>PVIW01001147.1:0-333535 GCA_004026585.1 Noctilio leporinus
TTAAAAAAAAAAAAAAGAAGAAGAACTCCACATCTTCTGCTCACTGAGTACTTAGTAGATTTGATCTGCAGAGGAGAAAAGGGGAAGGCAGGGCCCAGGGAGTCCTGGGAGGGGGGGTGGAGATTACTGGCGTTTTCTTGTCACTAGGTCCCATGTCCCCACCCCCAGCCCCGCAGAAAGTCTTCGGGAGTGGGAGCGAGAATGTAGATGCCAGACAGAAGCACACATTCTTTTTCATTCTTCTCCAAAATCCCTCCTTCCTTTCCATGGGGCCTAAAAGAAAGCTCGTTCAGAACTGTAAGTAGGAGTTTAAGTAACACACTGTGCTTTTAGCTACTCATGCAACTGAGTTATGAAAACACACCAACACAGAGCCCTTTACATGTTTGGTTTTCAATAAATAGCTTTTGGGTGACTAAAAGGATGATATCGCTAAAAGATAGACAGCTCTACTATTTCCTGTTAGCCATTACCAAAATTAAAATGTATATTTAATGTACAGCCTTAAAGTAGTCTCGGGTGCCATGCAGAAGTATTAATCTTGCTTTATTATAGGTAATACCTGACATAAGAGATTGACAATGCTGTTTATAAACATCTGACATTTGAAAAATAACTGTATACTGCAAAATACAATGAAAATAATCTGGTTGTGAAGACCAACAATAGTGCCTTCATTTTTGCCATCTGGGTTTCATAAGAGGGTTATCCAAAAGCTGTGAGAAGTTCTAGTCTAAGATTTACCTACTCAGTTCTCTACATATGCTAGTTTCCTAAACAGAAACAGAGCAGAAAAGGACAAGATCTATTTTATGAGCCAGAGCTCAACTCCAGCTCTTGCTGGGTTATCAATCGCACTCCAGTTACTAGATAATACTAGGCCACCATAGTGTCAGTGGTCATTTCATGCTCAGTGAACCTCCTGGGGCTGGGAACGCTGTCCCTGTTCCAAATGTCATCTTCTAAGCTACCACTGACATTCAAATACTGGTTACATAAGTGATGAATCAACTGGATATGCTAGCAGTAAACAGTCAGAAAATGTACAAAAAGAGTGCTATCAACATTTACTGTGATTATCTTATATTTTAAGGAGTAAAATGAAATGATCATTTCTTTTTCCTGAACCACCAAACATAGAAGCATTGGGTTTGCTAATAATTAGCCTTTGATTGGGTGCAATAACATCAGACGTATTGAAAATGCATTTTTCCTGCTTTTCTTGGTGTTATGTCAGACAGGCTATTTTCAGGAGACAAAGAGCTAGTTGGTGTCCATCACTTTGGGAAATGGTGACTGGTCAATACTAAGAAGTTGACTGAATTAAAAGCAGACTACAAAATAAACTATATTTTGAAATGCACTATAAATTGAGAATGGCCTAAAAGGGTCACTGTATGTGCTGAAGTCTTTGATCAATTATTCTCTTATTTAATGAATCATGACTCTCAATATTATCTTTCTAACTATAACTGTCAATATAAAATAAATGTAACACTTCCTGGAACATTCTATGGTATGAAAATAATGAAGAAAAATAGATTTGAGATGTTAGCCAATAAAAAAGCAAGTAAAAAAGAATATAGTATTATTGATCTTTCAAAAACATGTATCATTTCTACCAATAAGTGAAAAATATATGCTTAAATGCTATCAGATATGTAAAACAAGAGTAAGCAAAAATATGCATATAAACTTTTGAAACAAAGAATAAAAATACCATAGGCCCTGGCTAGTAGCACAGTGGATAAGGCGCCGGCCTGCGAACCCAAAGGTCGCAGGTTCGATTCCCCAGCCAGGGCACATAACCAGGTTGCAAACCAGGTCTCCAGTCAGGTCTGTGTCTTGAGGCAGGTGAAACGCAACCATACATGGATGTCTCTCTCCCTCTCTGCCTCTCTCCCTTCCCCTCTTTCTAAAAATAATGAAATAAAATCTTAAAAAAAAAAGAATAAAAATACCAGAATATAGTTATATGTATTATATATTAACATATGAGTTCATGTCAGAAATGCTCCCTGGTTCCTGCCAAAACTGAAAAAAAGAAAAGAAAAAAGAAAAAGCAAACCCCTCCACATTTTCAAATGCCGGAACTAGCGCTGTGCCAGGCTGAGCTGAGAAGCAAGGGACTGATAAACAGTTAACTGTCATATGAATGGGAAGTGGCATAATTAGATCCTAATGTAGAACTTCAAATCTTTTGATAAGCCCTGAAAAGTCACGCTCAATGCACTTGGAGGCCTTATGTCCTATCATAAATAAAACTGCTGAGGCAAACCCACTTCACAGTGTGCTGTTTACATCTCCCCGTGAAATCTATGCCGTAAGCGATTTGATGTCTAACTTTCTGGACCACGTCTGCTCATTCATCAGGGCAGACGTGAGGAAGTATGGCGAGGAAGAAGGCCAGCGGAGGCCCCGCACAAGGAGAGTCTATTTCTGACTCTAAAGGAATAGGAACACGATTTAAAAATAAACGCACCGTCATCATCTTGATCAGTAGATAATTATGAAAAGAGTTTGATTCTTATTGATATACGAAATAAACAAATGGGGAGAAGGCCAAATATATGGTAACAGATGGCATTTGGCTTTGCGTGGTGGCATCCAATGCAACATGAGAAAATGGGCCACGGAGAATGTGCACCCGCCACCTCCAGGGCCTTGCGAACCAGAGTCACCGCAATACATTTCATTTCAGAAAAGCCAGGAGTATTTTATTTGCCTAAGTGGCGGAGCAAGGTATCTCTCTGCTGTGTCAAAATGCTGTAACTATTTATAAAATATTAAAATATGTACCATACACATACATGTGCGTTGAATTTAAACAAAACTCTACTTGCGTATTTTTTAAAAGTTAGATAAGCTCTAATAAGCAACTGTCAGTTTTAAAATACACAGTGAGTGTTAACCACCCGCTCAAAAAATTGAACCAAGCCCTGGCTGGTGGCTCAGTGGATAAGGCGCCGGCCTGCGAACCTAAAGGTCGCTGGTTCGATTCCCAGCCAGGGCACATAACTAGGTTGCAAGCCAGGTCCTGTAGCTGGAGGCAGGCGATGCATTGATGTTTCTCTTCCTCTCTGCCTCCTTCCCTCCCCCTCTCTCTAAAAAATAATAATAAATAGAATCTTTAAAAAAAATTGAAGCAAGAATGCTGGAGCAAAATACATACATTTTTTAAAATTTTCTCCTTAAAAGTATGTATAAACCATACGAACATGATGGCTTGGAAAGTACTTATATCTTACTGAATATCAGTATCACATGAAAAAGTATGTACCTGGAAATTCAAACATTTAAAAATTCATTTTCAAATAATTTAATAGATTTCTTGGCGCCATTGCCTAGAACTAGTTTCAAGACTTGGGGTTATCCTCAACTGAAAAGTAAACTAACACTGCGAAGTAGAAACATTAGGATAACGGTGCAAGCTTTGCTTTAAACCTGAACAGAAACAAAAATGCTGTGATATAGTCTGCTTACACGTTCAACATTTTAACTACAAGAAATCTATCATCTCAATAAAAGGCACACGTTCTTCCCTCTTCCCATGAGTAGGTGACACCTTCTACTTTCTCAAGACTTTGTTCTCTATCAATCGGGTAGAAATAAGGATAACCTCCTGTCCACCGGGTACTAACTGTTAGTAGTGCTTGCTCTGCAGCACTCTGAAATACTCTTCATCCGCTTCCAACAATAAATAGCTCAGGAAAGAAACCCTGTGATTTTATGTATCGCGATGCTCATTAGGCTGTCAGGTGGTTTCCATCACAGTGCTCCAATATCCTTGCAGAAAAATAGAACACGTCCTTTGAAATCACACAGACGTTCCGAAGACATGACCGTGCATTAGGAAGCGATGACAGCTTTGTCACCTTCACCCAGGAGACGGCGGTCCGTCTCCAGGCTGGTGTCACTCAAGAGTCACAGGCCGGTCGGTACGCTTCCACCACCAGCCCGGTCCTCTGGGAGGCCCAGGGCTGCTGTCTGAACTTTAGGGGTTAGTCCCAAAGGCAGAAGAACAAAGCCCTGAGAAGCAGGCAGGGCACATTCTTCTTCAAAAATTCTGGAGAAGCAAGGTAGAACCCAGCTGCAATTGTCGGGCGGATTATAGATGAAAGAGAACGTGAAACAAATGTCTCCGGCCCATAATTAGTATTAGCTGTCTCTCTGTGTTGGCGTCAACCAATAACATTGTTTGGAAAATTCAAAAGTAAATGTTCCTTATTAATGAGCCTTTTGTTTTTCGGCCTTATTCAACAGTGACCAGCTTAGCAGCGATGCTCTGTGTAAAGATGCCGGAAGAATAAGGATTTTTCCCTCCCCATTCTTTTTTTTTTTTTTTTTTAATTCAGTTTTAGAGAGAGGGGAAGAGAAAGAGAAGGAGGAGAAAAACAATGTGGTTGTTTTGTGTACTCCCCCAACTGGAGACCCAGCCCACAGCCCAGGCGTATGGGAATCGAACCAGCGACCTTTGGGGACCTTCAGGTTCACAGGCCGGCACTCAGTCCATTGGGTCACATCAGCCAGGGTGAGCTCCCCATTCTTAGAAGTAGAGCACCAGAAAACAGTTCATAAGTTGCCATGCAGTGTTTCAAATGTTAGAATAAACTATTAGAGGAAAAAAAGGCCCTGGCTGATGGCACAGTGGATAAGGCACCTGCCTGTGAACCCAAAGGTCACTGGTTTGATTCCCAGCCAGGGCACATGACCAGGTTGCAAGCCAGGTCTCCGGCCAGGTCCGTAGCTGGAGGCAGGTGAAAGGCAACCATACTTGGATGTCTCTCTCCCTCTCTTCCTCTCTCCTTCCCCTCTCTCTAAAAAACATAAATAAAATCTTTTTTAAAAGCACTAAAATTAATTTAAATGTCTTTTTCACTTTCATCTGACTAGCAGAATTCAAAGATGATGAAAAGCTAGGCTTTGAACCAAGCTACTTGGGTCAGCCTAATGCACTGACTGGGTTGGCCAAAATTTTTGTTGATAGTTTTTTTTTCTGTACAACAGCTCTAGCAGTGCTTAGCGGTCTTTAACTTCATTTGACACAATTTTGGTTAGATTGTCGTGACAGCTGTCATATCTGCGTGCATTTAAAATAACTTACCAAAAGTGAACTTCCGGGCAGCCATTTTAATATAGAAGATGGAAGAACATATGCAACATTTTTGGCATATCATGCTTATTATTTTGAGGAATACTAAAGGTAAAAACGCAACGGAAACAAAAACAACAAAAATCTGTGCCGCGACGTATGGAGAAGCCTGACCATGTCAAAAATGGTTTGTGAAGTTTCCAGATATTATCGACATTTTAGTCAACTAAGTGTTTGCTGTGGGGCTGTCTTGTGCATTGGAAGATGTTTAACAGCACCCTTGGCCTCTGCCCGCCAGAAGCCAATAGTGGGAGACAGCCGACATACTCAAAATCTCCAAATCAATAAAGGTATTGATGAAAATAAGAAATGTCTTTTATTTTGTAGCGAAAACTAAACTGACTTTTACGGCCAACCCAATATTTCCTTTTTAAACCGATAGATCCATTCCAGTGCTATTCCCAGGAAACACAGTTCTGCATGGGTCATAACACTTTTATCTTCTTCTGGGTGTTGCTGAGTATTACAGAGCCTGAAACACAAATGATCAGTTTTTTCCGTTATATTTATCCCCAGACTTAGCTCAGTCTCTTAGAAAAGTACCATCCTACCATATTGATCTTTGACCTCTGAAAGCAAGACCTTATCGTTCATGACACTATATATATATATGTTTATATGTTTATAAAAATATGTTTATATGTTTTTATATTTATATGTAAGTCATATATCTGTATATTCTGTATATATATAATTTACTAAGTTAAACAGAATGTTTATTTTCTGGTGGCTAAACAAATCCAAAGACATAAAACAATCAGCACGTGAAATCCTGTGTCTACTTAATTTAAATGTACCCTGATTCTGATACTTTTAGGTTATTAGTAAACTGTGAAACCGAAACCAAAATTATTTTTGAAGTAAAACATTTAGAACTGACATAAAGCATTCAGACAGAAATTATCTGAGTATTGAGAAATACAAACCCATTAAGTTCATGTATACATAAACCATTTTCCTTTCCATTTATAACAGACTGAAGAGGCCTGTTATACCTGAACTTACATCTTACATATTTATAGTATAGCCACAACCATATTATGTGAAGGAATACGAACTGCCTCAAAAACTGAGCATTCTTTTTTGCTTCATTCAAATACTCAGCAAAGACAAACATAAAGAGACTTCTTTGGTTATATTTTTATTTTATATTTAACTGTAACCAATCCTTATAAAGTTTTGGGACTCCAAAGTTAAAAGATCCTCCAGCGATTAACATTCTGCCAAGTGAGCCAAAATATATTGAGAGAGTGTAATGAGTATCTTCAAAGATTCAGTAAAATGTACATTTTCCGAAAATGCCCAGTTTTGCCAGTCTTTGAAATATCAGGAGGTGATTCATTCTTCAATGTTTGGAGAAAGACCCCCTGGACTGACGGAGATCGCTGATGTATTCCTGAGTTGGTTTTCTCTATCTGTAGAACGGAATAATGTATTTATTTACAACTGACAAACATATCGTCATGTGTGTGTTGTGTGTGACATTAGCACACGCCAGAGCTGTAAGAACAGGAGATCTTCTACGGGCTATGAATTTATGTGGTGACTCACAGTCTTATCTGAAGAAGACTAATTTCTAAATATAGAGCAAAATTTCTACCGTTGCAGAAACATACTGCCTGGGATAAATCAATCCTGGAACAACTCTGACTAGCACGTATTTTAATGAGTTCCAGCAGCATAATTAGCAATGGTCAAGATCAAAATACACGGTTAATAGTCTGCCTTGTCCCTCCAATCTGGGAGCCACCAGCCAAATATAACTATCGGGCACCTCAAATGCAGCAAGTGAAAAGAAATTAAAACTACGCACCACTTCGGGAAGACAACATTTTTTAGAATGTCTGTTGAACAGCTCACTTGTCATACATTAAAACTGTAATCTTGTGGACGTATGAATACGCCCTGAACTGAACGCCATCTTTTTCCTACCACTTTTAACGGGGTTGCTGGAAAATCTGAAATTGCACGTGCCACGCACCGTCCGTCCGTCTGGAAAGCGCTGGTCTGTATGTCCAGCTGAAACGCTGGCAAGAGTTTAGGAAGGACACAGGCAGGGTGGGCACTTCAGCCTATTATCAAAGAACCTGGTGTAGCCTTCGAAGGTTTTTGCTCTGTTTCTGGTTTGTTTCTGGTATTAATAATTGACTGATTGAAACCGCAGGAGACAGAGGAACAGGGTACGGGTTCTCCTCCCGGCTATGTGTTGGGAAGTGAGTGGAACACCTCTTCGTGAGGCCCTGCACTCAAAATGTGGATTTAAACTGTCCTGCTGGGGCGCTGACGCTTTTAAAAACCACCCCCTGGGTGAGTGCCTGCAAGGCAAGGGTTGTGAACCGCAGCTCATGAAACGTCAGAGGATCAGCCAGGTCGCAGGCAAGAGGGTCGCAGAAAGAGGGTGGAAGTTAACATGGGAACTACGAGGTTGGAGGCACAGGTCTCCCCCGGGGCA
The DNA here is from genome assembly GCA_004026585.1 of Noctilio leporinus. Taxonomy (NCBI): domain Eukaryota; kingdom Metazoa; phylum Chordata; class Mammalia; order Chiroptera; family Noctilionidae; genus Noctilio; species Noctilio leporinus. The sequence goes on from PVIW01001147.1 coordinate 7,605, forward strand.
CAGGAAGGAGGAGAATTGGCTGCACCCCGAACTCGCTCTGACCCTTGGGGGCCAGGCAGGCGAGAGGCGCTCGGCACTTGCAGTCAAGCAGTTCTAGGACCCAGGTGCCATGTCTTCCCCGGGGACAGGAGTGGGGACTGGGGTGAACGGTTTCAGGAGTTTTCCACCGGGTCTACACACTCGATCGGATGGCTGACCGCTGCTGCCATCAGCGCCCGGTCTGGGCTGGACGGAATTCCCACTCGTCCCCACCCCTGCCGCCACCGCCGGGAAAAGCCCTCTGCACACGGGCACCGTGTCCCCTTCCTGCGCCGGCTGAGTTCTGCTCCCGGGCAGGTGCTTTCCGAACGAACCCGGAAAAGGGCCATCCACTCACCTGCCGGGTTTCCCCCCATCCCAGGCTCTGCAGGGCGTGGGACTGAGGATATTTCCTTCTAAACTGACTCATTTGCACACAGGGTCTTTCTTCATAACCAGAGGACACAATGAGATCAAGCAGGGCTCTCATTCACGACCACACACCTAAACATGTGCTACCACCACCGAATAAATACTTATTATTATGGCACTGGACTAAGGGGCTAATAAATGGGAGGTTTTAGGTAATACTGACTTTCTGGGTGTGCGCTTTATTTGAAAGACGAGTGACTTTAAAAAATCTCAGAGAATCTAATTTGTTTATTTGGATCGTTCTAAATTACACTTTCTAATAAAAAAAAAAAGGTATACCTAGAAGGATTCCCTAATATCAACCCCTAATTCACTGAGATCTTATGTGAATATACAGACAGTCAAACGGTAATGGTTTGAGGAGCTGTTTTAAGTCTGGGGTCATAGGCCTTCTGATTTTCTTGTTTCCCAATGCTGGACTCTGAGCTACGTCACTTAGGATTTAACAAATTTATCAGGGAGTAGGCCAGAGTTATAAAATATGAAATGCAAATTTGTCACTTGTGCACATGATGGGAAATGCAAATAAACTGGAGTAACGTATAAAATGAAACTGGATTAAAGACGGAAATTTCATAGTATCTGACTCCTCTGTACCATAATTTGATAGTAGTTATTTTAAAACTCCTAATTTTCAAACTCCTATTTTTCCTATGTTCCTGGTAAGCCTTCTGAACATAACAAATTATAAGTCACATATTACATATTATTTTTGGTAAGTAACCAGACAAATGTATTGGACTGTAACTTTTTTAAGTAGTTCATTTCTAAATGTTTTATTTTTTAAATGCAATTATTGACTTCAATTAAAATATAAAAATCTCAGGCCCTGGCTGGTAGCACAGTGGGTAAGGCGCCGGCCTGCGAACTCAAAGGTCACTGGTTCGATTCCCAGCCAGGACACATAACCAGGTTGCAAGCCAGGTCTCCAGTCAGGTCTGTGGCTGGAGGCAGGTGAAACGCAACCATATATTGATGTCTCTCTTCCTCTCTGCCTCTCTCCCTTCCCCTCTTTCTAAAAATAGTGAAATAAAATTATATGTATATATATATGTAAATCTCTAGGTATAGAACCTCTATCTGAGAAAGACAAACACTGTCTATCACATTGACAAAGTAGAGCTATGAATGATTCCTTTTAAGACCTTGCTTTCCTTTACCTTCACCAGAACCACTACACTGAAGAGGGTAAATATTAAGAGACATTGAGGAGAGGTGGCTGGAGGGCAAGTGACTGATCTGCAACTCACTTACCCTGGGTCTGCATCAAAAGAAAACAAGTACAGTAACAAAATGCCTTTAAATAATGAAAACACATTTGAAAACTGCAGGGAAGAGACCTACTGGGTGAAAGAGGCAATGTGATTCCTTGAAAGTATCAGCCACACAAACAGTTTTAATTACATGGGCATCAGCTCGATGCTTTGGGGACAGTCTGTGTGTACATACATACGTAATTTTTATTTATACATTTTTCCACGCAATACACATATGTGGGTATTTTTCACAGGCGGCCCTGCCAATTCAGAAACTCTGGTGAAGCTGTAAACTTGCGTCTAGATCTCTACGCTGATGTGAGCTCCCACAACTGCTGGGCCCTTAGTTCAATCTCAGAACTGCAAGCTCTGTGACTGTCTTAACCGTTTGGCAGACTGCAGACCTCGGTACTCCTCTGTCCGTGCCGGAACTCGTGACGGGTGCCCGCACCACGGAGGACCAGACGAAGAGGCATCTTCTCTTGCACGGCCGAGCCGTAACTCCGTTCTAGCACGTGGGACAAGGGCTGACACATTTTTCTTTGCTCTTCCGAACAGGACAAGCACAGGGTCTGCTGAGCTCCGAAGCCCAGGAGTACCAAGGCAGGACTGCAGGCCAAAGTTCTTAACATAACACCTTATTACATGGTCTTTCAGCTCCACTTAACGTCATCAGATGGTTCACTTCCCCAAAAGAAGGTATTTTAACATCATAAAACATTCATTACAGCCCATACATAATCTTTACTAGAAAGAAGCCATCCTAGTATTACCTCCAGATCAATAAGCCTTAATAGAAGTAGAAATGCTTAACAGAAATAAATCCTGAATAGGAATAGTAAGGTCACTCCCAGACAGTCGGCCTGAAATGAAGAGCCAAAAAAGAAAGGGCTAGGGTAGAAAGGGGTGAAAGAGCGGAAGAAGTTTCCATTTAAAAGCAATCACTTAGAAGTAAGTGATAAAAAACATTAACACCTGCCATATCTTTCACCCCCACCGATAATTAAAAAGTAAATAAAAGATGCCCTCCAGTTATTGGAAAAGCTAGAGTCCTAGCTAAGCCTTTAAGGGGTGAAACAGAATCAATACTGAGGTATCCTTCACATGTTTTACTTTTCTGTGTAGCACATTTCTAAAAAGGGGAATTGTAGAATTAGACGGAATGATAGTAGAAAAAGAATCCAATAAATCCAGTAACACATCAGTGTTTACATCAACCCTGGTTTTCTCAGCGAAGGAATATTAATGCCCAACATCAAGGTCACCTTCCTTATCCACCTGCGGCCTGGTGTGTCTAAGTGGGTAATAAGGAAGCAGTTCCTGGCCTTCCTGGGTTTCAACCAGAGACAGAGGAGTAGTCAGGAGAATGCCCGTCATAAAGCACCTTAATGTGATCACCGAACTACTAGGTAAGACAGATGAAGTGATTATTGAGTATGAGAAGCTTTCAAATCCGCGGAAAATACTTTGGATAAGAGGCCTCCCGGGTTCCAGTGAGAGGTTGTGTTTTGAGTCTTTAAATTCCATACAGGACGAAAGGCCATTGAGAGAATACAGGGGTTGGCAAAAATAGGTTTACAGTGGTTCGCAGGGAGAGTAATACAATAAACAGCAGACAATGACACAGGAATGAAACAGCGCTCCCTGTGATTTGCATAGATGCCTCCTGAATAGCACAGTCAAGAGGGGAAATGAAAATGAACTGAGAATAATGGCCACAACAGCAGAACAGCATTTAATGAAAAGGAGTTTTAGGTCCTTCGGCTGAGGCCACAGTCAAGAGACATCATTCCCTGAAGGCAGAGGGTCTCGGAGGGAACAACAGAAAAGTACATACAGTTCGTTGGAAGAGAAAAGGCCTGAAGTAGAATATAGACGAATATCCAAAACTGGGTACCATGACAATTCTTTACGGGCTATGGTATATCTGAGGGTGTAACACGTGGACGTACACAGACAGCGTACATGTATGAATATTGTCCACCCGTCACAGGGGTCTGCACTTCAGCAAATACGGCCTCCAGTGACGGCTGTGTAGCATTTCATTTTCGATGACAGAGGATTCATAGAAACAATCCTTCACCTCTAGAATCTAAATGTTTTCCTCTTTCCCCCCTAACTCCCCCGAATGGTGATGGAAGAGAACATATTTATCTCAGAACATTTATGTGCTCCTATACATTCATTCCACACAGTTAGCTGATTATTTTACTGAAGTGCATTTTTATAGAGAACATTTCCGTAGTCAAGTATATCAGCAACATGGCTCAAGAGCCCGGGAGGAAACTCCAGACTTTGTGCTTTGATCAAGGGTACCCATGTCATCACTTGGAATGTTTATACCGTAAAAACCCGATTTTACAGCCTGATGCAAGAGGGTCAAAGGCTACGCTTTGTTTCCTGCCTGTTATTAACTAACCAAAAGATTCTGAAATGTAGTTTCAGAATAACCTCCACCAGTTTCATGGCCCTTCACCCCACCTCCAGCTCCACAGGGTCCCCCCCCCCAAATCCATTCTGCACCTTTGTTCCCAACTTGGAAGTCAAGGCGCTGTGGAAAACACCCCCCCTAACAATCAGCAACCGGACGGAAAGAGACTGCAGGGTTCTCGTAGTTTCAAGACCCATCCAAGTAGAAATACAGAGGTATTTTATTTGCATTTCTTCCGTGGCGGATGAAGTTAAGTATATTTTTATTGATCCTTTGCTTTTTTTTTTCTGGAGTCTAAAATCTGTTTTCCATTACCGTACTATTTTATTATTTTTTTAAATTTTTTTTAAAATATTGTATGTATTATATTTAGAGAGAGAGGAAGGAAGAAAGATAGAGAGGAAGAGAGACATCCATGTATGACGGAGACCTGGCTTGTAACCTGGTTATGTGCCCTGGCTGGGGAATCAAACCAGTGACCTTTGGGTTTGCTGGCCAGTGCCTTATCCATTGAGCCACCAGCCAGGGCCTTTTTAAAAATTTTAAAAATATTTTACTTATTATTTTTAGAGAGAGGGGAAGGGAAAGAGAGAGAGAAACATCAACATTTGATTGCCTTTCACCTGCCTCCAGCCACGGATCTGGCTGGAGACCTGGCTTGCAACCTGGTTATGTGCCCAGGCTGGGAATCGAACCGGTGACCTTTGGGTTCACAGGCCGGTGCCTACAGACTATGTAAAACTGTATAAATTTATAATGAATCTTAATCTCCACTACGGCATAACCCCTCCTGCAACACTGCCTGAAAATCCTGTACATCTTACACAATATATATTTTAAAGGTACTGAAAACACTTGACACTTTTTTTAAAAATCCTGGTAGAATTTTGCTTGATTTTACATTGACCGCAATGTACATTAAGAGAATTCATATTTTTAATAGTTAAACTTCCTCGTAGGAGCAGCAGAGGTATCGGTAGAGACCGGAAAGAAAAAGACAGTGGCCAGTAAATGTTAAGTCTATTGTGTAAGATGATTTTCCAAGCACTTAACAGTCTTGCAACTGTCACTGCATCTTTCCATCGCTGCCACTTTGCAGATGGGAAAACCAAGGCCCAGTGAGGCAACCAGCCGGTATCTGCCACAGCATTTTAAAGAGATAAGCCCTCCTCTGAGCACTCTGCCTCGGGATCACGCTTCCAGCCCAGTCCTGCTGTTCCCCCAGAGCTTGACGGTTCTCTCCACCTCAATCCTGATAAATCCACGGGTTTTGCTTGTAGCTGCAGTTTTTAATTCTTATAGTTCCTTTGTACGTTCTCCCTCCACCAAATTTTTTGGCATTAAAAATAGCATTGAGCCCTGGCTGGTGTGGCTCAGTGGAGAGGTACTGGCCTGTGAATCCAAAGGTCGCTGGTTTGATTCCCAGCCCAGGGCACATAACCAGGCTGCAAGTCAGGTCTCCAGCCAGGTCCATAGCTGGAGGCAGGTGAGAGGCAACCAACCATTCATTAATGTTTCTCCCCTCTCTGCCTCCCTCCCTGCCCTCTCTCTAAGAATAATGAATAAAATCTTCTAAAAAAATAGTACTGATTTTTATTTGTAAATGGACATTGATTGAATGTTCATTTTTCCTAATTATACTTTGGTTATGAGAGAGTTTCAACAATGATTATCATCTGTATGTAGGTAGTATTAATATAGCTTTCAATATATATTCATTGTTTCAATTTTATATTTCTAGAGTCTATTTTTTCGGATTCCTTCCCTTAATAATTCTGTAACATAGAACAGTGTATGACAACTTTTAATTAGAAAGGGACCATGAAATTTACTAAATGTCTTTTTAAATGTGCAGATGAACGTTACTGCCATTCATCAGATTGATTTATTAAAATTAAGAGAAGTGTCCCCTTTCTCTGTCCTCTGGCAGTTGAAACAGCAGGGTTCCTTGACTACTAAAGGAATTCAACAATGATCTTGTCCAGCTGTAGCAGTCTTTGAGGGAGAAAGCTCAATCACCATCTTCATACCGGTAAATTTCTATTTTACACCCCTGACTAAGACAATTCTTCTAGTTCATAGCCCCTAGAATATCAATTTAATGCAGGTTTGCCTCTCTTATTCCTGATTTCATGCTTTTTCACATTAGTTTCTTATTTTTCATCAGTCACCTGTTCTGCATCTCATCTATAATTTCAAAAAATAAGTGTCTGAAATTGTTTTCTAATGTTGCTATTTTTCTAAGTTATTAATTTATTTTATTAGATTATTAAATCATTCCTCATGTAGTTTAGTTCCCTGTTATTTTTTGATTTTTAATTGAATAATTAATATAAAGTCTGTGGCCCTGGCTGGTGGCACAGTGGATAAGGTGCTGGCCTGTGAACCCAAAGGTTGCTGGTTCGATTCCCCAGCCAGGGCACATAACTACGTTGCAAGCCAGGTCTCCAGCCAGGTCCATGGTTGAAGGCAGGTGAACGGCAACCATACATAGATGTCTCTCTCCCTCTCTGCCTCTCTTCCCTTCCCTCTCTCTGGAAATAATAAATAAAAACTTTTAAAAACAAACAAATAAATAAAATCTTTAAAAAAATAATTAAAAATAATAAAATGTTATTCATCTATTGGGTGATCTTATTCTTTACATCAATGAAACCATTCTTGCCACAATTTAATTATTGTACGTTAATCTTTTCATAAACTAAATAAAGAACGCTAAACTGAACTACTCTGTGTTGATCTCTGTTTTCCTTATGCATTCAGCAGTTGTGTTGCTTATTTTAATCCTACCTCATAAATTAAGTTATAATGGATGATATTATAGGGAAGTGGCTGTATTTATTGTAATTTATGTGGAGGATTTCAGAACATCATAAAAACACTTTCTCTATCTCCAATTGCTTTCCAAGTAAGAAAACACATAAAATTTTGTATTCTCCAGCCATATACAATCTACATCAATGAATGTAATTAAAATAAAAATGATTAAAACTCGGTCAGAGAACGATGAATACTTTTAGCCATAAATCACATACTGGGACACGCGGGATGCATCCTGAATTAACTGCGCATTTTACTCTCACGGTGTCCTTAGCATGAACAAGAAGAACAAGACAGGGCCCGGCAAACCGAGTCCTGGCACTTTCAGAGTCACACTGTGAAAGGAGGCATCTAGGCAATAACCTATATTTACTTTCCCTTCGTTTCTAGTGCTACGGTTTCAAAGCTCTCAAGACTTGTTTTAAACATTGTTGTTCAAAGACCAAAAGCTACTGTGCCACTCAGAGGATATTTGAAGTTTATTAAGGAAGGTCAAAGTACACAAGCCAGTTCCTGGGCCCCCAAGTTTAAAAAACTGCATCTACCTACCTGCCTGCAGACCGGCCTCCCTCCCTAGCTCCTCACCCATCATCCACCTCCCAGGAGCAGGAGAAGAATGAGACAGACGCTTTTCATATGCGAGAAACTTCGTGGTGCTGCTATCCAATATGACTGGTGGTACGTATTTATTTACATTTAAATTAGGTATAATTAAATACGTTCCCAGTGCTCACCTGGTGACTGGCGGTGGCCTTTCTGCACAGCACAGGTAGAGAATATTTCCATCAACACAGAAAGTGCTATTGACCAGCACACGGGGCAGCTCAGATGTCTTTTTTTCCAAGAAGAAGGGAAAAAAAAAAACAATTCTCACTATTTTTCTTTTCAGTTGGGGGAACTGAAGTTCAAGAAAAATACGTAGCGCGGGTACGTTCAGATTATCAGTAACAGACAAAAGCTCTCTGGGCTCCCCTCGATGCTAAGCCTCTGCTTTCTTCACTGAACCATGTCGGACTGATGGCGGAAAAGAAACCCTCATCAGGAAGGGCTGAAGGCAGGCCCAGCCCCCAGCAGGTGACTCAAAAACTGGAACAGGGTGGCCATTGGCACAACCTGTCCCAGGGACACGGACCCCTGCCCTCGCTGGACCCCATGTTTCATGCTAGATTCACTCATAGTGTTCAGTCTTTTCCCCCTCATGTGCAGATCCTGGATGAAATTATTCTTGAGTCTCAGATTTCTCCATTACACCTTATACCCTGCCAGGACGTACCAACCCTGTCTTCCGGTTTATTCCTATTCTGACCACCGGTTGAGGTCATTCCTACGCTAAAGTAGCCTGCCCAAAATTAACCCTTTGAGTTCTACCAAGGTTGCCCCCTTCCACTCCTGTGGTTGGAACCGTGTCCCCAAAAAGATAATGTCCAATGCCTAATCCAACACCTGTGAATGTGGCCTCACTTTGACAAAAGCTTTTGCAGATGCAGTTAACCACCTCCAGGAGAGAATTCAGGGAAGGCACTCAATCCAAGACCTGGTGTCCTAAGAGAGTACGAGGGGCACATGTGACACTTCTGCTCTTTTAAGCCACCAGCGTGTGGCCATTGCTAAGCCACCCTCGCTGGGACGGTCTCTTCACGCCGCTTCCATCTCCTTCAGAGCAGGTGCTGCGTCCGCCACCTGTCCCAGAGATGGAACCGAGATTTTGCTGTGACGGGCCTTCCAGCTACGAAAAACAGGGACGCAGCATCCGGTGAACACCGAAGGGAAAGTGGCAACAATACCTGTAGGTTAGGTGCAGGAGGTGACTTTCCCGCGAGCCTGGGCGGACCTACCACGTAGCAGGCCCCCTTCACGAAAGGCAGGTGATTCCAGTGCTACCTGGAGGTGCGAGCACAGGACGCGCCATACAAAACCTGGCATTTCCTTGTTGATCTAACTGATCATCTTACCGTTCTCCACCTTCCACACACCGAGTTTATGGCTTTTTCGTGTCGTGACTCGATTGATGGCTGTTGCATTCTTGAAACCTCGTAGGAACACCCTCGCACGCCGCCTTTTCATTTGCCCCAAGACCCTAATTCTGGGAACGGCGTTTGATTTTCTCCTAAGGTCGTTACACAGTGTTTCTTGGTTACACAGCTCAAGACCATATTCCCGTATTCGCAGGAAGGCTGGCTGAAAGGGAGAAGGTAGACAGTCATCTTGTGGACGCAACACTGTGCTGAGGTTCCAGAAGAGACATGAAACCTCAAACAGCGACGGGGAGCAGTCACCTCAGCTTTTAAGAGGAGGAGCAGGAGAAGGGTGACATGAGGACAGGAAATGACAGTGTGACCTGTCCTCTGACAGAGGAGACAGGCTTTGGGACATGACTTTGGATACAGGGCAGCCAAAGGCCGAGAGACAAACTTCCCCGTCACAGAAGAGCTAAAGGCGTGAATAGGGCAAAGAACAGACTGTCGGAAGCGCCATACATTTAAGTAGCAATAACTGCAAGAGAATCGCATGATTTTGTCACGGGGAAGAGACAAGGAATAACAAAAGAAATTCATTTCCCGAAAGAAAAGAATACGCACACATACACACACACCATACATACAGACAGTACCATGAAGTACAAAGAGAGCATACGTCTCTCTCTATGCACACGTATTGATTTCGAAGTACCAGGTTTCCTCAGGGTTTTCTGGGAAGGACACACAGGAAGTACTCGGGATGCTGAGAGGAAAATGTTCCGAAGCCCTCAGGCCTTGACCATTGATCGGACAGTCACCTGTTCCCATCCCTGTTTATTTTCCGCAAATGAGGCAGGTGGAAAAGGCAGCGCACTCAGAGCCAGAGACCCATGGCGCAGGGCCGCGTTCGCCTAATTGGAATTGATGGGACCCCAGAGCCCCCAAAGTTTTCTGCTTCAGGAGGACAGGATATTCTGCAGAAGAAGAAGAAGCAAAGACCAGCAACCAAAACCAAGCCTCAGATTCCGCCAGCGCTTAGTGTTACGTCTGTAATAATGAAAGATTAAAAATGTTTTGAACAATGATTTACCTTAGAGTCCATCACGACAATACAGTTCCAATGATGTAATAGCATGCTTTACAAAACCTATTACACTGTATTCGTTATTTCAAAGACCATTAATAGCCAGGCGTTACCGTCTCGTGTAACAATTCCACTTTTGAAAATGTATCTTAAGTAAATGACTTTAGATGTCCACAAAGATACAAACGGCAATAAAACTGTTGGTTTCGCTTTTCTCTATCAAAAATAAGGAAAGCATCTAACTACCCAACTGTAAGAGACTGTTAAGCCACTTCTGTTAAACCCATAAAATATGCAGCCAATAAAACTGTCCTGTGGTAGAAAGATATTTAAGTTCATGGATGTTGTTGATTTTAAAAAGTGTTATGTTAAGATACTAAAATGAATATTTCACAATAAAAATAAAATATGTGTTGCACGCACATGCCCTAATATCCCTTATATATCATTATACACATGTTTCTAATTGTAGTTTGCACGTGAGGGCATTAACATGCTTTAAAACTTGGTCTGATGTCAGAAGAGGAACACAGAAACTGTAAGTTAATCCTAATTTTATCCAGGGATACTAAAGAGAAGTTATAATAAATGAACTAGTTCAAAATACGTTAAGAAAAAGCCTAAAAATATCCAAGTGACTAAAGACAAATTGTAAAAGCATACATAGAGAAAGCAATGGATTTTAAAAAGCGACTTCTCTTTTCGATTAACCTGTAAAATATTCGCTAGCAATTTTCGACATTCAGGCGACCCTCTCGATCTTGAACTTTGGTACTGTGGGTGCAACGAATTGAAAGCTCTACGGGCCCTGGACCGGTAGGGGTTCCACCGTTGGTGTACCGTCCCCAACACCCAAAGGTTGTGGCTTCCATCCCCAGTCAGGGGATCTTCATCAGGTGAAGATTTCTTTCTGAACACGGCCCAGGAAGTGTCACAACATGCATATTTCGTGAGAACTCTACTTCGACCGAAACGCTATTCGTTCTGCCAGCCTCTTTCTCCCTCTTCCATTCCGAGAGATGTGTTTTCCTCCCGACCCTGCTCACTAGCTACGAGGCAGGGGTGAGAATTCTCCTGCTCCAGGTCCTGCTTCCAGTCTGGGAAAGGAAGGCCCTCGCTGATGGCCATGCCCGGGGCAGGGGAGCCGGGCTGTCACTGGTGCTGAGCTCACTCCATCCGAAGGCGGATCCTGATGGCACTCACCAGGGGGAGGAACGAGGACCCAGCACACCAGGCTATTCATGTGTAAGAGAAACACAGCAGTCACTAGCCTCGAGTGTGCAGGAGCCTCTCTGTCCCTTTCCCGGGAGGGCAGACAGCACATGACATCGCTGTCCCTACAGGCTAAGCAGGGCAACCTGCAGCATCCTTCCCGGGAGGGATCCGTGTGGGTGACCACACTGCGCACTTCGGGTGCTGGCTTCGGTGGGTGCTTTCCATGCACCTTAGACTATTGGGCTCTCAGATATTGTTAACACAGCCCGTGGTATTAGTGGAAATACACACTATTATTTCAGGTAGACGTTCTTTCGTGTCGATTTGGTATTCTAGGAAGGGTTGCCTGAACCCTTGGCTACTGTTGAGGGTTTCTGAAACTCTTCTGCCTACAAGGATATGTTTTCTTGATGTTTATCTTGCCAAAATTAGGTACTAAACTTTTTATCGTTATTCATATTTTAACCAAAGTAGTTGACATTACTCCAAGGAAAATTGTTTTTAAGTAAGACTTTCAACATACGGAGACTTGGCTAGAATATCAGAAATGACTTAAAAATGGATATATTATTTGTAATTCTTTGTGATATTACATAACTGGAAAAAACCACGATCCCTTCATGTTATTTACATTTGTGTTTGTGACGTAGATTAAAAATTGCCCTTCCATAACTTCACCGGAGTTGTGAAAGGCTGAACTAGGGAACAGAAGTTGCAAACACTAACAATTTACCCAGACATTTGTTCATCACATGGTGAAGCCAAGTAAAATTAAAGTAAAATGACCAAGCTCCAGAAACAGGAAAAAAGCAAAGAATTTCATCATCATGTCGTTACATTTTAGTATGGATTCTCCACATTTTGTTCAACATTTTACTGTTAAGTAGAGCATTAGGCAGATAACCTTATTTATATACCCTTACTACCAAAGCTGATTTGAGGGTGAATTTTGTTTCAAAGATACTTTGAAATCTTGAGTTTCTTTCTGTTTTTGTGTTTTATTCTCTCAAAAGAATAATCATTATGAAAATTCATTTCATTTGCACTGTTGGGACAGGCACACTTTTATTTCAATGGATCTTTAAGGCCCTGGCTGGTGGCTCAGTGGATAAGGTGCGGGCGTGCAAACCCAAAGGTCACTGGTTCGATTCCCAGCCAGGGCACATAACCCGGTTGCCAGCCAGGTCTCCAGCCAGGTCCCCAGCTGGAGGCAGGTGAAAGGCAACCTTACATGGATGTCTCTCTCTCTCTCTCTCTTTCTCTCTCTCTCTCTCTCTGCCTCTGTCCCTTTCTCTCTCTCTGAAAATATTAAATAAAATCTTTTAAAAATGGGTCTTTAAAAGAGGTTTTTTGTTAAGTACTGTAACTGCAAATTATAAAACACACTTGGAAAATTACTAATATTGTAGAAACAATATTGGTTGAAATGCACATTTATTTTTTAAAAAGTTAAAGTTCTGAATGATTCTACGTAAACATTATCAGCATGGCAATTTGGAGACAAACCTTACCAAAATCAGTACCAAAAATAGGGAAACTCTAGACTATCATTAACACTGTTCTCTGGACTATTTTAAGGTTTTTAAAACCAAATGTTGAGATTTCTATTTTATTATAAGTTGAATTAGGTTTTCACAGAAACTCTTCCTTAAATGGAAATTTAGATTATTTTAATGTATTTTTTCATTAAAGTAAAAAGAAGCTGTCAATAATTAGATAACTATCAACTGTTCTTTAAATATAATAAGCAAAATATTAAGCTGTAGGCAAAAGTATCATGAAAAGTGCAGATAAGACACTCACAATGATACATAATTTTCAGACCAGTATTTTAGGAAATACCTACAATATAAATAATGATACATACAAAATAGTAACTTATTATTTTTGAAACTCACTATCTACATATATGTATGAATATACCTTTCACATATATGAATGAAAGGTATTATGACATTTAATTTGCCTATAATACAAACTTATTGTACATAAGGAATATTGACATACTATATAGAATTAAAATACCGTTAAAGGACAATGAGAATAAGAAATGAGAATACGTCCCCTGACAGAACAGATAATCTCCAGTTAGCTTCTAGGCTTATCTTGTGACTACTTCAATTTAAAAGAAAAGTGTAAGTGTGCTTTAAAAAAAAAATTGGGGATAAGAACAAATCAAAGATTGAAATTCTAATATTTACAGAGCATTTAATTTAATAGTGATCCTTTAAATAACTGATCGGACTTATGGATGCTTTCTAAATTTAGGCATATCATACTCTTCAGGAAAAAGTGAGAGATGGGAGGTAAACTGACATTTACTTTTCAATAATGCTACCAGTTAACTTTTAAATCTACATTCCACTGTATATAATTATCTTCTCAGGATGGTTTATTCTATCCATAATATATACTAATTAACACAGAAAATAAAATGCAAACACACAATAAAGTCCATTTATCATTTCCACTTGTCAAATGCGTTGAAACATAGGTTTGTTTATGCTGCTGTTAATTTTGTACAGAATTGCAGCATAAACATAGAAATTTCTGCCTTCCAAATAACAGAATACCCAAAAACTGCATCAACAATTTTTCTCTTTTTCTTTTTTATTGGATTTATTGGGGTGACATTGGTTAATAAGATTATATAGGTTTCAGGTGCACAATTCTATAATTCCCCTGTGTTCTGTGTTCACCACCCCAAGTAAATTCTTCTTAGTCTTAGTAGATAGCTATTCAAAAATCGTCCTTTCTTACCATATAGCTGCTAAAATACTTTTTTTTTATTTTAAAAAGGTAACACAAATAAACCTTTCTGCTTTAATGAACAATGAATAACTAACTGATAGACCTCAAAGGGAGAAATATCAAGTAGTGATGTAATCTAACAATGAATTGGTATTTATAACCATAATTAAGTTCTCACTCACTACATCTAGCTTTAAAAATATTAAAATCACGCTTATTTAAGAACATTGTACAAACAGGGTGGGGGCAGAAGTGTCCTTCCCCTGGCTCTCCCCTCAGGTGACAGGCTACTGAACAGATGTTTTCCATTCCTCCTGTGAATTCTGTACATTCATGGCATGTTCTGATTGCTATTTCACAAGGTAATGTTCTAAATCTGATACTAGCATTAAAGATGCCTGTTCTACGGGGATGACCAATATTTAGTACAGAAGTTCAGGAAAAGACCAGTAGATTCCTTAACTTTATTTGACTAAATATGGAGAGCCGACTCGAATAAATATGATTTATGTTCTTCATAAAATCACTAGCAAATTATTCGCGATGAAGGTTTTTGATGTGTATATTCGGTAACATCCATTCGAACCTGTTAAAAACATGGTTATCACATCTGTCAGCTGGCCAACAGTATTACTGTTACTTTCAGGTTAGGCACCAACTTCCAAGAACTGGTCAAGCATTTCAAAACCTTTAAAATACTTTCATTATCAAACAGAAAGCAATTAGTTTCCGCTAAACAACCAATGTCATAAAATGTATTCCTATGCTAACTAACGGACGTGCTGGTCAGAAGGCAGAGGGCAGTTCGGTGATAATATTGCTGGAAACCCTTTTCCACTCCCACTCATGCTTCCATCTCTGGACTGCAACTCCTTCCATCCCTCCCAAATTGCCTACCTGGGGAAAAAATGACTAGAAAGTTAGGCGTTGCAATAATTCATAAGCAATTCTGCTAACTCCTGAAGTGTTCACTAATTGGATGCCAATTTTTAATTCATCCATCTTTTCCAGTAATAACTTCCACAAACAGATGCTAAAACATGGAAGATGAGTTTCCATCATCTCCAAGAAATATGTGTGTTCCTTTTCTCCAATAATTGCAACTTAAATGACATTATAAATAAAACATGTTTCACTCGGGCTGCGTCACACGTGTTGCGGTAGTTGGCTTACCCAATTATAACCCTATACCCCAATACCTCTAAAGTCTAAAATGCAACACTAAGCATGCCTGCACAATCATTGAGAGGAAATCAGGTAAAGTCCCGGGACTTGAAAAAGAATTTTGGATCACCAATGACATAAAATCCAGTTGTGAGAGCAAAATGATGCTCAGGTCAGAAATGGGAATATAGACCTATATATCATGATGAAGCTATGTTTGTCCTTTGTAGAGCTGTATAAAAAGAAATGCTGATTGAAATGAACAGAGTTATTAAACGTAAAGGTATTTTTAAAGTTGTTTTTAAAGATCTTATTTATTATTTTCAGAGAAAGAGGAAAGAAGAGAGGCAGAGAGGGAGGGAAACATCAAAGTATGGTTGCCTTTCACCTGCCTCCAGCTATGGACCTGGCTGGAGACCTGGCTTGCAACCTGGTGATGTGCCCTGGCTGGGAATCGAACCAGCGACCTTCGGGTTCACAGGCAGGTGCCTTATCCACTGAGCCACCAGCCAGGGCTGTAAAGGTATTTTTACCCAAGATATCATTCGAACAAAATGATTAAATTCAGGAGATACTCAGAACTAGTAATGCCATATGAAATACATCTTGAGGCTCTCATCATGCCTGCTAACACTTACATTCCAAGATTAATTTTTAACTGCTGTTCTCTTCCAGAATAACCTTTATTTTCCTATAACTAGGAATTATTTCCTATAAGTTTCCTCAAACCTCTCTCGTCCAATTTAGAACTAACGGTGTCCTGCACTCCCATTAAAGCCCAGCTTCAAACAGTTCATGCATCTGTTAGAAATTATAAGTGAAAGTCCTCTCCAGCCATGTTTTACATAATGTGAGGTCAACCGGCTCAGGACAGACAGAAATTAAAGGAGAACGAGAACTCATCTTTTGTGTGCTCTTCACTGACTGATGAGTACATTTCTCTCTCTCAGAAGATAACTTAGTGAAGAAAGAAACAAAGCTCCCTGCTGCGTCACCATTTCTCCACACCTCCATGTGCTTGGAAAAGCTGAGTAGTTGAAAATACACGTTGAGACTCAAGCCAACTACTTTTCATGCTTTTGGATGCAAACTACAGCGCATCGCCACAATAAAGCTCTAACTAGACGGACTGAAGGTGCAGATTGTGCAGAAAGGATATGATAGTAGCACATACAGATGCTTGGGGACGGATGGCCAAACTTCAGCTGCTACCCTGGGGCCTGGGTGACAGACAAACCCTTTAACAAACACTGTTCAAGAACCCATTGGTAATCCTGGAATTCTTAAAAAATAACTGCTGACAACTGAATAATACTTTCTAAAACTCATCCATGGATAACACCACCGCTGTGGTTGCTAAGAGCCCTACTGTTGTGCAGCTACTCCGTGGGTTCCCCTTGACCTTGAACCCAGCCTCGGTAGCGTGTTTCATGCCCTTACCATTCAAATAACCTAATGGAACAAGCTCAGTGCTGTATGTAGAAGGTCGTGAGCCATGTTTTAAGAGTTCCAAAAATGCAATTAATCTATCTACATACCAATGTTACATGAACTAATATGAATCTTGCCATCATTCTACTGAGACTGAGTGTGTTGGGAAAACATACAAGCGCACTTGGTTTTCCTCGAAAAATGCACGTATCATCTCAGCCATGACCATATTACACTGACACAGTTTACTGAAGGAACACTGCCCTGGCTGGATGCCATTTTAATTACCAAGAAATCACCATGCTTGTGGAGGTTAACCTGTTTGATAGTGATGCAGTATTAGGAAAATCTGGTTCTCATACGGTTCAACATGGAAACATGGCATCAAACTTGGAGCATCTTACACCGAAACCTTTTGTTTTTGCATGCATGAGGGGCCCTAGACTGTGATCAATTTAGAAAAGACCATAATCGCTTCATCTGTGTGGCTGTGGGCAGGAAAACATCCGTTCCTCCCAAAAGGGAATTCTATTATCTGACAACACAGGGAGTTGAGAGCCTTCCCAGTATGGCGTGAATGCAAAGGGGAGTCTCAGAAGGCACAGTTAGGCACTCGCTGCTCCAAAGGCAGGGTCCGATGACTTGGAAAGCAATCCCGGACCTGTGACGGCCACCGGCACTCACTATGAAGCACGCGGAGTTCCAAGGATGGCCGGTGGTCATTCTGTCTGCCTGGAAGTTCCTTCAGATGTTTGGTGCCTGGCGGCGGCAACTTTCAAATGGCTAAATAATGGGATGAAAATGAGACCTCATTGGGTTCTTCCAGGCCAGCGAAGCTATGCCACACTAAAACCTCCGGCAAAATGCAATGCTAGGAGCAGGAACCAGAGACAGACTAGCCTGGGCAACTCCTTCCTGAAGTAGGGCAACAGGCCCTGGAGGGTTTGAAACCTTCCCTGCTTCTTTGCCTGCAAAATGGGCACCTGCTTGTCTCTGCTCACTTTCAAGTTCAACCGTCAGAGGCACACCCCCTGAAGTTTTTCAATTTAGGCACAGAGGCAGGGTCCCTCTCCTCAGGGTTATTGTTACCATAGTTACTGGTCTACAGGTACCAAAAGGTAGCTTCTGCCCGGTTTTGCCTTTCTACATGAATTAGAATGAGTGTGTGTGGGTAACAGCAGCTTCGGGATTCGTGTGAATTCTTGGGAAGGAAGACCAGCCATTCACCAGATTGACTAAAAAAGTCTTCTCAACTGTTGACCCTTCAATTTCGGCTACAAGAGAGGAAATGATTCCAAGAAAGAAGTAGAGCTGCCTATCGTCACTCGGCGAACCGCAAACTCAGTGGCATTCAAACGGCCAAGAAATAGTACAAGTGGTAGTTTCCTTACTCTTGAATCTAAATCGATGCAGACTTTTAAATTCCAACACAGTAAACAGACGATCACGGCAGTAGGCACTGTTCCCCACCACCTGTGAATCACCCACAAAATATCCCCCCCAGGGCCCGTTCAGATACCATAGCCCCAGCTCAGATCAGCCTCTCTACTGCACAAGCAACTATTCTGAACATTCTTTCTTCTGCACAAGCAACTATGCTGAACATTCTTTCTTCTGCACAAGCAACTATTCTGAACATTCTTTCTTCTGCACAAGCAACTATTCTGAACATTCTTTCTTCTGCACAAGCAACTATTCTGAACATGGAAGAAAGAGAACTGAAAGAATGGACGCGTCTCCACAGAGACTCCAACTCCATTTCAGGTGGCACGAATTGTCTTTTTTTCCCCCCTACTGGGAAAGAAAAGCCAGGGTTCCTCCTAACAGGAGCTCCATCGACATTCTTGCTATCATGGCGACGGAGGCGCGTACGCGAGTGTCAGGCGGGTTCCACCCGCTTCCCACGGCTCCATCTGCTGGCGACGCCAGCGTCGCCCGGACCCACCGCAACCTCTAAAAAGTACCGCGAACTAATTCAGCAGGTGGCTTCAAAACGCGCGAGCCACTCGCTCGTGAAAGTTACCGCGACGCTCCGATGTCCGTGTCACCGGGGGCTCCTCGGTCACAGTACCAAATAAATCAAGAGCCCGCGATGGTCACTAAAATGCTAGGCAGGAACGAGGCGCGGCGCGGACGGTGGCACGTTGCGCCCGCGAGGGGACCAGGCGACCCACCGCGGGCGGGCGCGCCGCCGCCGCCGGACCCCGGCGGGTTCTGACGTTCGCCCCCCGGTGCCGCGGGCGGCCGTCCCGTTCGGAAACGGAAACTGGGTGCGGAAAGTTGTCCGGAGACGTTTGCAGCCGGGCCAGCGGCCAGCGCCTCCGTGCCGCCCGAAAAGGGGAAGCCTCTCCGGCCGCGATTACCGAGGGACCCGGCGGCCCCGGGCTGCTTCCTGCCGCGAGCGCGTGCGGCCCCGCCGGGGCGCCTCCCCCGACCCCGCGGCCGCGCTTCCGCTCCTGCGCCCGGTCGCAGACGGGACCCCCGGACCCCCGGACCCCGGGACCCGTGCAGCGGCCGCCGCCCGCCAGGCCTCGGCCCCGCCGCGCACACGCTACTGCGCCCCGGAGCCAAGTGCCCGCAAACTTCCCCCGCTTCCCGCGCCCTCCCGGCGAGCGCCCCGCGGCGCAGGCGGCCGGGGAAACCGCCGCAGCCGGGCCGGGCGAGGGACGCCCCGCAAGGTAAGACTGCGGCTCCCGCGGGGGCGCGACCTTCACCCAGACGGGAGCCACCGCCGCCCCGCCAGCAGGGTCCCCGGCGCCGGGCGGCTGGCAGGGGCCGGGGAGGTAAAGTTTGTCGCAGGAGGACGGCGCCTGGGCGCGAAGGGAGGACCCGCGGGGCCCGACCGCGCGCGGTGCCGCGTCCAGCGCCGGGAAGTGCCGCTTACCTTCCGCCGGGGCCGGCGGGCGCGGAGCCCAGGGAGCGTCGCTCAGCCGCGGGGCGCGAGTCCGGCCCTGGCCGCGGGGTCCCTCCTGGCCGAGCGTGGCCGCCGCCGGGGCGCGGGGCGCGGGGCGCGGGGCTGTCGCGGCGCCGAGGGCGCAGACACCGCTGTCGCTCTGCCGGCGAAGTTGCGCGGCCTCCGCCGCGGCGCGAGCAACACGTCTAGTTTGAACTTTCCAGGTCCGGCCCCGGCGCAGCCACGCGCAGGCTCGCGCGCCCGAGCACCTGTCCGCCGCGGGCGCGCGGCGCGGCGGCTCTCCGGCCGCGTCGTCCTCTCCCCGCGCTCTTATTGGCGCCGAGGTCGCCGCCTATTTATTTATTTCCTCCCCCCGCTCTGCGTCCTCCCGCGCCGGCCTCCGCCCGCCCCTCCGCGTCCCGCCGCGCGGCTGCCGCGGGACCCCGCGCGCTCCGGCTGCGGCGCGGCGGCTGCGCTGCCCGGTGGGTGCGCGCGGGCGCGGGCGCGGGCGGGGGCGCGGGGAGGGGCGCCGCGGCGGCGGGCGCTGCTCGGGGACGGCGGCCCCTAGAGCTGCGGCGGGGACGCTCCGGGCTCCCGAGCCGTGCGGCGCCGCGGCAGCCGGGAAAAGGGGCGACCCTGCGCCGTGACCTCCCACCTCGGCTGCGGTGCGCCCGGGCCCACCGGCCTCCCCCTCCGCCCCGCAGGCGGGAAGGCTCAGCCCCCGCCCCCCGGCCACCCCGCCCGCGTCCTCGCTGCTCTCCCCGCGGCCGCTCCTAAAACCTTGGGGACGCTCCGGCGCGCGCCGCCACCGCTCGGCCACGGAGGACGCCGGTTGGCATGATTTTTACGCGGCGGTGAACGCGCCTGCCGCTGGGCATCCCCTGCTCCCCACCCTGCCTGCCCCTGACTCCCCGGCCAGCTGCCTCCGCCCGGTGCTGCGCCCGTGGGCGACCAGGGTGGCGCCTGCAGACCACAGCCTCGGGGTGCAGGTTGGGGAGCCTGCGGGCGCCCCGCTTCCACCGACAGGCTGCGGGGCGCCAATGGCTTTGCTGCTACCGTTCGCCCCAAAATGAGCTCACAAACGTCAGTTGACCTCTGGTGCCACCATCTTTCGGTGACAATCCACCTTCTCCCCAAACCCGCGGGAGAGACGACCTGGCCGCCGCGGGCCCCCCGCCCCCGCCCGGCACCCCGACGCGGGGCTGGAGGGAGCCGGTCCCCCTCGGATTCAGCGCAGCCCGCCTCCCGCTCGCTTCTTCCCGACCCCGCTCGGAGCGGCTTCCCCGGCGCAAACCCTGTGCCCGCGTCCCTTTAGGTAAACCCGTGTCGGTGTGGCTTGTTGGGATTTGGTTTTCCTTTAGGCTTTTATTTTATTTTTTTTATTTTTAATTGTTCATGATTCCGACCAGGAAAGGGGAAGGAATCAAAAGGAACTAATTCTAAACCGGGGCTGGATAAATAAACACAGCGCGTGAGCTCGGAACCTGCCCAAAGGCTGGAACGCACATCCCAGCCCCCCGGCTGGGAACCCGGGCTCCTTTCCGCCCAGATTCGCCCTCCGAGTCCCAGGGCGCTGGGTCCTTTTTCCCCTGTGACTCCAGGTAGAGACACTGCGACGCGAGAGCGCCCAGCTCACCACGAGCTGACAGTATGCCCTTTCAAGATATTTTTTTTTCTTTCTTTTGTGCCCAAGACTGTCTCCCAATTTCTGCGAAAGGCATCCATCCGTTATCCATTCCGTGTCTTAGACCTTTTCTCAGAAATGTCCTGGTAAACGTACAGAAATACCCCTCAAAGAGCTGAGGTTTGGGGTCCATCCTGTCTTCGGTGACATCTGGAAGAAGCCCCCCAGAGGTCGGACAAGGTACAGGTGGAATCCTGAATCGGGAGAAAGGGTGTCGAAAACACCCCTCTCAGCAGGGCATTCTCCCACAGCACCTGTCATGTACACCCCAGTCACACCATTTTATTCGGTGGAAAAAGGTAGATTCGTGTTTTTTTTTTTTAATGGTGAATACAAGCTGATAAGTCGCACAGACGCCCTTTGCCAAAATCCCTACTTGTAATTTGCAACCAATGACCTATTTGTGTGTGTGCATTTGTGCGTGTGAACACATGCATGGGTATTGCATGCATATTACTAACCTCCAGCTTGCCGCACTCCAGTGTGTGGGCATCTAGGCTGCAGATGTGGGAGGGACCTGGTGTTGAAATATTTTAAAAAGAACTATTTGAACCTGTTGAAGATATATATATATATATATATATATATATATATATATAGCAATTTTTAGTGTCTAGGACTAATAAAATCACTTGCACGTTTCAAAAGGACTACCAAAAACACTTAGAAATGTGATCCTAGTAATTCGCATGCTTCATCTCTTGACTTTAAAGTGTTTTAGCCTTTCTAGTTTTTGTTACTATAAAAATCCCTACTAGAATACACTATTCTTCCACATACATGCAATGGGGAACCCCCAAAAGCTGGAATTGTTTGTGGAGGGCAGGCCCTTTGTCGTACAGGTTTCCCCTGCTAGGTGAGTTTTCTAGGAACCCGTGGGGACCTGGGCACCAGCTGGTGGTGTTGTGAGAGGCTGTGCTCAGCTTCAATGACATTCTTTATTGAAAACTCAGTGTGTTTGCCCATTTCATGGTGGCCGATCTACTTACCAGCCTACCTGCCCAACCTGCGCTGAGTGGTCAGCAATTGTTGAACCAAAACGGTATGACCCTCATGCCCCATCCTCCCAAGTGGCCCAGAACCACTTGCTTTGTTTCTCCAGATGAAGAAGAAGAAAAACGTTTTTCAAAAGGAAATGTTTTGCCCATGGGGAAGAGGCGGAACCAGAAATGGCAGAGGCTCTCAAAGGCATCAAAACTGGCCAGTTCAAAGTTTGTTTTGAGCCATGGAAGAAGAGTCAGATCAGAAGTGCTGTGGAGGTGACGGATGTTTAGACATGTCAGAGTAAATACACACTTTTTACAAATACAGTCTGCTTTCTGTCCCCACCCCACCCCTTCTCTGCACGTTAGAAGGCGAAGGTTTTCTATCCAACTCTCCAGGATTTAGTGTCCTCTGCTCGCCTCCCTGTCCCCGTGAGAAAGGACGGTTTCTCTTCCAATGAGCCCCCCACCAAACCCTGTCCCTTCCGTTTTCCTACCTTTGGCATCTTTAATTGCGACATTCAGGATGTATTGAGGCAAAGCCCAGGACGTCTTTAATAAATTCTTTTTTTGTTATTTTTATTGATTGATTTTAAAGACAGGGAGGGAGGGAGAGACAGAGCAAGGGAGAGAGAGAGAGAAAGAGAGAGAAATATCGGTTATGTTGCGCCATCCATCCATGACCTGTTGATTGGCTGAGTCCTGCATGTGCCGTGACCTGAGTTTGAACCTGCAACTTGGGTGCATTTCGGACCCTGGTCCACCCAACTGAGCTCTCTGTCCAGAGCTGCACAAATTCTTCGCTTACAGCTCCCATGGGTAAAAGGAGGGGCAGTGCGTTAGCTGGGAGGGAAGCTAAGTTGACAGAAATTGTGGACACTCGGAAAGTTCATTGCCAAAGAAGCCACTTTGGTTTCCCTTGGACCCTGTGAAGACAAGTAAGAAGAGGCCAGGTACGACCTTGTAGATCCTATGGATCCCAGCCCTTGAATAGTCACCCTTAGAGTCAAGGTGCCCGGACCCCAGGGCACCTGCACTAACCTCTTCCTTCCTGTCTTCCTCAAGATAAATGTATAGCATCTTGATGTTTCAGCTAAAGAAATCTTTATTCTGGGTCCGTTTCCCGATATTGCCTTCATTTGTGCTTGGAATTTTTGCTTATTAATGGAATAGTCAACCATGTTCTAAATGAATTGTAGCATGTTCCACACAAAGCAGGAAATTTCTTGGGGAAAGTTTACATCACTGTTCATGGGGAATATCTGAGTAATGAAGAAGAGTCTCGAGAAATGAAATTTAGGAAATCATATAACATGATCTGACCTAAGCTAGTTCTTATCAGGTATGGTTTGCAAGTCTTTTCTCTCAACCTGCGGGCTGCCTTTTCACTCTACCATTAAGGGTCCTTGGATACACATAAGATTTGATTGTGATTATTTACATGGATTAGTCGAGAGTCCAATTTATGGTGGTTTCTAATGCAATGTACCTTTTTTAAAAACTAGAATTGATTTAAACACATGATAGGCAAAATGTCCACATTTTAAATGTAGACAGGTCGCGTTGCTAATACTTTCTCTACCCCGACGTGGACCATTCAGCATTGCCCTGTGCATGTAGAAATGTAAGGAATCTACTGGGCTCTGACACAAGTGGGCAGATCATGTAGCAGAGGGTCTGCAGGAGGACTCTGCATTGTGAATAACTAGTACCAGGTGAACATGAATCCACAATTGATTTGAAGTCTCTCTGTATTAGTGGATAAGACATAAAGTTCAGGTCTATACATGCAACTATTTTTTCTTGCCATACAAAATCGAATTATTATTCATGAGGAAGTGGTCTTATTTCTTGCTGGAAATCAAAGCTGGAAACACTGCCCCAGGAGGGGAGTCTCCAGGAAATGATGCCCCAGTGGGGCAGCTGGCAAAATCCATGAAAAACCTGTTTGGTTTATACCATTTTGCTAAAGCTTTTCTTAGCCCGAGGAGGATCTCATAGTTTCATGGGATACACGGAAGTGACAGATCAGGAAGTCCGCCATGTTCTGAACACTCATGGAAAGTTTGGGATAGTAATAGATTAAATAGATTTTGGTCTAAGTGTCAGCATACAGACTCCAAAGATTCCTTTTATGTTAACCACCCATGACTACCTGCAGGGTTACCTCTGTGAGCAGGGCATACACACCTCTCATTGTTCAACAATACTGCCTCCGCTCCTGCCAAAGGGAAAAATACACACTTTCTTCCTTGTGGCATTTCCCCTTGTCCAAAAATGAGACCTCCTTTTTCAGATGGTTGACATTTTTTTCAGGCCTGTATTTAAGAAGGTTTTTCATTTATTTTTATTTTTTTTAAAGATTTTATTCACTATTTTTAGAGAGAGGGGAAGGCAGAGAGGGAGAAAGACATCAATATGGGGTAACCTTTCACCAGCCTCCAGCTGGGGACCTGGCTTGCAACCTGGTTACGTGCCCTGGCTGGGAATCGAACCAGCAATCTTTGGGTTCGCAGGCAGGTGCCTTATCCACTGAGCCACCAGCCAGGGCCTAGAAGGCTTTTTAAAAGCATGAAATCCATGCTCTTAACATCCTTAGAATCCAGTCTGCAAAGACCATTGCAATACTTGTCAGTCTAGCAGATGAAAACTTGTACCAACAAGTACATGACAGTTGCTTATAAGCTGTTTTGAGTTGGAGCCATTTACCTTCTCATCACATGAGAACAGAGAATTTTTTAATAAAGTGAAATTCAATTTTATAAGGCTGGCTGTACCTTTTAAACCGTTTTTTGTTTGTTTGTTTGTTTGTTTAAAAAGGCATGGTAAAACATTTCATGTGTATTTCCTTAAGCCTCATGGTCACAAGGGAAAAATGGGAAGCATGTCAGTGCTTTGTATTTAATGCAGGTGTTTGCCTGTCAAATGGATGTGTGTTAAGACAATAGGTTCCTTTATGCGTTTTCTGTTATTTCTAGTACATTTGGAAAGAGATCATAATATACCACATATTATGCCACTTTCTTCTGTAATTAAGAGTATATGTACCATGAAATAAATGCTTTCACCTCATTATTCAGTGCATTGAAAAAAGAAGAGTCTATAATTTTTTAACTGATTCTAATTGTATCTGAAAGTCTAGTATTATCTCAAAATTTTGAAATAAATATATATATATATATATATATATATATATATATATATAAATCCAAGAGTGAACTTCACACTAGAAAGATATTTAAAATCTTAGCACTTCACAGTCTGAGCTTATTGTGGTTTTTTTTTTATAATGTATATTCATGGCTTTGTATGAGACTAATGTCCACAGCAGGGAAAATATGTGAAAGGTAAGATTAAAAAACTTTTAATGTCTGAAATGCATTCACTTGTAGAAGTAAGAATCTCTAAGTTTTGGCTTATTTTTAATATGTTCATCTCAAAAGAATTATGTTGCAACCAGGCCATTACACATATAAATGTGTGTTCGTTGGAACGAATGATTTTATGCAGATACAATCAAGATACAGAATTTTTAAATACTTGTGAATGTCAGATATAATTTACTTGGTACAGTTTACTGGAATTTCATTGATCTTGAAAAGAGATTTTCTTCAAGTAAGTTAGTAATCTGTGTTGTCAATAAACTTGTAAATAATGTGGTATGTGTACTTACCTGCTCATAATTATCACTGTTACATACAATTTTGCCCACACATTGCAATAAAAGAAAGCTCTACCTTAAAAAACATTTCTTAAAGTCAATATTGGAAACAATACAAAATAATGTATTTTGCATTTAGGTGATTTGATCTAATATTTCTCAAAGACAACAAGAATTAGGGATGATAAAGTCTTGATTAGTTAGAACGTTACAGAACAGCTGTGTATAATCCGTTACATTTTGATTGGGAATTAATTGGCCTAGCTTTTATTTCAAATGTTTATCAGTTTCCAGTAAATGTGTGTGAATAGGTCCTTGCCGAGTAAATACAGGGCAGTAAGTATTCTCAGCAACATAGTTAGCTGTTAATTCATTTTGAAACATCAGTTGAGTTTGTCCTTTGTCATAGAATAATTTGACATTAGAAATGCAAAGATGAGCAAGTCCTGGCTTCCTCTCTACTGTTATCTCATGTTTAGACATCCAACAGAAACGCTGATAATGACTGCAACGTAGGAGGTCTTTCCAAGCCAGTCAGGTCGCACTCTCTCCTTCTGTTCACCCCCCCCCACCTTCTCTCCCTCTTCTTCCGCTGTCCCACCTGCCTCTTCCTCTAACTGCTAACTCCTCCCACACCCCTCTTATGGGGACTTGGTTGCCAGCATGCCCAGCCACTTACTCCAGGCTAGTGTGCTCATCTCAAGACCCTAACTTAGTCACATGTGCAAAGTCCCCTTGGCCGTGAACAACACACCAGCAGGTGCCTGGGATGAAGATGTGGACGTCATCAGCGGTCATGCACATGCCTACTGCAGGCTACAACAGGACAACAAAGATCAGGTGCAAGTTTCAAAACATATATGTCCTTTCACACCAAATTAGGCCCTGGAAGTGCAGGGGCAAAAGTGTAAGGTGGTAGAAGTCCAAAAGAATTCTGCACTGCAGCACGGATCCAGGAGGCTCGTAACCAAAGGGATAGACGTTCCAGAAGGGTCACAAGGCGGTACTTAAATAACAGGAGACAATTTTCACCTGTTGGAAAAGAACCTTCATCTTTCTTTAAACCCCCTGAGCGATGAAGACAGGTAGTAGTAACACCCGCACAGGTGAAATCCAGACCCCTGACCAAGGGAAACTGACTGCTGTTGGCTTCTCTTGAGGGACATTGCATGACAGAGAGCAGGGAAAGGACACCAACAGACACATACGGTTGTGACCAGAGGATCTCAGGCCCAGTTGAGGTGGCATTCAGGTGTCGGAGGGAAAGAATTATTCTGAGACAGTCTAGGCCATCCTAGAGTATGTAACCCGTGTGCTCTGTCTGAGAAAAGTACGGGGAAAATACTCAACCAGGTAAAGAACTGCTGTGAGGTAGGCACTTCCAAGATGAGGAGGGAAAGACCTAAAGGCCGGTGAGAAGAGGCCTCGTTTTATGGTATCATGGACACATGCCTGTGAGTGATGGTCACTCCACTGGAGGAGAGATGACCGCCTGGAAATAAGCAGCAAAGTTGGGCAGTGAGGCTTTGCTCACAGAAGGGACACAAGGTGGGCAACGTTGTCAACACCACGCAGCCAGCAACACACAGGAGTGTGGGAAGGGGAGACATGGGCAGAGGGTCCAAAGGACCATAAACAACAAAGACCGATGTTACTGGGACAGGTGCAAGGCCAACAAAAGAGAGAAACTTGGAGAAATAAATAAACAGCATCTGGTTTTCAAATATGCTGACTCCTGTGGGTCTTTGTCCATGGAGAGGAAAACAGAAAGTGGGAATGAGGGAACCAGAGAAGTGGGACTCTAATCAGGGAAAATTTGGAATTGTTGGTAGCTGCATCGCACCAGCAACATGGTAGGTTATTGATATTCATCACCTAATGCAATGAAAAATGTTTAAATAATTCGTGTCAGGCGTGAAGCAGCACTGCTGCCGTAAAAGAAAATAAAATAGCCGGCAAAGGGGGTTTCCTGTGGATAACTTGTTATTTTTTAAACATAAGACTAATGAAGCAATAATATTCTAAATATCTATCTCAATAATCTGAGCCTGGTCTGACAGACAAGTACCTCAGGGGTCCCCTTTCCATCTTGCTGTGCTACGGAAAACCGAAAACCGAGGATGTAAAATTCCAGGGTGTTCACAGTTTTCTGTGAAGCCTGCGTACAGGGGTGTGAGTGAAAACAAGTCTGACAGCTGCAGGAGTGACCACAATGGCCCGAAATGTATCCAATCATTCTAAATCAGCAGAAGGCCCTTTAAAATTGTGCGTGTTGGTTTCCTGATTGCATTTCATTGTCTCTCCGCACTTCCTCGCATTCCCTTGTATTGTTCTGGGAAAGGGTGGCGTTACCGGCTTTTGCCGGATAGCACGCAGATCTCCACTTGGGTGGGCTCGTTCCTGGCGGTTCGTTTCTGTCGGTGGTGCCGCATTTGCCCAGTTCTTTGTGGTCCATGGAGCCTCACGTTGGTGCATTTGAAGCAGCAAACACCTGATTGATTCTTTTTTTTTAATATTTTTATTTATTACCTTTAGAGAGAGGGGAAGGGAGAGAGACATCCATGTATGGTTGCCTTTCACCTGCCTCCAGCTGGGGACCTGGCTGGAGATCTGGCTTGCAACCTGGTTATGTGCCCTGCCTGGGAATCGAACCAGCGACCCTTGGTTCGCAGGCTGGCACCTTATCCACTGAGCCACCAGCCAGGGCTCTGATTTCAGCAGGTGAAGACCTTCCCCCATCTGCTCCCTGAGCGGATGCAATTACCTACCAACCCCACCCTGCTGGGTGCGGCCTGTTAGTTACAAGGCCCCTTCTGGGTCTGTTTACGGGCCCTGGAGGACCTGGGTCCTGGGAGGTCCCTGTGTGTGATGGTAGCGACTCCCGTTCCTCTCCGGTTCAATAGGGTGGGGCTGGAGCGAGCACCTGCTCAGGGCGCACGGCTGGGTCCTCAGGTGGCCAGCCCAGTGTCAGACACGTGGAGGGGGAGGCTCCCCACAGACTCTGGTGCGGCTGCTGCCTGGTCACTGGCTGATTCCCTGCTGGGCAGCACTGGCACTTGTCCATGGCCAAGAAGGACTAGATTGGTGCCCCTAGGGGGGCCATTCTATCCAAGTTTGAGGGCTGCAGCCCTGGTCTAGAGGCGCTGCTGGGCATATATATGTATATATATATATATATATGGGACCTGGGCGGCTGACTGGCCCCTGATGGTGGCAGATGAGTGGCTTCCAAGGCAGGCCAGCGGGGAGGTGACGCCCATACAGGGGCATCAGAACGCTGCTGGAGGTGGTGGGTGTGTTCACCCGCTCGATTGTAACAATGGTTGGTTTCATAGGGTCCCTATATGAAATTGCACCACACTTCCCAAACTGTGCCCTTTAAATCTGTGTAGTTTAAGATGCACATCAGTTACACCACACCCCACCCCCACCCCCTTGGGGGACAGCTGTATGTGTCCTATGTGGATTGGAGGTGGACTTACCTTCCCTGCATATACTGTCCACTCCTAATAAGACAGCGAGGTCAACTACCGGTAGGGAGGAAGTCAGGATTTATTCATCTTTGTAGTGCTAATGTTCGAATTATTCTGTAACAAAGAGCAAACTCCATTGGTATTTTTAAATGAATAAATTTAGCTATCATGTTGCTGAGAATGTTTACTACACTTTATTTACTAAGCAAGGAGCTGCTCCAACACATTTACAGGAAATTGATAAACAATGGGAAGAAAAGCTATCCCAATTAACTCCCAATCAAAATGTAACTAAATATACACAGCTATGCTGGAACATTTTAACTAATCAAGGCTTTACCATCCCTAATTCTTTTGTCTTTAAGAGATATTAGCTCAGATCATCTAAATGCAAAATACGTTATTTTGTATTGTTCACTATTTTGACTTCAAGAGATTTTTCTCTTCAGTATAGACTTTTCTTCTGCTTCCAATACGTCTTCGAAATTGGATGTAATAGTGATAATTAGCAGCAAGGTACACCAATGGGAAAAATGCTGATTTAATCCCATGTAATATGACTTAAAAGAAAGACCTAAAAGTATTCAATTATTTCCAAGTTACGTAACTACATCCTAGAACAAAGCTCATGATAATACTAGGAATACACACTTGCAGCCCCCATCTCGGTAAGATGCACCATGCCTGGCATCTAACTACAGGTTCCAAAACATGTAAAATAGATAGAAATATATGATCCATGCTAAAGAAAAATGAATAAATCAAATCAAACTGACACATTTGTTAAGATTAGCAGAAGAGCCACTGAAAGTTATTACAACTTTATTCCTAATGTTTAAAGGGTAAAGGCAAGGAAACATAGAAAGAGCTACACCGAAATTGTAGATGTGAAAACTGTAATGTCTGAGATGAGAAATATCCTGGATTTAAGTTACAGCTGATTAGATACTGCAGATGCAAAGATTTATGAGCTGAAAGGTGTGCCATGGAAACTACCCACAGTGAATACAGAAAGTAAAAGGAATTTAAATCAATTAAAAGGGCATCAGAAAGATAGGGGAAAACTTCAGATGGTCTAGTATATGTGTAATATGCACATAATTAGTGTTCTCCATAAGGAAGGAGAGAAAAGTTATAACAAAAGAAATGAAGAAAGAAAGGTAAAAAATTTTTTCAGTTTAATAAAAAGTAATAGTTTTAGATTCAATGGACACAAAAACATGAAGAAAACTGTAACTACGCACATTATAATTACGTTGATCAAAGTTTGTGATTAAGAGAAATATTTAAAACAGGCAGAGGAAAATGTCACATTAGATATAGAAGTACAAAATGAAAAATAGCAGATTTCTTACAGAAAACCATGTAAACCAGAAGACAGTAGAGCAATATTTTAAGTATGAAAAAAGTGTTTAAATATCTGTATCAAGTGAAATACTATACCAAACTAAAAAGCTGTTCAAAAGGCTAAAATTATATGTTTAAGAAAGTTCTTCAGGCAGGTTGGAAATAAGGACTTATGTAAAAGTACAAAAAGCAATAGAAATGGTAATTGCATGGGTGAATGTGTACTTCCTATTATTTAAAACTATTTAAAAGACAACTGATCTTTAAAACAAATAATAGTAATACATTGTGGGGTTTATAGCATATATAATTGAAATATATTACAATAGCATAAAGGCCAAGAAAGAAGATAGGAGAATAGTATTTGTGGGGTTTTACGCTCTATACTATACTTTAGTATATTATCACTTGAGTGTAGACTGTGAAAAGTTTAAGTGTTTTATTATAAATCCCAGAGCAACAACTAAAATAACAAAGCAAGCAATGAAATTATCTTTTAAAAATTCAACCACAAAAAAAGAGCCGCCAGAGTAGATGAAATGGGGTAATAAAAACTCCTCCAAGTCAAGGCGGAAAATGACAAAGAGGGAACACAGCACAGATGGAACCAACAGGAAACCTGATGATAGACTTAAACCTAATCATGTTACTGGTGAAGGGTTTAAACTCCGGAATTATGACGTACAGATGGCCAGACTCTATAAAAGCAAATATTGGGTTGGAAGATTCAATATTTTAATATGCAAATGATGACCAAATTGATTTATAGATCCAACCTAATCCCAATCCAAGCACCAGCAGGCTTTTTTACAGCACTTGGTAAAGCAGTCACGAGTCAACTGCAATTGCTCAGGACTGACAGAGCCCGGAAAATGTTGGACAAACAAAAGAGTGAAGAAGAAAAGGGAAAAAGAAAATTTGGAAAGCCTCACAGACAGAACTCTGAACTCTTGTCAACTATAGCCTCTTGAAATTCACGTCAAAGCTTCGACACCTATGCGGCTGTTTCTGGAAACCTGGCCTTTAGGAAAATAAGGAAGGCTAATTGACTTCATCCAAAGGGACCCTGATCCTATAGGACTGATGTCCTCACAGGAAGTGGGAGGGAGGGACACCAGGGGTAATGCCCACCACATAAAGACCATTTGAAGAGGTAACGAGGGGACAGCCATGGACAAGCCAAGGAAAGGTGTCTGGGAGAAGCCACATGTGCTGACTCCTTGGTATCTGAGCTCCAGCCTCCAGAACTGTGAGAGAAGATTTGGGGGTTCATCTGAAGCCACCTTGTCTGTGGTATTTTATGTGGGAGTCCTTGCAGGCTCATACAGGGTAATGACATGTTTTCCAGGTTTATTGTAAAGCTGCAGTCATGGAGGCAGTGTGATACCGGCATGAAGATCAAACTGGTCGGCCAAACAATATGGAACCATGCAGAAATATTTCTTCACCCTTACCC
This sequence comes from Noctilio leporinus, assembly GCA_004026585.1. Taxonomy (NCBI): domain Eukaryota; kingdom Metazoa; phylum Chordata; class Mammalia; order Chiroptera; family Noctilionidae; genus Noctilio; species Noctilio leporinus. The sequence continues at coordinate 39,662 of PVIW01001147.1, forward strand.
ACGTCAGTGGGGATCAATCTTAATACATCTTGCCAAGTCCCAGCGATTGTTTAGAATTTGTGTTCCACTCAACACTGTAGATTGCAACAATTTCATTAACTATTACAATTATTCCCACGCCATCGTATTTTCTTCTGTAAGGCTGTAAGTACGCTAGGGAGAATATTTGAGAAAAGAAGTTGGTTGTTTTAGCTCACCTGTTTATTCATTCATTTGGTAGTTGAGTTTGATTATTTAGTAAATCCTCTTCCACATGTAAAAATGCTGAGATCTACATAGGGTTTTCCTGAGTGAAACCTAAATTTCCTTCAAGGTAATTATCAAACTCAAACTGGTGATTCTTTAAAAATCACATGGTATATAATACATGGTTTTGGCTCCATTTCCAGGGAAGAATTATAAGTATGAAATAGTTATTCTCAATGGACAATCTCAGGGATATCTGTGGGTGCTTGTAGCTTGTTCAGGTAGAATATCCTCCTAGAAGAATGAAAATGCTATTAAAATTGCTGATTTATTTTGTATTCTTTCATTGTCAAGTATATCAGATTGAACTTCACAGGATAAAAGTAGATACAGTTTAGTGTTATTTTCTATGACTAAAAGTAGATGTCATTTAGCATAGTTTCCTATTAATGAATGTAGGTTAACAGAGCTCCTGCGTAGAAAAATAACTATCATATTCAGAATTTTTCCACTTCTCATCACGTATAACTCAAATAGACTTTGTTCCTTACTGTGGTCACATCTTAAGATAAAATGACTCATTTGATATGTGAAAGCATTGGTTTCCCAGGTTGATCATGAGCATATTAAGGTGTGTGGTTTACACAGGGGGACAAAACCACCTTCATTCCTGAAGGGCCTGTGCTGGTGGGGGTGCAGCTCATTGGGTTACCGTTGTCGATTAACTTTTACTACCGGAAGCAGAGAGAGACACCCTCGGGTGCCATAATCATCTTCTTTACCCTGATTGTAAATCAGGCTCTGCGACTCCACCCAGCACGGTAACCCCGATGATGCCTATGCTGCTCTGACATTAGTGACCCATAGTCAAGTTTCAACAAACAAATTCGGCCATTCTGTGAGAGTCATTCATTTTTACTTCTACAAAATTCGTGTTCTGGTCAAAACTAGTATTTTACAGGATAGCAGGAATGCAAGGCCTTACACACGTGACTGTGTTGACGTAGCAATTTCCCGCAGAAAAGGAAAGTATGGAGAATGGACGTGTACTTCAGTGGGGCAAGTTTCCGCCCCCACCCCACTCCCAGTGATGGAAAGGGAGCAAAGCGTGGACTGGGCAGAAGTTTATACAGGAAGGTCGACCCTGACATACACCATTTGCAGTTTAGACATTCAGCAGGAGCGGTAGCGGGGGTAGATGTGACCAGTCCCTTCCACCCTGGCCACTTTTCACGTGACCAGGCATGGCTGAGGACAGTGGCTGACACGCTTCCAACAGGGAGTCCCGACTGAGCCTCTTCTTCAGGGACCCTCGGGTGAACATTTAATTTCATACAACAGAGTACGCAGCGTTGCTATTCTTCGGAGCCAGCCATGTAGTTGTGCCCTCCCTGTCCCTGTCCCCGCTACGCAAACCTCATCAAGTCATGGCTATCTGCTTAATTTAGGACCTCTGTGCATAAATTAGTGTAGATCCAGAAGCCTGGCCATTCCTCAAGGTAAAATAGCGCTGTAGGCGGACTTGACTCCTTCCTCAGTCACATGCCTTCTCTAAATCAACTTTGGTAAGTAAGTTCTCCCGATCATTTATAACGCTCCACTAATACGAAATACACACCTGTGGGCTTTTCCACAGATGGCACAAATTAAAAAAAAGACGCTTTACCAAAGCAGATTAGAAAGGACTGATCACTTTGTCGCTGATCCGAATTTATTACAGACAAGTATTTTATGAAGTTTAGAAAATTAAACGAAGGTTGATTGAACAGTTCTTCACAGGAACGTATGGATTGGAAGTGCTTTTAGAATCTTATTTCATTAATCTAATTACCATTCAAAATTAAGTTACGTAGGGTATCTCAATTCGTTGCTCCTGGGATATGATCTCTCTTAGTTTAAAATTACATTATTCGTCGGAAAGCTTCAAACTATCAGGTTAGCTTGTTTGGCAGGCTGTTAGATTAATTCTCTAACTCACTGAAATATCTATTACCATTTTCAAAAGAACTGACTGGAATGAATTAGGGAGCTAATCTGAACCATTTATCACTCCGAAGAGGTCATCACACATAGCAGAATATTCAAGACTCCCAGCCCATTACTAACATTCTCTTTACAGAAGGAAATCATGCCTTTTCTATTTGGTGCCTTCTCCTAGTTTAATGAATTTAAAAGTATACCGAAAAGCTGCTGTATTATTAGCTACAAATGGCACAATCTGTCTGCTGGAAAGTATTTGTATTCAGAGTTATTCAAAACCTTGTCAAAGAGCTCATCTGATAGCAGGATACGCTGATAATCGTGAGCAAAGATACAAACCATGCTCTAATAATTGTAAGTCTTTACGAGAACATCTGGAAATCTTATACATGAAAATCTTCTTTAGGAGCCCTCTACCCCCGTCCTCACCCCAACCTTTTTCTTTTTTCTTTTCTTTCCTTTTTTTTACAAATTCTAACGTGTGTAGGTGACTGAGACTCTTTTGTTACCGCCACTCCTATGGGTTCCCCCCATTTTCCACACCCAGTTCCCTTCCTCACAATCTAATCTACACAGCGTTGTAGAGTCTGAATTAACTGTGTTTTCCCTCAGATTGTCCTCATTTTACTCCATTAGTGTTTTACTTCTTAATGTTTTTGCATTTTTTTCTTTTGTAAGCTTTTGTCAGCTGAGACTAGAGCTTCAAAGACATACTGAGGTCTGGCTTGAAAATGTATCTGTCTTGAACATATTTTCCTCTTTTCCCATAAGTTATCCAAGTCAGAATTACTTTAAAATAATCATCACTTGGGGTCTTTTTAAACCCCCAAATAATTTCAATTCAGCTCGAAGTCTCACAGAATATAAATGCATGTATCATTCACTACCAAAATTTTCATTTTAGCCATTTTGATATATTGATAAAGTGATACCTCATAATGGTGTTCATTTGCATTTCACTAATGGCTAATGATGTTAAACATCTGTCTATCTTCAGCTGAAGGCTGGCCAATTCCTTTCACCTATTTTCTAATTGGATATTTTTGTTGTTTTTTTACTGTTGAGCTTGAGAGTTTTTCATATATTTTAGATATAAATTCTTTGTCGGCTACATTGTTTGCAAATGTTTTCTCTTGGTTTTCTGCTTATAATTTTATCCTCTTCACAGGGTCTTTTCCAGGGCAGAGTTTGAATTGTGATGATGGCCATTTTGTCAATTTGCACTTTTATAAATTGTGCTTTTGGTGCCCATTCTAAGAAATTTTCTGTCTGGCCCTAGGCCTCTAAGATGTTTATTTATTCTTGAGAAAGTGTTGTAGTTTTACATGTTAAATGTAAGTCTGTGACCTGTTTTGAGTTCCTTTTCATATGAAGCCTCGAGTTTAGTTTTGTTTCTAGTCTATGTAGTTCCGATTTGTTCCAACGTCATGTTTTGAGATGGCTTTCTTTGCAGCATTGCGTTGCTTTTGCACCTTGAGTGAAACAAAGCTGAACATGTTCGTGCAGTTTCCTCGTGGAGTCTGTACTTCTTTTCCCCATGGAACTGTACATGTGTCCTTCCAGTAAGACCACGGGGACTTCGCTGCTGTAGGTATCTCCTGGTGAACCTTCCCCTCAGGTAGACTGACTCCTCCACTTTTGTTCTGTTTTCAGGATGTTTCTGATTTTTCTCTCTTGGGCCCTTTCACACAAATTACTGATACCATGGCATCTTTATTATGTTTCATGTCCACAGCGTAGAGTCAAGTCATGGATTTAAATCACATTGCAAACATCTTTCTTTCCATTTGTGTATTTAGACCATTTATATTTAAGGTCATTAGCAATATGTTGGGACTTAAGAGGGCCATTTTATTCTTTATTTTCTGTTTTCTTTTCCTTAAAGATTTTATTTATTATTTTTAGAGAGAGGGGAAGAGAGAGAGGCAGAGAGGGAGAGAGACATCCATGTATGGTTGCCTTTTACTTGGATCCAGCTATGGACCTGGCTGGAGACCTGGCTTGCAACCTGGTTATGTGCCCTGGCTGGGGAATTGAACCTGTGACCTTTGGGTTTGCAGGCCGGCGCCTTATCCACTGTGCTACCAACCAGGGCTTTATTTTCTGTTTTCTTTTTCTTCTCATTCCTCGGTTTCTCTATTTCTTGCCCTCCCCATGAATAACTTGAACACTGTTTAAGGTTCAATCTTGATTTATTTATAATGTATTTTAGTCTCTCCCTTTGAAGAATTTTCTTAGTGATTGTTCTAGATATTACAATATAGAAATGTCACTTATCAAACTATACTGGTATCAGCACTTTACTAACCCTAATGACATACACAAAGCCTACATATTTCAGCTCCTTTTAACGTAATCACTTTTAAAAGATTTTCTTTTATTTATTTTAATGGAGAGGGGAAGAGAGGGAGAAAGAGATGATAACTTTTAAAATATAGTTATGTATTTCCACTACCTCCTTGAGCACCACATTCAATTGTAATTTTTGCTTTCACCATCACATGTGATTTAAAAGTTCATGCTTTAAAAATGTTCTTTTATTACATTTTTACCTCTACTGTACTTATTCTGATGTTCGTGGCTTTTTGAAGTTCCAAGCCTTCTCCAGATCTCTTTTCTGTTCAGGGAATTTCCTTTAGCTATTCTTGATAAACAGGCTTGCTTCTTACACATCCTCTTAGTTGTTTTTCATTTGAGAATCTTTATTTCTGCTTCATATTTCTGAAATAGGTTTTTGCTGAATATGGTTGTCACTTTTTTTCTTTCAATATTCGTGTCCATGGTTTCAGATGACAAATTACTTTCATTCAATTGATATTCTCCTAAGAGTAACATGTTGTGACTCTCCAGTTATTTTAAGAGTGTCTTACTTAGTTTTGTTTTTAGTGTTCATAAGTGTAATTATGATGTTTTTTGGTGTATTATTCCTTCAGGATGATTCCATTTGGAGAAGGCTCAGCCTTTTGGAGCTGTAGTATTTTTTTTTTTTTTTTTTAATAAAATTTAGGAAAGTTTCAGCCACTTTTTTCCAAGTTCTTTTTAGTCTCTCACTCTCTCTCTCTTGTCCTTTTGGAATCCTGATAATACAAACTATAGACATTAGCTCCTTTGTTATTGACTCATAAGACTGGTGATTTTTATTTTTTACTCTATTTTATTTTTTTGTCCAAATAAAATAACTTCTGTTGCTGATTGTAATTACCCTCTGTCATTGCTGCTCTACTAGTGAAGCCATCTAGTGATACTTTTATTTATTTTATTTTTTGGTTGTATAATTTCTACTTAGTTCTTATTTTATCATTTTCAGTTTCTTCCCTGTAATTTTCTATTGGTTCATTTCAGGATAACTCATTATGACTTTTAAAACATTTTTATGATAGCTTCTTGGGTGTCTAGTTAAAAAAAAAATGCCAATACCTGATTTATCTCTCTTTTCCTCATGCACATTGTAATGTCCCTGCTACTTTTTATGACAAGTAGTTTTCATTTGTAGCTTGGACACTTCATATTGTAAGACTGAATACAATGAAATGTATACACATACATATACACACATGCATATACGTACATATACATATACATATGCTATTACAACTTTTTAAACCAACTTTTACTAAAGAAAATTATTATACTTACATCCTTAAAATGCAATGGCACATTTTAAACAAGCAATGGAAGGAACCCATTTAGAATTACATTCCAGAAATAATTAGCAGAATGTCAGAATATGAAGCAGACAATTTGAAAGCAACATGGACTAGCGCAAAGGGATTTGAAGCTCGATGTTATTGGCACTTAGAGAGGTACCGCAGTGGGTGAGTTATGTACAAGTAATAATAGAAGGTTTTTTGTGAATGTTACAGCAGAATAGGAACCCTCCCTTTAAATTAAGAAACTTGTTCTGCCCTATAGCAGCAGCATAGAAGAAAGTGTGAATGCTACAACTGGAAGTCTGAAGACAGCCTAATTTGTAGTTATTATTTTTAATTCTAAATATTCAATCAACTTTTTAAAGGTTTTCTGTCCCAAGTTTTCATAGCACACCAGAATGGCAGAGAATCTGCGTTGACTCTTCTTATCCAAAGTTGCTTTATCTTCACCTGCCTTGCTGTCCACACCACCCATTTCTGTACCCAGAACAATCAGAGAGGTTCAACTGTCCTTCCATCTTCCATCGTCAGCTTCCTTAAATCTCTAAGTCTCCAGTCCAACTGGTGAGTTAGAGTTTATTCCTGGAAATTACCATTATGTCACAAATTTTCATATGCGGGTTTTCAGGCAAATTTGCTTATTGTTCCGTGTTATTTGCCCGTCCATATCGTAAACAAAATATTTATGGTGCTCCACACAAATGGTACCTTTTCCTGCATACAAAAGAAGTTTAACACCCACATGAATTGTTTGAAGGCCAGGCGGAAAAGCTTGAAACATTTTTTATATCCAAACCGGGTGTTTTGTCACTTATAAAGAAGCACAGAACTGCATTTAGTAATAGTTTAGAAAACTGCTTGGGAGTTTTAGTTGAGGCGCAATACATGATACATTTTCTTTGTTCCTTTAAAATGACGAGGGACTGGTCATTCTTCCCTTACATATTTCACGTAGAATGTTCGGCTTTTGGAATCAGATCAGTTACATTAAGAGGAAATAATGTCTTAGCACAAAGCACTTGATAAAATATTACAAATAACTTTGTAAGTACACAGTCAAGCTTACAGCTGAAGAAGATTTCAAAGCAGGATGAGGCCTTTATCCCTAGTTTTAAGGTCAAATTGACACCTGTTAGGGACCTTAGAGGCAATTGCCTTTTCTTTGCTTTGGCTGCACCCTGATTTGTAGTCTTAGGGAGCCTAACTTCAATGAACAGGAGAGAAGCCTTTGCTTCCGTGTAGCTGAGAATGCTCGTTGCCTCTCTGATCTACTTTTCCCATTGCTCTTATGTATCGAACCCCAGTTTTATTTGGTTGGCAATGTGCACAGCGTAAGACCCCGTGTCCAGCCAGAGGGAAGTGAAAATGGAAACATGAATTCTGTCCCGTGATTTACAAGTGCAGTTTTTGGTGGGTGAACTGTTAAGTTTCTTTATAGGATACTGTGGTTAGGAGTGTATTTTCTTGGTTACCCCTATTTCTGCCAGAAATGGAGAACAAAGGGATACAGGCAGCCTTAGTTCTAAATGCCTTTCAGTAAAGCTGGCAGAAAATAAATATGGAAGGAAATTGGGTTCGTAACAACTTCTGAATCATCATGTCTATCCTAAACTACTTCCAGATTTTCTTTTTTAGCCTAGAGGAAACTAATCTGTGTATGTGTGTGTGTGTGTGTGTGTAAGATACTGATATTTAGGAGTTTTCCATTATATACTGCTAAACTTAGTTTTAATTGTTATAAATATGAGATTCCTGGATAAACCCAGCCATTCAAGTGAAGGGAGGTCTACAATAAAACAACCCCCCTTTCAGCATGAATGAATGAACGAGTGGAAAAGATGTTGGTTTTTAGAGTAGGCTCTGGTTGTCACCAATGAACATTTGAAAGTAAACCTTCCTCACTTGGATACATCTTCCGTGCCATTCTGGGAAATCCCACAACTATTTCTAGTCCTTTACATGAATGAATACAAATACAGAAAAATAAATAAAAAACAATAGTTAAGATGGGAACTATGTGTAGAATGAGATGCCTCTTTTGGGGAGAGTTAATTTTGAAAGTATTATGACAAGAATGTTCAAAAATCAATGGTGTATATGAATCTCAGATTTAAGAATCAAAACGAGTCCCAGATAGCATAAATTAAAAAAATAAAAATTCACATAAACATCAAACTAAGCTATTGAACAATTAGGAAAGGCCTAAGATAAAAGAAAAGACAGTTTATTGTATAGAAAAAAAGACAATGACTCTGATTGTTCAATTCCGAACAACAATTTTGGAATTAAGAAGATAGTGCAAAACAAATATTGCTCATTGCAAAGGGAAACTGTTTGTTAATCTAGAATTATGTACACTGCTGAAATATTTACCAAGAAAAGGGGTAAAATGGACAAAATTTAAACAAAGAGAAACTTACTCAATAAAGTTTCAGTCAATGAATTTCAAGAAAGAAACGATGAATTTTAAAGATACATGAAGATTGGCAAAGAACATTGAGCAAATACAATAATAAACATGGGTGATTTCCAACAAATATTGACTATATAAAACAACGTTATATCTAATTAGGAAAATACATTATATGAAAAAAGTTAAAAGTTGAACAAAATAGCATGTAAGATTGGGGTGGTTAGTTATTAAAATACTCTTAATTTCTTTTATTTTGAGCTATGTGTGTAAATATATTGATTAATAGTACAATTTGTTAAATGAAGTAGGCCTCAAAATTTCATTTATAAGCACAAAGATAAATAGGCAGTGTTTAATTCACATTGACACTATGAAAAATTAAATAAAATTAATTAAAATTTCAGGGAAGGAGAAGAATAAAGGCATAGAAAAAATGAAGCTAAGTTTAAACATTAAAAAAGATAGTTGAAGTAAATCCAGATAGAGCTGTAATCACAGTATGTATTGAATGTAAACAAAATTAAATAGCTTATTAAAATAGAGTAATCAAATTGGTAAAGGAAATAAAATCAAGCCATGCTTACAGGAAACACATTTAAAACAAAATGTTATAACATTGTGCTTATTAATGAGAACCTGATGCTTTCCCACTAGGATACGGCCAAACGCAATGATGTCCTATCTCACTTCTTTTCAAAATGTTACTAGAAGTTCTACCTAATGCGATTAAAAGAGAAAGAAAAGATCTACAAACTGAAAAGTTGGAAAGAAAAGTTATAGAAACTGGAAAGTTAAAAAGAAAATGGTCAGTTCTCATTTTTATACCCTGGTGCCCATCTTGACAATCCCCACTAAAGCCACTGCTGCCCTGTCTACAATCAAGTCCAAAGTGACAAACAGACCCTCTGTTTACAGTGAGAGAAGACTAGGCAGTGTCCCATGAGGGGTTAAGAATTGTCCCTCCTCCACGGTGGATGCAAAAGGGACCTACAGACCCAGTCCTGGTAGAGGGATGGTGGCTGAGAATACCCTGGAAGCCGAGAAGGTGAACACAAGTGAGCGGATACTAATATCTGTGTCCAGAATCCCTTGTGAGAAAAAAAAACAACAAAAAAAAAACATGTATCCAGACACCATTATTGATATGGGTTTAGAAACAGGGAACTGATCACAATGTTTACACTTGTCTAAAACACTGAACTTATTTTTGGTGTAGAAATTGAGCACGTTGTGTTAAATCATTCTAAATCTAGCGAACCTAACCATGGCTAGACAGTAGATTTGTAATGAACGCTCTAAGGTTACCATTATTTCCTTGTTAAGAAAGAACTTAGGAAGACGCTCACTCTCAGGACTCTGGGAATGCAGGGTCTACACCCCAGTGGGTGGTGCCTCCTTAAATTTTGAGCCTTGAATAGCTTGCTTGCCCACTCCTGTCTCAACACGTCACAGAGGATAAAACATGACATAAAACATGTTGCAAACCAGGCTGGTGCAGAAGCTTATAAAGGCAAAATATTACTTGCAATAATGTTTTAAGGTATCTACACATCAACATTTTATTAAGACAAAAAAAGGAAATAAAGTCAGAGTCAAATAGCTTTAATTATTATATAGAGAGTAGGCTGGGAAACAAACTCCCAAATATCTGGTCCTCACCTGCTATCATTTGATTATAGTTGTGTATTACCTGGGGTATCATTTTTCTTTCTGTTAGATTTCAGGTCAGCACATGGGTTAATTAGGGAAAGTAACTCAAAGTAAATCCAGTCTCTGCATGTGAGGCAAATAGCGTGTCCTGTTGGGGTTCTCACACACACATACCTGCAGACACCAGGTCATCCGGAGGTGGGCTCGGTAGGTGGACAGAGATGCCAGTGATCTATGTCATGCCTCTGTCAGGTCCTTCAATTTCAAGTTTTTAAATTGTGAGCTAAAACAAAAACAAAAATAAAAACAACTAATGGTTCCACTAATCAAATCCAGAGTCTTCTGAAACTACCATTTAAAGCCTCCGTCTATAAAGTGTTGCATGAAATGTATGTATTTCTTCTTCTCCTCACCCACCCACAAATAATCACAAAACTGATTCCTGCAGAAGCATTTCGACACTCAGCCTTGCCCTGAAATGATTCTCCTGTGCGGCCCTCCTTTCCAGAAAGACAGGAAGAAGGTGCTGTTGACAAGTTTATGTGCTTTTGTCAGCAACAACCAACCGGTCATCTAGCAAGGTGACTCAGAGGGAGTGACAAAACGCTGTTTTGGGGTGTGAGGACACATCAGGTTCCAAGGAGACCTTATCACGGGGCAACCGGAGTGGCAATTTGCCCTGAGGCCCTGAGAAGGTAAGTCCAGGAGCTAGCTGGCAGCAGAAAGGGAGACCCAGACAGACCAATTTGAATGCTTTTCTAAATATCTGCCCTTAATTCATCCTTTGGCCTAGGACTGGGGCACTGTACACAGCTTTACCATCTTGGATTTCTCCCCTGGTTTCATCAGAATCATTTGCCTGGAACAACCGGCCTTGATATAGTTATAACGTTGTCTCCAGGAAGACCATGGGTATTGGGCATGGCTTAGTTTTGAAATTAATTTAAATGCATTGGTGATTACGATATGGAAATAACCTTGTGCAACTACATTTGTGAAGCAAACCTTCTTCTGCTTTGTGTCAAGATCTGTCACTGTTCATGTCCGTGGTGGGTTCTTGCATTCCCGGAGGAATGCAACGTTGCCAGTGAGAACACGTTGGGAGGTTCTATCCCATCGCTGGGCCATTTTCCTCCTGAGAAAAGACACCTTTGCTCCCTGCTCCTTTGTCCCAACCCCACTAACCTACATCATGCTTTTGGTAGCAGAAAACTTGCTTTCCTGACAAACCTGAGAATTCTATTTCATAAACGTCCCTTGTGTAGCATTCATGCTCAGGTTATGGGTATAGACGGCTAAATTTAACCAAAAGCTCATGTTTATTTACCAGGGGAAGACTCCTGTGCTTAACCTTGGGCCCAAGTATCTTATTTTTAAATACGTTCATTCATAAAAATGGACTCTTACATTTGAAATTGCGTCTTGACCTCAGAACTGATTTTAGAGAAACAGGCAGGGTTTTCCCCTGTTTGGACACAGATGCTAAGTTTATTAGTCCATTCCTCTGCAGTCCCATTAAAACCTCGTTCCCTATTTTATCATTTTATCATTTTAAAGGAGAAGTTGTAGAGTATTTCCCATCCCTGAATCATGGAACGAGGATTCATTGAAACCACACTTCAGTGTAAGTATCAAGTGTCATAGTTTTATTTAATGTATTATTTTTTATGAAGGGTATCATTCTCAATTCTCAGTTCGTTTCCAATTTTCATTCCCTTGTAAAGATTTCTTTCCGAATCTACGATTGACAAGAAACACTGATTAAATTATTGCAATTTGCTAATGAACTCGGGCCCTCAAATCTCTGCTTTTTGCCCACAGCTAAGCCTAGTCTAGATGTTTGTGTTGGGAAAAAGCACAAAATGAAAAACAAAAATATATTCTGTGATTTTTGATTCATTTTCTTGATATGGAAAAAATAACTAACAACTACGATATTATTTAATTAATCCCAATTTCACTGCCAGCAGGCCTGCCCCTTTTTCCTGCTCCCTTTCTTTCTTTTCTTTCTTTTGTTTTCAATGAATGGCTTAAATTTTCATCCGCTCAGTTCTAATTTCCCTTTCCCTTGTGATTCCTCTGTAGCTTTGAAGTTTAGAATGTCATCCTTTAACAGATGTTGGATAAATATTAGCTTGCTTTAGTTTCTATTTTTGGTATACATTCATATTTCAGCCTGAAATTTTGAATGATACCCGATACGGAAGTTTTGAATTTCAGGCTGAAAGGTCCATGCTTTCCTGTATTTTCCATGGTCTGTGAGTTTCAGAGTGCCTTGTCCCTGCACCTCTGCTCACGACTGTGTCAGGTGTCGGGCCAGGAGACCTCTGAGTGGGTGAGGGATGCTGCATCTTTTGCCTCTCTCCATCCCCTTGATTGTCCTCCGAGGGTTGCGTCAGGCCTGCTGTCTAGTCTTCTTAGCTCCATGCAGAGTGTGCTGAGGTCATTCTACCCAGAGCCAGTCCTAGAATTGTCATTTTTAATGTTTGTTTATAATGTTACTGAAACATCAGAAATAGGCAAGTCACAACTTTAGCAGACTTCTATTTGTGGGGGGAAACAGCTCCAGAATGTTGAACTAAAGATGAAGCTGGGCTAACTGGCCCTGGAGGTGAGCCAGAGAACGGCTTTACCAGTGTTGCCGGCCACTCAGGACGGCAGCCTGACACTTTAGACACCTTGAGTAGCAAGGTGGGAACGATACCAGATAGGCAGGTAGGGCAGGAGAGTCACAGCTCCAACCTCTCCCTCTCTCTTTTTCTCTCTTGTCTTGGGCATTCTGCCAGGGAACACCATGTGTTTATTAAATTAAAAATACATTTTTTAAGAATGGACTTTTATTTTGTCTTAATTTCCAAGGTCACCCTTTCTTAAGAAAAGTGATTGCCTTTTGGATAATGATATGAGACTAACTGAAAAAAGATCATACTATTTCAAAGTTTCTGCCAGCCAGAGGAAGAATGTCTTGGACATATGGTCATAAGTGAAGTTTATGTATATTGGTATACTATACACAAAGATGAAAATGAGAAAAAATATTGCTCAGACAGAAAATGTAACAAATACTCAGCATATCAAATTACCTAAGATGACTTTTTCTTGGTGATCACATAGGAAAATTTGTACATATTTTCTACATGCATAAGAATGGGTGGGTGGGGAGGGGGACAGAGGGGAGCAAAAAGGGGATGGATGTAATACAACAACAATAAAATTTAAAAAAAAAGAATATAAATGAACACATAATTCATCAAGTTAAAAAGAAGGAAAAAGTACTAACTCAAGATAACATTATAATTTAAAATGGATATTTAAAAAATATTGTCTAGTTTATTCAATGTCTTTAATAAAATGCTTTATGTTTGACAAGTCAAGTATTTAATAATTATTATACAAATAGTAGAGGAAATTGAGTAAAGTACTCCCATATTCTTGCTGCTGCTATATGTTTTAAAAAACGCAAGATAAATTTTTTAAGAAGTGCCAAGTTTTTAATCTCTTTAGATAGGAAATAATGGGTTCATAACACAACTTTTAGTAAAACACACTGAGACATTTTTAGCTTAGAAGCTTGAAGTTCATGAGCAGCTTAGCTTATTTCCTTTCAAAGCAAAGTCTCAAGCATTTTTATCCATCCATGTTACTTATTATGCTACAGCTCATTTGAGCTAAGTTACTATTCTGAAGCTAAAATGTAAAAACGGGCACCTGGGCACTTTAAAAGTGCTTTCTGCCAAATATTATTTTGCTCTAGTCATATTTAGGGCATTATCATTAGTGTTTCGCTGTAGTTTTATTTTAACTTTTTTTTTTTTTACCTTTCGTATGACCTTGGGCACGAATAAGCTCATTAAAAATTAAACTGCTTATTATAGCTAGGCATCCCTTTCCACTGATCAGAAAGCACAATAGGTTCTTTGAATGAATTTACCTATAGAATATTCTAATAATGAGAACAGAACAAGCAAGTTTAATAACCTTAATACTCAAACAAAAGCTACAGAAATACCACCAAGGGGGTGATAAAATACATGTTATATGGCAAAAATAAACCATGGATTTGTAACATTAAATTTTGCTTTTTTTATCTTGTTAAGTAAACCTTTCTTACAACTTGAACCAACACACAGTTTCAGCTTCACAAAATTATGAACTTCCACTAACCATATTTCACTGATAATGCTTATGTTATCTCTCTTCTCTCCACCCCAACCCAGAGAGTACTATGAACAACCCTAGAATAAGTCCACTGGAAAGAAAAAAAAATTAAGTAGGTAATATTAAAATGGTTTCCAGATTAGATATCTTGATCCTCTGAAAGCCTTATTATTCTTTTTAAAATATGGTTGCTGATATTTCACAGTTTTGATTGTGTGACAACAATTCAGGTTGGTATAGATCTATGCCTAGGGTTTGAAAGTAATCCCTGGTTCTCCACCTTTCAGCATATGGGGAGAATAATACAGTAAAATCAAAATGAATTGTATCAGAGACTTACAGCAATTATGTATGAAATAAAATGATCTGAAAATGTTTACTTGCATTGAAACTTCCTCTTATTTATAGCTTATAAATAAATTTATTTGCATTTGAAATTTAAAGGCTTTGCACTTGGGGTTCCATTGTATACATGAATATGAACAGAGTTGACAGTAAAATGTATTATATTGATGGGTACTTGCCATCTTGGATGTAATATCTAGAAGAACCATGGGCGTGGACAACAAGTGGGATTGACTTTGGGGAGAAGTGGGTGGGTGGGGAAGGGGACAGGGGAAGTAAAAAGGGGAAGAATGTAATACAACAATAAAATTAAATTTTAAAAAAGGGGAAAAATTAAAGTTTATTTTTTAAATGTAATAATGAAGTGTATTTTAATAAGACTGTACACTTTAATATCATTTCAATGAAATTCCAATATTCATTCAAATTGTTACATTGTCCATGGAATTAGTCAAAATCTTTCATAATGAATATTATTTACTTTTAACGTAAAGTTGAAGCCACTCAAACAAGGCAGAGAGTCTATGATCCGCCTAAGCTTGGGAGTTTTCAAGACTTAAATTCAAGCTACTGCTAAGCAATGACGCCTACATCAAGCAGTGGAGACAAAATATAGTCCTATTATTAAAGATTCAATTAGTGTTAGTTTGCACTCTACTTTGTACTCAACATGCAAGAGAAAAGACATATAACCTTATACGTGCCTTGTAGCATTTTTACCTGTTTTACAAGGGGGTCAGAAAGAACGTGAATTTATTAAAAATTGTGTATTTAGTCTTACATGTTTAAACTTCAGTCAGAAGTCCTCTCCTCTCCATGCAATGCACCTATCAAGACGTTGTTTCTCTGCTTGAAACAGTCTGTGAACCCATCAATTTTGATGCCTTTTGGTGATTCTGCCATTTTTTGTTCCACCTCTTCCCCAGCAGCGAATGTTTTAGGGAGGGTGGGACAGGAGGACCATGTTGGTTTGGGTCAAAAACTGCTGAACACTCAGCGTGGGGTGGACAAGTGCGTGTGAATCGCCCATAATGAAATGGGCACTGGAACCAAACCCAGCCTGTCACCTCCACACCAGCTGGAGGTGATGGTTCCTAGGGCACTCATGGGTGTGAGGGGCCTGTGCCACAGTCGTGTGCCCTCTAGGAGACCATTCCAGATTCTGGGGGTCCCCCCTCATGCTTCCCCACAAGATAAATGAGCAGTAATTACATCTCTCCACCAAGAAATGTATATAATCTCCATTTTGTTAACACACGGGTACATTGATTTATAAAGCTCTTTTCATTCATTTACAATGATACAAGCAAAAACTAATTAGTACAACTATTTTAATACTTTGCTGTTACCATTGCTCATGTGGTTGTAGCAAAGCAAAACGTACTTTTTGTAACTGAGGTGGTTTTTTAAAAATTATTATTCTATCACTTGTCCACGCAGCTATAATATTTTATTAAGCTGTGTATACTTACCGGCCTAAGTTATACAACTGATTTCAGGCATATAAACTAGCTCATTGACTTTTATTTCACGTGTTTATATTTCACCAAAGTTTGAAGGAATTGAAGCAGGTGGACCATGACCCATCTTCCTTTCCTCCCCTGTGGGACATTCTGGGAAGGAAGGCAGGTAACCCGCGCTGATCTTCCCGGAAACGTGCTAGTAAGTGGACCACTTTGGTCCACCGCGGTGGTTCATCCCACCGCGATGCGGAGTCTTCATCTGTGGAGCTTGCAGCGCGCTGGCTGCTTTGGGAAACAAATCTAGAC
This sequence comes from Noctilio leporinus, assembly GCA_004026585.1. NCBI lineage: Eukaryota > Metazoa > Chordata > Mammalia > Chiroptera > Noctilionidae > Noctilio > Noctilio leporinus. Next base: position 55,813 of record PVIW01001147.1, read on the forward strand.
TCTGTATACTCATCAGCCTTCTCCTTGGGAAATGTCAGGTCAGCGACAACGGAATATTTCATAATCAAAATCCTCCTTGTGCGTGAAACATCTGATTAATTGCCCTCCCGTTTTCATCTATTACTGCGGGCCAGAGAGCTCGTGCGACCATTTCCAATTAGTCAGAAGTGATTCTGTGGAAATGGTCTCAGGAACGGCTGGCTCTCGTTTTCAGTTCAAAGGACCTGTCATCCGGACTTGACAAAAGCACTTGACACACCACCTTAGGAATGGCTGTTGGAACAGAGACGGATCGGAATCCACCAGTGACTGACCTTGAGCCCAAATACCTGTGGAAAATAAGCTTAGTTCCCAAGGACAGACAGACGTCTTTAAATGCAACCAGGGACATACTGATAAAGAACAGAGGCAGGGGGTGTGGGCAAGGGCAGACCACCCGCCTGGGTGAAATTTCAGAAATGTTATGAAGTTGCGTCTGCTCTGCACCTTCATTTCTTCCTCTTTCTGAAAAAGAGTGTATATCAAAATTATCCTGTACCTGTCATGTGGGTCTGTAATCATTTAAAATATATAAAGAATGTGAATACTTTCTAACAGTTATGTATTTTAATGTGCATTTTTCATGTTTGAAATACTTTAACGTGGCTATGACGTTTCCCTTTGTAAAATTTTATTTTATTAAAATAAAGATCAAATTTTTAAAAAAATGTGGTTCAGTGGCATGAAGGGTCTGGGTGAAGGAAAGGTTAAGGGACCAAACTAAAATGGCAATTACACCAATGATCCCAAACAAATAGCCGAGTAAAGAGTGACAATAATGTTTGACCGTAAGGTTACAAAGATGAATGGGTACAGACAAAGGTGGCCTAGGTAAGGAGAAGTGACTTCAAAGTCAAAGGGTTCAGCAAAGGTAAAAAGATCCTGTACAGCAAAGAAAATCATCAACAAAATGAAAAGCCAACATAAAGACTGGGATAAAATATTTGCAAATTATATACCCCATAAAGGGTTAATAACCAGAACGTATAAAGAACGCATACCACTCAGTAACAAAACCAAAACAAAGCAAAACGAACAAAAAAGACTGAAAAATGGGCAGAGAATCTGAACAGCAATTTTTCCAAAAGAGACCAAGGATGCATGAAAAAGTCAATAGCACTAATGATCAGGTGAAGACAAATTGAAGTGACAGTGGTGTCAAAGAGACAAGACATCATGTTCCCATGAGGATGTGGAGTAAGGGGACCTTTGTGCACTGTCGGTGGGATAGTGTGTATAAGGAATGACATGACATCTCTTTAAACCACTCCAAAGGTGGGATTGTTCACACTGCAGCTACCTAGTCTATCCTGTTGGTACTTTGAAAATGATAACAAAATATCACAGGAATGGTGTGTTACCGAACTCACTTTTGTGAGTTGTTCTAGGGACAGTGCCAAACCCACAGTGAAAAGTGAATTTAGTTTTTGAGTCAGATCCTCCCCGCTCTAATAATACAACTCAACTTTATTTTAAGCTACTGGAACTATAACTTATTCTTTTTGGAGTTTTCCATCTTAACTAGTAGATTTATTTCTTTAGGCTGTGCACAGGTCTTACTTCTTTCAATACCCTCTGTTTTTCCCCTACATGTGCTTTACAAGTTGAAGCCTTCAGAAATAATGGCACTTGCAGTGCTCAGCCGGTCCCCAGAGGAGAAATTATTATGTCTACTCAGTTGAGGTAAAAAATAAAAATCCCTAGGATTTAAATAATTTTGTAGAATACTATTCCAGCTATTTTTTAAACTTGTGGTTGACTTCCTGTGTGGTCCTAAACTAACCCCTGAACTATTTAAGAGTCTGTTGAGGTAGAGATTAGGTATATTCACATTTCAATAATAAGTTTACTATAGCATGTATTTTTGCATGTGTTTGGTAATATTGCAATTCATATTACTTAAAAGAGTAATTCTTTAAACAAATGAATTAATGTAGGCATTTTGGAATAATGAAAAGAAAACTTTGTATTAATATAATTTGAGAAGCTGATAGAAGGTAGTAATTAAATGGTGAGTTGTCTGGATGTAAAAGGGGGGGAAAAAAGTACACATTGGTGGTTACATAATAGACAGGGGGATGTTAAGGAGAACAAAGGAAATAGAGTTGCCAAAGAACTTATATGCGTGACTCATGGACATGAATTAAGGGGGACATTGCTGGAAGGGAATGAGGTACTGGGTGGAGGGGAACAAAGGGGAGAAAATTGGGACAACTATAATAGCAAAATAAATAAAATATATTAAATTTAAACATCAAAATGAAATAAATAAATATTGTGACATTGCCATAAAAAAAAGAAAATAATAACAAAATAGACAAAGATGTGGATGGTCATAAGTATGCATATATGAAAATATGAACACATGTACACAATATGTGTATATATGTGAGTGAAAAGGACAAATAATACAGATGTGTCAGAGACTAAAATATAATGAAAATACATGTCAACTGCCATGCCAGTGAATTGATAAAATAAAAATAAATTTAGAAACAGCCTACTAAGTCATGATTGATTAAAAAGCCATCATAATTCTGTATTAAGTATGTAATTCAGCCAGTATGTTAAAATCTTTACACAAATGAAACACTAGATCAAAGTGTCCTCAGAAGCAAGTTTTACTGAATATATTTTTGAAAGATTTTATTCATTATTTTTAGAAAGAAGGGCAGGGAGAGAAGAAGAAAGGGAGAGAAACATCAATGGATGGTTGCCTTTCACCTGCCTCCAGCTACAGACCTGGCTGGAGACCTGGCTTGCAACCTGGTTATGTGTCCTGGTTGGGAATCAAACCAGCGACCTTTGGGTTTGCAGGCCAGCACCTATCCACTGAGCCACCAGCCAGGGCTATTACCAAATATATATTTAAATATCTTTCCAATTTTACATAGGTTCTCATAGAGAACAGAAAAGGAAGGGGCATTTGTCATCTTGTTTAATGAAGCTAACAAAACCTTAATTTTGAAACCTAACAAAAATAATAGGAGAAAAGAAAATTATACACCATCCCAGTACTATATTAGCAAAATGAATCCAGTAATGAATTAAAAATCAAAAGGTAAGCCTGACACAGTTGGGTTGATTCTCATTAACAGATAAAAGGAGAAAATATGTAATTATCTCAAAGACAAAAAAGGCTTTCAGCAGAACTCTATATCTATTTGTGATTAAAACATGTTATTACAAATTTTTAAAAAGATTTTATTTATTATTTTTAGAGAGAAAGGAAGGGAGAGAGGCAGAAAGGGAGAGAGACATCAATGCGCAGTTGCCTTTCACCTGCCTCCAGCTGGGGACCTGGCTGGAGACCTGGCTTGCAACCTGGTTATGTGTCCTGGCTGGGAATCGAACCAGCGACCTTTGGGTTTGCAGACTGGTGTATTATCCACTGAGCCACCAGCCAGGGCTTATTATTACACATTTTAAATAGATAATGGCATCAGAAAACAATAATGCAAATATAGTATTTAATAGCATAGTATTAAAAGCACTTACTTTTATCCTTTCTTCTGTTTTATTGAGTTTACTGGGGTGGCACTAATTAGCAGTTAGTTTCAGGTGCACAATTCCCTGACATGCCATCTCTACACCATATTGTATGCTTACCACTCAAGTCTCCTTTTTAAAAACTTAATTAATGTTTTATTGATTGTGCGGTTATATTTGTCTCATTTCTTTTCCCTTTGTTCCCCTCCACTCAGCTCCCCAAGTCTCCTTCTATCACCACTAACACCCTGTGCTCTCCTCCACCTCTCCCACCCATTGCTTTTCAACCACATTCGATTTTGCTATTCCTATTCAACATTCTATTAAACACCCTCAACATAAATACAGGAACATTTTAAAAACTGGTTAAAATTTTTAACAAAAGGAGACATCATCATTTGGGGATCATATGATTGTGATGCAGAAAACCTAGAAGAAATGTGGATATTTCAGAATGAATAAGTAAGTGCACCAATTTTGGGGGATTTTCAGTGTATAAGGGCATTGCCATGTGATACACAAGGAAAGATAACTTTTCAATATAATCCAGAACTGGCAATGACATAGCTGTATTAAAACGTTACTTATGATACACAGTCTCTGAGAGGAGAATATTTATTTGTGGAGAACATAAGTTATTAAAAGGCAGTGAAGCAAGGGAAGAACTTGCCTATGATTTCGACCACAAGGCTCTATATTGGGATGTTCTCAGTTCTTCGCATGTGGACCTGTTGATAAACAATTATCAATGTCTCAATGGTAATTTTTAATTTTTTAAAAATCTATTTATTAAAGATTTTATTTATTATTTCCAGAGAGAGGGGAAGGGAGAGAGGGAGAGAAACATCCATGTACAGTTGCCTTTCACCTGCCTTCAGCTACAGACCTGGCTGGAGACCTGGCTTGCAACCTGGGTATGTGTCCTGGTTGGGAATTGAACCAGCGACCTTTGGGTTCGCAGGCTGGCGCTTATCCACTGTGCTATCGATGGTAAAGTTTTAGAACTCAGTAACCTGAGTGCACAATTTATATGAAAGAACCAGTGGCAAGACATAGCTCTGGCTTCCCTGAACAATAACAAGCAAGAATGAAGAACATTATTAAATCTACATCACCTCGTGCAAGAGAAGACATAGAAAACATGTTTAAAAGGTGTTGTAAGAGTGTTTTCTCCTTCTTGGGAGATAATGAGTTCTTAAATCAAATGTAAATAGAACAAACCATAATGGAAAATATCGATTACCTGGTATGTATTAAAAACTACACCTTCTTTTCAATGGGAAATATATTAAAGCATGACTATGTGCAGAAAGGCTGAGGTGTGGTGTAATCATACACCTTCATTCCGCACCCCTGGTTTCAGAGTGAGAACTGATACACTTGTAAAACAATTTAAAAATTTTTCATGAGGGTGAAATTATGGATGCTGTCCAAAGTTAATCAAGAGCAAACATTAAAATCAGATAAATAAAATGTCATTTTGTAAGAGCTTGGTGTGTATAGTTCGAGACCTGGAAGTTGGACCTCCAAACCTGACCTCGTAGAAGAGCTTGTGAGGTGACAGTGGAGAGCATTTTAACTTCCACAGTGACTGACTATTGCAATGGGATTTTTGGGTGGCTGGGGTGGTTTAAAAATGTTATCTGATGCCACTTTAGCAAGATGAGTTAAGTTCCTTTCATGATTACCGAAAGGCATTTACAAGAAATAACCTACGTTTCCCTTATGTTTGTGAAATAAGCTAGATTTAGGTTTGCTCACTTGGTTTAAATGGTTTTATCTGCTCAGGGAGTTTCCAGGTTTGGTCTCTGTTATGCACTTGAATGGTACCCTATGTAAAATCCCTAAAAAAACTGCACTAGAAATCTTTTATCTATACCTGCATTGATCAGAAAAGAAAACAAGCAGCTGCCTAAGTTTCCATTATTAGAATTGTAGAATGGAGGATGGCACAGTGAACTAATCATTTCATAAAATATTACATGCAAGTAAAAAGGAGTGAAATAAATCTGTATGCATGAACATGATGGATTCTCAAAATGGACTGTAACTTTAAAAATCATGTCACACAAAAAAAATCATGTCACATAGAACTGCATTTATATTAAAAAGCAAAATTATAGAGATGACAGCTAGATCATAGACAAATCAATGCATAGATACATAGATAAATAGATGGTAAAACTGTAGAATCAGTAGAAAATGTTTAAATTTATGGTTATGATGAACTCTAGGGGGAAGGAAAGTAGACCAGTCAAGATTGAAATATTAGTAAAGACCAGTTAGTTCTCTATTCCTTAATCTGAGAGGAATATGTCATGGTAAATGTGCGCCTGTTCTATTTTCCTTCTAACATTTTTGACCTGAGTATTTTTTTTTTCCTTGTCAATGTTTAAACGATCATTATGTTCACTCTTGAATGAAGGTTAATGACTCACTATCGTTGGTTTCCCTAGTGCTTCCAAATACCCATGTCTTAGTTGATCTCTGTGAAACAAAGTTCTTTCCTCCAGGTATGTTCCATGTGCGGTGTGTTTTCTAGGACCTTGGTGGCCTCGGGTCTCTTTGTTTAGCAGGCATGCATTTAAACGAGGGTATAAACTTCGTTCCTTACAGTAGTTTAGGGGTGTTGCCTCATTTTATTCTCCCATTCAGAGGTATAGTTGAGAAAGCTCATCTTCCTCTTCTGTTCTTTCCTTTTATGGGGCGTATTTTTGTTGTCTTTCCGGGAGATTGTCACTGATAATTTCCCTCGCATGCGTCTACTGCACATTATTGCTTCTTTTTCCTTCTTGGAGTTTTATGAGCCATTCACGGTAGGGGCATCAGCCACAATCGTGGATCCTGCAGGACGTCTAAACTGGAGCAGCAGCAGCATGTGTGTGTGTGGGGGGGGGGGGGAGGTGCTCTTTTTGCAGAAACTCACCCCAGGAGCTCATTGCATTGCTCTGCTTTTCAGCCTTAGGGACCAGACTTGTTCAGCCCACCTAAGGTAACCCACAAGTTATAGAAGTTTAGCCTCAAAAGGCCACTTTTGGCATCAGAGGAAAGATAAGTCTGAAGCATGTTCCATGGAGGTCCCCAGAGTCCTCCTCAAGAACGAGCCTCAGTTGTTCAATAACAAATCAATGTGTTCCCATCCCCTTGGGTTCACTCCTTCTCTCTCACTTCCTGAGACTACCTGCACTCCTGTGTCTCAGGTACTGTTCCTCTGGGGACATACACTATGAAATGTAAATGGTCTCCCTAGGTGTCTAGAATGGTGCACTAGATATTATTTCCATACATGCTCACTCTCCTTTTCCTCTTCAGCATTTTTCTCTTCAAAGGCTGCCGCCTGAAAAAAGTAAATGCTTCTAATTCTGTCCTTCATCTGGATTATTTTTCTAATCCTTTGTTCCTAAACTTTCTTAAAAATTTCTGAGAGAGTTTCTCACCTCAATTTTCCAACTCACTAATTTTTACTTTGCCTGGAGCTCCTGAGAATTTTAATTAAAAAATGAACTTTGAGTAGCTGATGTTAAGTCTGACAAAATATAATGTGTATTGTTAGTAGTGTATAAAAATAATCATTAGTCAAAAGGGAAAAATGTGATTCAATTTGGTTTTCGTTGAAAAGAAAGTCATCATGTCTTAATGTCTTAGACCAATTAGAGATACTAGACTTCTAAAATCACTATAATTTTTATTTTTAAAAAATATTTTAAAAATATTGTTTATTTATTATGTTTAGAGAGAGGGGAAGGCATAGAGGATGAGAGGGAGAAAAACATCAATGTGTGGTTGCCTTCACCTGCCTCCAGCTGGGGACCTGGCTGGAGACCTGGCTTGCAACCTGGTTACGTGCCCTGGCTGGGAATTGAACCAGCAACCTTTGGGTTTGCAGGCCAGCTCCTTATCCACTATGCCACCAGCCAGGGCTAAAATCACTATAACTTTTATACTTTTATTTATGATAAAAATTTCTGATTGCTTTCACATATTCCATTATGTTTTTCACACATTTAGGTTCACAAGCATTTATATATCAATTTCAGTAGTGCTGGTTTAAACAAACTGAATTTTTAAATTCTGATCTCATATATTTTCTAGGTTCCTAAACGAATCATTCTAAATCATGATGTTTGTATCACTTTTTTTCCCAATAAGATCTCAACTAAAATTGTACTTGTGTGATTGAAATTGATATATATATATCTATCAGTTGATCCAAAACAATTAAATTCTCTGGCAATTTTTCTGTAATTTTTACCTTTTCAAATTATATTTCTGTGCTGCTAATTTTAAAGATCTATTTTGAAACTTCCACAACTCTATTTAAAACTCTGAAAGGACTAGGAAGTAGTAGGGACGTTCATGACTAGGAAGAGAAGGAGTCCCATTGCCCCGAGGCATTTGAACAAGGTGCTTATAACACTTACTCCTATTGTGAGTGGGGCGCTGGTGATGTCAGGAGCCTCAGCCATAGCTCTGAACACCTCAGTTGTCGCCTAAATGAGAGGGACAGTGACACTTGCCTGTGTCACATTCTCCTTCACACAATGTATTAATTGTATATTAATACAATTAAAATAATTTTACCTACTTTAATTTTCTACTAGATGTCCAAGTTATTTAGAAAAACATCAAAATCTACCAAGGAACCTTGAAATGAAGTTCAGGTATGATAACTTCGTTTTGTGCTCTGTGTATATACTTCAGCTATGAGCAATTTTTCAAAAGATGGCAAATTCCTATATTTAGTGTAGTTTTAACCTTCGGAAAAAAGTTTACACTAAATTATTCATATGTTAATTTAACTTGTTGACTTTTGTGTGCTGTAAGCAAACAAATCGTATTATGACTGTTGCAGTATATTTCAGGATTTATTTTTTTTCTGGCCAAAAATATGCTTTGTTTTCTCACCAGAATGGCTTAACTTGAAGTATTTAAATATTCAAATAGTTATGTGTTGGCTAAAAGTGGTAATATTTTGATTGGCTATCTTAACTCTAGAAATAATAATTAAATATAAAAACCTATCAGTGTACAGTGCTACATCAACTTATTACCTGAAAGGTAATTTCACCTTGAATCAGCACTCATACTTAGTCCAACTCTATAACCTGTCATTGCACATCACACAAATAGAAATTTAATACATATAATTTGAATAAACTAATTTATGAAAGCTGATAAGAAATGTCAGGACATTTGTTGTCAACTCAAATGAAAAAAGTTCCTGTTTGACTGAAGAAATTACCTAATTGAAGTAGCTGTTTCCATTAATTGGACAGCAGCTTGATGATTTAGTGCTAGGTAGCCATCTAATTGCATTTTTCTGGTGCCTTCTTTTCCTGCATTTCTGAATCATACTTCATGCTACAATCTACTTACTACTCAATGTAGATTTCGATTAAACTCCTTGGTGTCATGGATTCGGATTATCCCCCATTTTTTACTAAAATCTTTCAAGGACATGTTTTACACTGACGCAAATCCCTAGTGAAATTCTCACAACTCTACTGCATAAAAAGGCAATAAAAATCAAGATTTAAAAGCTATAGCACATATTTACAACTCTCCTGCTCAACATCTGTAAAGAGTATCTTACCATTGAACATTCCTGCAAACTATGTGTGGGATGAACAAAGCAGGTCACCTGCACTATCTCCATCCATGAAACCTGTGGTCCTGGGGCATCTTTATAATTCGGATGTTCAAAAGCTTTAGTTTAACTTTCATTTGAAACAAGAGATTCTATTTAAATTTGGGCCAGTTTTATACTTGGCCATGTGAAGTCAAAAGAGGAGCTCCAATGGGATTTGAACTAAGAAATCCAGAATGCCTTAGTAGTCAACCTTTTCTTTCTTTCTTTTTGTTTTTAATCCATACAAATCTCACTTTTTCATTAATTCAGATTCTCCATTCTGGTTCAAGCAAAGGTGAAAGTACAAGTTTAGCTAATGGGGACCTGTACTTAGTTTGTATAAATTTCATGTGCAGGGCATGTTAAATATGATAAAATAATACAGTGATAATAATCACTTTGTTATTGCAAGTTTTCTATGTAACTCAAGGAAAAGCTTCAAAAAGAAGGATGATCAAAGCAATTTCTAATGAAAACCTGCAACAATAATCTTTTGTTCTGTATCTTTAGCTTAAAAAAATGAGTTTCAACTGGAAATATGTCCCACCTAGGCATTTCTCCCTAGTTTGAAAAATGTACTTAATTATCTTTGCTATATATCCTTTCAGATCTGCCCCCTGAAGTCCATACACTTATTCTCTGCCTGTCACAGAAAGGTCAGGTCTTCCCTAGTGTTTGTGGATACTTGGTTTAGCTCAAAGAGTCTAAAAGTCAAAGAAGAGGAAGATGAAATTATTACTTCTTTCTTACAAAATAGCTTTTATTTTATATTTTTAAAATTTATCTCAAAATACAGATGATTTCACATAAGGAAGGCTCAACATTGGAATTAATATTTTCAAGTTACGAAAGTAAAACTATGTGTTATTGTTAAACAGTGAACAAAAACACTACTGGTTGCAGGAAAGCAATTTAGGATAAGCCACTCAAAGATCACGATGGTGAAAAATTGCAGTGTCATTTTAATAAAGTCCATCTTTCCCCATGCCACATAATTGCAATTCTTGGTGAAATTCACAGAGAAAATATTGTGTGAATGATCATATCACCAGATATTTGTAAAGAATGGAAAACTGAAAGGGTTTTCACATCAGCAAACTGTACATAAAAGTTGCCAATGACACGTTTCTGAATGCCCGCATCAGTCATCTTTATCGGTGGCTGGTTACAGACACTAGAAATGGACCCTGGCTGTGCATATAGTAAATGAACTTAGAAATGTACGAAGCATCTCACAGATGAAGAACCCTTGGAAAAGATTTCTAAAATCTCACTGGAACCAGAAACGGCAAATTCCCAGGATGGTTAGAATAGTTTTCTACTGTCAGTTACAGGGCCGGGCATGAGCTGTGGCCATGTCCTCGATTTTAACAGAGCTGTCAGGAAAAAAATTAAGGGGGCCTGTCTGTACCCCATCTTCTGGCTCCCCCACTGTGAGTGACAGCACTGCTGTCACTCCTCCACCACAGGGCAGGGTGCTCGCTGAGAGCGCACATCTGGCTTTGAAAGTTTCTGTAATCCTGCCGCCACCTGATTCCTACCATGTAGGTTTCTTAAAATAAAAACTGCCCGTATAGGCCCACAAATGATGTCCTCTTTAGAAAAGCCTTTCTTTTCTTTACTTTTTCCTTTTCTTTTTCCTTTTCTTCTCTCTCTCCCTCCCTCCCTCTCTCTCTCCCTCTCTCTCTCTCCCTCTCCCTCTCCCTCTCCCTCCCTCTCCCTCCCTCTCTCTCCCTCTCTCTCTCTCTCTCTCACACACACACACACACACACACACACAGGGCAGGAGACTTAGCAACACTTAAGCTCTGGTCATTAGCTGGCCTAACAGAAGGACTATGGTGACTATGGGATCATTCCTTCCCACCTTCATCAACGCTGAAGGGAGTGAATTTTTGTAAATAAGGAAGCAATGAAAACAAGCGCTGAGTGCGAGCGGCTTGATGACCACTTCCCTTCTTACTGTTGCTTAGGCTGCTCTCTGCACAACCTTTCTGTCAGGACAGCTCTGGGCTGTGTTCAGGGTCCCGGCTGTCCTGTGACTGTGTGAGGAAACGGAAGGAGCACCAGGAACCCACCGTCTGTGCTTTCTCGGTGTCGGCATAGCTTGGGTCCATTTGTACCTAACGGCCGTTACGTGCTTGGTTTGGACAGTAGCTCAATGACCTATGACATTTTTCTCAGTTTTGAATTGCTGCTTAATTCTATACATATTAATTCCAAAGTACCTTAACTTTTCACCTTTTCCCTAGGTTTTATATTCTATATTTAAGAAAGAGAAATAAAATAGATAAATTGATGGATAGATAGTAAGAAAGAGAGGGAAGTAAAAACAGAAGAAAGAGAGGAAGGAAGGAATAAATAAGAGAAGGAAAGAAGGGAGGAAGAAAGGAAGGAAGGATGGAGAAAGGCAGGGAGGAAGGAAGGAAAAATATTCTGGAAATATAAGCAGTTTGTATCACAAAACTAGTTGATATTTATTGGAATTATATTAACATTTCAGTATTTTCAAATAAATTCTGAAGAGAGTTATCTTTATAAATTTTTCTTCATAAATTCTCCATGACTAAGAATATTTTTTCTCCTATTGTAATGCTTCATGAAATGTCTAAAGTTTTGTGCATGTTTTCCACTTTCCATGAAATCATCAAAATAATGAATTCAGTAGTATCAAATTCTTGAACTGATTTTTAAAGTTTATCTAGTGAAATTGTTACTTGTTTCACATAGAATCTTGAGAATGACACTAACTGTTCAAAGAACTAACCTCATCATTCAATAGTATCTGAATAACCTTTGGCAGAAAGTCATACACTGTAGAATACTTGTTTTTTATTTCCTACCATATAGATTAAAATTTTTACAAGAACAATGTCTCATACCACAGCAGAAATAAGCACCTACAGCTGAAATTCTGGAGAGACTTGCAACTTCTAATACAAATCTATTGACTTAGCTAACCTTTCAAGGACAAAAACTTTTCTAATGACCTCTGCAAAAAAGAAAGAAATGAATCCTTATGAAAAGTATTAGAGTCTAGGAAAAACTTTCCTGCTCAGACCTTGGAGAAATATCTCATCTAGATTCGGAAGCAGAACAGAGATCCTTTTAACTACAATAATAAATTCAGATGCCTTGAAGATTAGACTAAAATTTTCCCTGGTTCAATGTTCACTCTTACATGACCAATGACATCTTCAGTCAAATGTCAGATAGAAATACTGTTTTGACCCTTCATACCCACCATTTTTTAGGTATGAAAAAATAATTTTTATGACTAAGCCAGATTGGATCTCAACTGAAATAATTTCATGTGTGCAATACTGTTTCAAGGATTAACGAAGGTAAGCTATTCATTTATTTAAATATATATATAGTTTTCCCTCTAAAGAAGTGGAGTGAGAAGCTACCAACTCATTTCCACGTTCAGACTAGGGTAACGTACATGTATACCCCACCCCCAAAGACCCCCAACACACCAAATACAAAGGCAAGACAAGATGAATTCTTGACTGATTTTTAACATTGCATTCACAGGTACTACTCTCTGTGCTACACCTTCTCCTCCTATGTGACTCCAGAGAGCTCCTTTCAAAAACATGTCAGCTCACACAGTTCCTCTGATTAACATCAGATGGTAGCTCCTTCTCTCACATGGAATAAAAGCTGACATCCTCACAAATGCCTCTCTACGAGCTGCCCAGATCCCTGTCTACTAACCAGTGAGACCTTCCTTTCCCTCATTCACATTGTTAAACCTGCATGAACCTCTGCTCCTCCTCAAGCCTCCAGGCACAGCACTGAGCTGGGGCCTTGGTCCCACTTCCCCCAGATTCCTCACGGCCCATGACTGATCGTCACTCAAGGTTGGGATTGTGTAGCCTCCCATGAGGGCCTCCCCTAACCTTTTCTCCTAACCCCCAGCATCCACACCCTCCCTCCTCTGCTTTAATGGCTGCCCCATGAAATTTGTTATAATCCCATTGATTTAATTGTTCATAAAAATATAGTTACTCACAATTTGCATATCCAGTACCTATCCAGTCGCTGGGATTAAGAACCAGGATTGCATGTCACATACCTTAGGGCACCTTAGGGCACCTGCAGACATTCCGGAGAACCCCAGCACATCACAGAGCGGGGACACACTCAACACTCACCGCAGCAGTGCTCTTCACAGAGCAGAAGCATGGGAAACTAAAACCAATGAGTGTACGAGCAAATGTGATGCAATTGGTCAAGCATGCAAGGCTGAGTGGCAAAAACGAATGACGTCAAAACATGGGTAGCGCTTGATAAGACAACTTAAGAATCTTAGACATAAGAGAAGTTTGTGCGATATGACAAAGTTTTACTCAACTGCCAACTTCAGTTTTACAGATTCCGTCAATGATTTGTAAATATGCACAGCATCGCCCAGTGGAACACAAAATTGGGTAAAAACACGAACTTTCAACATGGTAAGGGAACATACTTTGTTGAGAAAGATCTAGTTCATTCATTCAGAGGAAATTTATTATCTAGGCTCTTTAAGGGCTTAACCCTTCTCTGAACTCCCAACCGGAGTCTATCTACGAGAAGGACAGAAGCACATGCCCACAAAAGTCATGACATTTGGGACATGGCAAACTACTGTCTTGAGGTCAAAGGGCATGAGATTTTGAGCGGCATTTTTGTGGACCTGAAGGTTTACACGTTGCTTTGAACCATCAATGAGTACTGCATCCCCAGGGACGGAGGTATCTGTGTGGTTTTTAAAATGAACTGTGTGTGGTGTGTGTATATGTTTGACAGTAGATGTGTGGGGTTTCCTTTTAGTTGTTTATAATGCATCACCCTGCGTCTGGGCAACTGTAATCTATAAAGATAATTATATCCAGAAGTGGTAGAATGAAAAAGGGACTCTTCTACTGACATTGTGTTGCTTTCCCTTCAATAAAAAGGAGGGTGCATGCCAAAGACAAAGGAACCATTAAATGGAGTCAGAATCTCTTTTGGTCCTTTTCCAATTTGAACTAAGCACACACTTAAGCTAATTCAATTGCTATTTTTGTTTGGTTGTGTGGGGATCCCAGAGAGGCCCTAATAGTGACTAAATGATAGGAAGCTAGCTAATGTCCCTGCCTTCTTGGGAAAGAGCAATTTTTATTGTGAAATTTGATGGGATAGAGGAAGTCAGTGGTAATAAATTATTCAAGATAGTAAGAGCCTTAAGGCATCCATAAGTTATTTTTTTTAAATAGTAGCCTGAGATGTATATCGGAATATGGTTAATTTTGTACTATTTGGGGTTGATTATCTTGTTGGTAAGATTAAATAAAAATTATGGCAGTTTTCTTAACACAATTTGTTATTTTTCCATTTTTAAGCCATCATTAAGCAGGCCTGCTGCATTAAAACCATACATTCAATGTGGTAATTTAATTAAAACATATGTTAGTACACTGCTGTTAATCAATATAAAACTACTTTGCATAAAGTAACTGGTAGAATCTGACTTCAGGCCAATTACACGGTTTCTACAACCAATCCGATTTCTGAGAGCTCTACTTTAATCTGCCCTAAAATTCTACTATGAAATTTCCAGTTAACTCTTCTGTTTGACCTCTACCCCGTGAGGTGTAAGTAAAACATTCAAGGCAACAGTTAATTGGGTGCATATATTCTAAGTTAGACGTTTAAAGATATAGTTTCATAACTAACTCCTGGGAAGCAGACCTCAACATGTAACTGAAGTATTTAATCTAATTTATATGTGTCACAGTATAAATAACTGACCTTCTTTATGGTTTTCTCTTTGAAAAAACTGATAAGAGATTTTTCAGAAATCGTATCATTTCAAGTAAGAAAAAATATTAATATTTTTCTCTTGGTTTAAAAAACAAACATCTGAAAGAGGAAAGTGTGGCTAGAAAGTCAACTTTGTTGTTAATTTATCTCAAAGCTTTTATGCTGATGTTTTTAGAAAAATGTTAAAATGAAAAAAAATGTTCATACAATTGTTAATCTGTATATTGGCTTCATTGTGACAAATGATCTGGTTAAAGATTTCATAGTAATGATACCATGATAAGTGTATGTTTCAATGTAGCTTCTACTTTAGACATATCAATTTTAGTCAAAATAATTATATATATATATATATAATTCTATATATAAGTTAATTTCTGAATAGAGATATACATATATAAGAAGCAATATCTTCGTAGAATAGGACAAGAAAGAATAAATAAAGTGGCGATTGAGACCATGCATTGAGCCTATAATGCCAAAAAGCAGTGAAGTGTGGTAGTGGTTTGATTCTAGAAGGTTAAAGAAAAATTGGAAGGGTCCAAGTTAAATTTGGTCCAGAGGGAGTCTCAGGGGCTGGGGCTGGGATGGGGGCCCATCAGCTCCCAGTAGGGAGCCCGTGGTTACTGAATTCTGCACCTTAGGAGGAAGGATGATACAGGTCTCAGTAGAGCTGCCTCAGAGATCCCATCTGTAACTTGTCACTGTCACCATATATCCAGCACAGAGCCATGGGCCTGGAGGTAGATGTCCATAGCAGAACCACCTCAGTAACTCTACAGAAGAAGGGCTGTGCGCACAGGGACAAAGGGAGAAAATAAAAATGAACCAAAAAAGCAAGTCTCTCTCACTTAAAATTAGTATACAAAAATAAATAGAAAATAAAATTCAAAATCTAATTGTAAAACCGATAAGCAATAAAATAACAAACCACTGTTTTTGCCAATGGCTTGTAAAGAAAATTCTGGCAAGCTTTCTAATTTGCAAAAAATAAATGGAGAAATAACACCCATCAAAATAAGAAAGGATGAACTAATAACAAGAGCAAGTGAAATAAGTTCATTTGGATATGAAAGTGAACTAATTAATTTGCTAGCATGTCAAAAATGAAGCCTTTAAAGTTAAAAATGCATAGAAGGAAGAAACTCAAGGCAGTAAAAGAATAGTAAACTGGAGTATAAAATTGAGAAAAATCACACAGAATTAAGCACCAAGAGAGAAAAGAATAAAAAATTTAAAAGCAGGTAAGCAAAAGGATAAATTCAGAGGCTCCTGTTATTCTGAGACCTCTGAGGGTGGGAAACGGAGGGAATGGCAAAGAAGTGATATTTGACTTAAAACACCATTTCGAACAGAAGTTCGCAAGTAGGCAGTCACATGCTGATCAGCTCAGGTGTGTGAGGTTGGCCAGGGAACCACGGAGCAGAGGTAGGGCGAACAGTGCCTGCCCCTCAGACAAGGCTCGGACTCGTGTCTGTTCCCTCCAGCGAGAAAGCAGAAATCCCCAACCACAGAGAATACTAACATCTAGTGGGAGGAAACTTCTTATACTTAATGCCGCCTCAAGCTGACCTCAGAATGCTCACCGTCAAGGCCCAAAGCAATGAAATAATTTCCCAGGAAGTTAGCAACCAAAAAACTCAAAAATGCAGACAGGAATATAAAAATATCTATAATGCAAACATTAGATTTACAGCATCTGGTGCCTAATCTAACTCATGGTGAGAAAAGAACTCAATCAAGGTTGGCTCCGAAATGGCACAAATAAAAGATTTAATACGCAAGAACTTTTAAAACTAGATTATAACTCTATTGTGTCTTTCATCTAGAAACTAGATCAAAGGTTGAAGGTGCTAAGTAGGAAGAAAAAAGATAACAAAGGACCCAAATTAAACGTCTAATCATGACAACTACAAAGTCTGAGATGAGAAATACAGGAAGGAGATAAAGTGTATGTGAGATACCTCAGAAACAAAGATTTGTAAACTAAAAGGCATAGCAAAGAAATATAACCAAAAGTGAACCAGAGGGAAAACCGACTGAATAGGGATTAACAAAAAACATATCAACAGAGCATAGTGAAATATGATAAAACATCAAATAGCTCACTATATAGGAGATTGGAGTTCCATAGAATTGGGATGGGGGAGGCAGCAAAAATACTTAAAATATAATGGTCTAATTTTCTAATGCAAGTAAGAAGAAAATAATACAATATCACTAAAGTACTAGAAAATAAAAAAAGTTATAGACTTTTACTAAGTGAAAATATCTTTTAAATAATTAAGGTGAAATAAACATACAGAAAATGATTCATTACAAGGTGACTTTCTTTGAAAGAAATATAAAAGGAAGTCTTTCAAGCAGAAGGGAAATGATACCACATGGAAACCTGGATCTATTCAGAGAAGCACAGACCACCAAAATGGTAAATCAATGACTAGATATATAGATTTATTATTATTTCAGTAATTATATAATTTAACTCACTCTTTACACACACACATATTACATTTTTCATAGGCTAATATCTCATTAGTTTTCCAATGTTTTTGATTTTTGAAATCATCTTTCCCTTTGGTTACTGATTTAGAGCTTTAGAAGGACTTTTTCAACATTTGATAGAAATATGCCTCACTTCAGTAATATTTCTTTCCTAAAAGATTACACACACACTCACACATACCCATACAGAGCTGTCACTCATTATGAAACTGTTAATAGCTGTTAGACCATCCATGGTGAAATATCTTTTACACATTATTCATTAGCAAACATTCTAAACTCTTTCCTTTGTTAAGTAATCAAAGTGACATTCATGGATGACTGGGAATATTTGAAAATTAATTTTTTATGTTGATAATATAAGCTTAGAGTGCCAGACTGCTTCGATGATAAAGACTTTTCAGCCATGAGACTATTCAATGTGGGCTCATGATTTCCCTCTATCTCATCCATAATCATGAGCATAGTTTAGGGGAGATTTTAAACAGGAGAGAGAAATCCAAGAGTGATAAGTATACATTTTATAATGTTTAAAATAGTATTAAAAGACTAAAAAATGACTTCAGGATTTTATGAATGTCTTCTGAAGCGTAATGTGTTTTATAGATGGCTTTGTATTCAGTAATATTAGCCTAATTAAAGAAAAGGCATGAAATATCTTACAAAAGCATAGATAATAAGAATTATCTTTGTGTTTTGATATCATGGCTTGAAAGAAAACAAAAACCAAATTGTGAAACAAAGGAGATGCACAAAAGTTACCATGAGCAAAAGTGATGAAATTTTTATTATTTCAATAACAATGGGGTCGTTTTTCAGGCATTTTGTTGCTTAGACAAGTTATATATTTCAGTCAGTTTCCGTCAAAAAACCCCCAAAAAACAAAAAACAAAACCAAACAAAAACAACAACATTGCAATACATTGGTTTTTCAAGGTAAGTAAAATCACCTTAATTCTGCCACCAGTAATGCGGTTAGATTCACATCTCAGGAAGATTACAGCCTGTGTCTTACCGGATCAGTCACCCCCAGGGGCTGTAGGGAGGAGAGAAGCCTGATAGATTGTCCCAACCTGCACCCACACCTGGGCAGGTGAGGTTGGAACCATAGCAACCTCTCCATCATTCTATTGTGAGTGACCACCCCTATCTGGATGTAGCTATTGACGGTCAGCAAGCTGATTTGTAATTCTGTCCAAGCTAA
This sequence comes from Noctilio leporinus, assembly GCA_004026585.1. Taxonomy (NCBI): domain Eukaryota; kingdom Metazoa; phylum Chordata; class Mammalia; order Chiroptera; family Noctilionidae; genus Noctilio; species Noctilio leporinus. Next base: position 74,469 of record PVIW01001147.1, read on the forward strand.
GGAATGCAATGGTTTTGCGATCCTTTGAATACCAATGAATTAGTCTCTGTGTCTATTCCTTCTTTTTTAAATGAGGGTTATTTCTTTTCTTTTTTTTTGTAGAGCATAGGAGGAAGGGATTCAAAAGAAAGAATGTGTGTTTGTTCAAGGGAAGGGTTCTCTGTGATCCAGGCCAATGACGTGGGGAATGCTACAAACCTTAGAGCAGCAGAAAAGAGGGTGTGAGGCAAGTTCTTAGAGAAGAAGTGAGAGCAATCGCAGGGCTGGGGGGCAGAGAACTGGTGGAAAGAGATTTTCGTTGTGTTCATGGCTACTTGCTCCTTCAGGCACTTCTACAAAAGTTGCTATCTTTGTGACAGTTAATGCTACTGTCTCTTTGCCACTTACTAGCTTTGCAAGTTTTGGCTTACTTAAGTTGTGCTACTTCAGCACATTTTTCTCCTTCTGACTCACTTTATCTTTAAGATGGTAGGATTATATTGTAGATTTGTTATCATGTTCAATAAAGCTACAATTTAAAGCACTTCAAGCAACTCCTAGTCTGTAATAGGCACTATTTATTATTAGAAGTATATTTGCAATCATAATCATATTATATATTATTATAGTTATACTACTATAATTAATTACATTATAAATAATGCTATTTATTTATAATGTGCTTCTATCTTTCTGTCATTTATATACATATACTTACATAGGTATATTTATATGTGCATGTACGGTATTCATAGAAATTATTCATATTTTCAATAATAATATAGACATTTAGGTACTTCCCCTGAATGTATAAAGTGACCATAAAAAGATCGCTGTAACCACCATGATTGCATTCCAAAGTTGTGTCATGAAAACCACTGAGTTCACATTTGTATTGTTCACTTGTGTTTCTCTTTCTAAATTTTTAATTTGACTCTTAAAATAACGTCGCTTAACTTTCACAGCACGTACGCTCCTTGTTCAGAATAAAGCTCTCTCTCGTAAGTGACCCCCTGCTCAAGGGCTGCCCCCAGCTCCCATGTATGTGGGAGGGCTGATGTGACAAGTTCTTGCTTCAGTGGGTTACGAGGGGAAGTGCCATGTGTCATTTCTGAGCCATGGAGATGAAGAAAACGGTGTCATCCCATGGTCTCTCTCCCGCCAACCAGATGGCTGAAAGAAGTGTGACTGTCAGTAATGACTAAGTCACAAACTGGGAGGGGCTGCCCTGCAAAGAGAGCTCCCCTATCCAACCTCCCCGACACATGCTTCTGACAGTTACATAGAAAAAGGAATGAATTCTGAAACGTTGAGTTCTGGGTCTTGGGTACAGATCAAAGCTAACTCATCTAGGTCTGCTTATACTTGTAAACCCAAATGTTTGTTGTTAAAATTGTGCCTGTTTTTGCACTTTACAAAAAAACACTTGCTGTATCATTCTGTGGCTTCTTTTCATTTTTCAAAATTACATTTTGCTCATATCTCACATTTTTTGTGCAAGCATCTATAGTTCTTCCATTTTTGTTGCCATACGATATTCCATTGTATAGAAGGCTACATTATATTTATTGATTCTATGATATGATTCAGTTGGGGAAAATTGTCATCTTCATGATAGTTAATGGTATGTCTCCTTTTATATTATTCAATAAAGTTTATAATTTTGTTCCTAAATGATTCTAACATCATTTGACGGATTTACTTCTAGATACTTCTTAGTTTTTATTTCTGTTGGAAAAAAGATTGATGTTGACAAGATATTGAAACATGTTCTGAAAATGTTAGCATATAAAGAAATGGTTGTTGACATGTATTGATTTTTTTGTTAATCAACCACAATAAACTCTCTTATTAACACAAATAGTTCATTTTCAATTCCTCACATGTGACATATATACAAGGCTTTCATGTGCAAGTAATTATAATTTTGTTTTACCCTATTAATTTTTTAGACCCTACCTAGGATCTCCTAAAAATGCTTCACATAAGTGAATTTTAATTTTATAATTATATTATAAAATTATAATTTTATTTTGACCAATGAACTGCAAATATGTTTTAGATTTCAAATGAATGTTAATTATCTAGATATGTGTTTATTATAAGATCATTTTCTGTGTGATGGTAATCATTTTAAATTCTTGAATCTTCCTGACTTTAAAAAAATTTTAATATTATAATAGTGATCCACATGCCAACACTTTTGCCTTAACTTCTATTTTGTTTGATATTAATAATTATGTGTCAACATTAATTAAATACATACCTAGCATAGAGTTATTTAGAATCTAGTTTACATTTTTGATGCTATGTTTCAAGTGCATCACTTAAATGCAGCATGATTAGTTATTTCTAACGTTTTATTTGTGCTTCCTATTTTCCTTTTTCTTTGGTCGAATTTTGAAGTTTATTATTGTTTTCCAGTTCACTTTCACCGTGTTTTGTAAGTAATTGTCCCTGTTAATTGTAAGTGGCTATTTACAGTGGGAACTGTTTTTATTTGTCAGAGAATGTCTTTATTCGGAGTTTGTTTCGTCCTTGTTCCAGTCTTGTTACTGAAAGATGGTTTCACTGATTAGAACATTCAAGGTTGAAATGTGTTTTCTTTCAGCATGTTCAAGATATAACAATTGCCTTTACTTCCTTTCTTGCCCTTGAAAATTCAGGTCTTAGATTAATTGAAGTTGCTTTGCAGTCAATCTCCTTCCACTCAAGCAGCTTTCTAGGCATCTGTCCATCTTGTTTACAGCAATTGCATTGTGCTTGCCTAGGTGAGAAATTCCTTTATTTCTCTTTTTCTCTTCCTTGTCTAAATCATCAACTTCATGAAATGATATTTCTGAATCTATTTCTTCTCTCTCTCTCTGTCTATCACTGACTTATCTTCCGTCTAAACCTATAACCCACGTAAGCAAATAAATTTAACTACTTGATGCAGAAGGATTGTCTACCAAAGAAGTAGCATCTTAGTTAATTAGTGGGTCACAAATAGTATTGAGTATGCATATCATTTACTGCAACAGTGGGCATTTATGGATATTGAAAAGTTAACTTTGTTCCCTGAATCAAAGTTGATTTTTCTAAGTGAACCCAATCAAATAGGTTTGAAAACAGCCCTGGAAAGAACACAGTAGATATGACAGGAAAGATGACCCCAACTGGATCCCCACTTTAGGCGACTCAGGTACTGCTATAATGATTTTAGCAGAAGTATTTTATTTGGCTTGTACTCAGAATAAACTTTTTATAATTGTGGAGGGTGGAATGAATAATGCGAAGGAATACAAGTTGAGAAGGAGCCGAAAATCCACCTCCTGTTATCTCACAAAGCACTTTTTATGGCCTGAGAATAACAACACTAAGGAAAAGCAAGGGAATGAAGGACAATGCCAGTAGCACCCCTGACAGCCAACAGTTGGCCTGCGGCAACCAGTTGCTAGGCCATGATGTTTCTTCTGGATCAGTTGATTGATCCTTTTGTTTGATCAACCGGTTTCTAACGAATACCAACAAAATTGAGACCACCCCATTTTGACCATGGCAGGCGGAAGAAGAAGAAAGCAAGACGATCTGATTCACGTTTGTTTATACACAGAAGCAGGGGCATTTTACCATGACGTGGATAATTAGTGTATTGTTTTCCAGCGAATGTGTATTACGTACTCTTTCATTTCTGGCAAGAACCCTAGCATTGCATTGCTCCTATACTTCTTGAGAGAAATTAGGAATATCCAATTTCCCAATTGCTACAATTCCCAACAGGTTTCAGTCCAGGATAGGCTGTCCCACACATTTTTTTTTTTTAATTCCACCAAAATCCACCTATGATAAGTTATAATCATATAATAATCACCTCTTGACCTCTATTACGGAGTTACCCAATTGTTTCTTTGATATGTTTTTATTGTCTATGGCAGATTAATAAATTCTGCTTTGGTACCCAAAATTATTTTCTAAAATGACTAGTTATTTTGTGGTTATACACTGTTTTAAAACCTTGCATGCTGTTAGGTATTTATATATATTAAAATTGTATGTTAACTCTAAAAATATGGGCTTTATATTATTATTTTATGTCATTTCATAGTAATGATTGCTTATCAAGAAATTGTTATTTTGAAATATTATACTTTACAAAGAAGTGAAGTCCTTTATCAATCACATTTAATTAAATCTAGGACCATGTCATTTTAAATTTGGTCATTTGAAAATAGTCACTGTTTTACTCTAAAGCATTTTCAAATGTGTCTTTGAATAGTTCATGAAAAAGACTCTGACTCACTCTAAATTGCAGGTAGCTAAGTAGGTCACATCTTTAAAGTAAATGAAGATGTATAGAACCCTAAGGAATAACTGAATTCATGGAAATACTGGCAAATAATCAAGACAAACAAAATTGGTTACATGGGAGTAAATGAACTAAAGATAATCGCCATTCTTATGACTTTGTTCAAAATATTACAAATTTTAAATATTTTTGTTTTCCAGCTATAAGCAAAGTTGTTTTTCCCTAGAACAATTTGCAGTTATACCCTCATAAGCAATATTGAAACATTTATATTTTTCTTCATACTTAATCCCTCCAGAATTCGACAACTCTTACTGAGTATTATTTTCATGGCAACATGTGTGTTTGCATAAACCTAACAAGAATCAGTTCCTTTATAATAGCAGCTGTTTCCAAGTGTGGTTTTATTAAGCGAGTCTTTGTCTAGAGTGTCATAATGGAAAGAGACAGGCCTGGACTCTGGATGTCACCAGAAGGCCTAAGGAACTAAGATGGACTTTCTTTTTTTTAAAGATTTTATTATTTTTAGAGAGAAGGGAAGAGAGAGAGGCAGAGAGGGAGAGAGACACCAGGGTATGGTTGCCTTTCATCTGCCTCCAGCTACGGACCTGGCTGGAGACCTGGCTTGCAACCTGGTTATGTGCCCTGGCTGGGAATCAAACCAGCGACCTTTGGGTTCGCAGGCCAGCACCTTATCCACTGTGCCACCAGCCAGGTAAGATGGACTTTCAAAGTCAGTAAGAGCCCTTTGGAGAAATGACCTGGCACCTAGCTTGGTCATATGGTTTGGGGCAGTCTTCCCAGGTAAGGAATGAAGATTGCTTTCCTGAAAGATGGCGAGGAAGGAACCTGAAGATATTCTGGGGACCTCAAAAACTTGAGGAAGCCACCCAAACTAATAGGTATTTCAGGCAAAGGCAGCTGGTGACTGTGTATGGCTAGGCTTCTGTGCCCTGGAGGGCTGACTAAAGCTCAATCTGAAGGTTCCTTATAAATTTCTAAACTCTATCCACCTGTGAAAGAATGAATTTTGAGATCCACCATATATAAAAATGTAAGAACTAAAACAATGCAATTTTTAGAAAGAAAAATGTAATTTTTGTGACCCTGGACTAAGTATTGGTTTATTAAATTAGACACCAAAAAAGCACAGGCAGTAAAAGACAAAATTGATAGAATAGACTTCATAAGAAATAAAAACTTGTGCACCAAGGAACACTATCTACAAAGTGAATGGGAACTTCAAATGGGAGAAAATACTTGCAAATCGTATATGATAAATTTATAGGATCCACAAGGCAGGAAGAATTCTTACGGCTAAACAATAAAAACATAAACAATCCAATATAAATGGCAAAAAAACTTGACTATCTACTTCTTCAAAATGTATACAATTGGCAATAAGTACACAAAAGATGCTCAACATAGTAATTCATTAAGGAAGTGCAAACTAAACCGCAATGAAATACTACCTCACACCCACTACTGCAAGGCAGTATTTAAATTAATGATAATTAAATTAAAAATAATTAAGTTAACATTCATTTAAAATAATGAACTAAGTTTTAGAGTATGTGGGAAAAATAACATCTATGTATATTGCTGGTGGGAACATAAAGTATTAAAATTTATTTACAAGACAATTTGTCATCCATTCAAAATATTCAACATCAAAGTGTCATGACCCCATCTTTGAACTCATAGTTATAAACCCAAAAGAAATAAAAGCACATCATTATACCAAACCTTGAGCACAAATTAATGTAATATTATTCATAACAGCTAAAATGTAGAACTAACCCAAGTGTTCATCCATTGGTGGATGAGTAAACAAAGGTTTTCTATTCATACAACAGGACATTATTCAGCCAAAGAAATGAAGCACTGATATCTGCTATAACGGATAGATGTTTACAACATTAGCCTTGGTGAAAGAAAGTAGGAAGAAAAGACCACATGTTGTATGATTCCATTGATATGAAATGCCCAGAAAACTGAGGTAGAAAGTAGATAATTAGTTGCCAGCCTTTGAAGGAGGAAGTGGGATTAATTTATAATAGGTGGGCATTAGCATCTAATGGTCTAGAATTATACAATGGTGATTTTGCACCATATTGTGACTGTACTAAGAAAACACTGAACTGTACATTTTAAAACAAAGTATCAAATTTTACAATAAATGAATTTTATCTCAATAAACACTTAATAACCAGTATAGTAGATATGCCTCAGGTTTTACAACTAGTAAATGATGTTTTTCCACACATATTGATTTACATTTTATTCTTTCTACTTATAATTTATTTCCTAAAATTTTGTTAAGTTATTGAATTGTTAATTGATTTTTAAGATTCAGTTTATAAATATGTCTTTTGAGATAAAGTTATTATTGATTATTTTTTTCTAGGGTATGTTCAACCTTGTGCAAATTTGTTTAATAAAATTGCCCATATTCCTGTAAGTGGTTTGATGTCTGTCTTTCCTTAACTATTTAAGGACATATAAAAGCATTAATCAATCCTATTTTTTCAGTAATTTTGTAGTCCATGGAATATTGTTACATACCAATCAATCAATAAATTCTAACTACTATTATTGTTTTTCCATTTATTTTTCAAATTATTAAAAGGTATTGCCCAAACTTATTTTACATATAAATAAATGTATTTTTATATATTTAAAATATTTTATATAAAAATTATAAAATTTTATATATTATGTATAAGTATATAAAATATTTATATATTTCAAATATATAAAAATATATTTTACATTTAAATAAATTTTTATTTTAGTACTTATAATTTACATTCAAACATTTATTTTATGGAAAACTCCTCATTTATGTTTCATTCTAATAGCAGCATTGTTTTTCTCTTTTTTATATGTATAAAAGAGGTTTGTGCTGGATAATGTTAGGTTAAGGAAGGCATTGTTGGATGTCAACTGTGAATACAAATTGTTCTTTTTAAATTGAGCCCTTTTCGAAATTCAACGTTCACAAACTGGAGATAGAAAAATGTAAGAAAAGGAAATCTGAATGCAGCAGCCTTGGAATCTTCCCTTCCTCAAACAACAAAAATTGGTGCAGAGAGGAAAGGATTGAAATATCAAAGGCCATAATGCCTGGTAAATACATTAACCCAAGTGTTTATTGGGGAAAATATTCTAAGTGCCTATGAAGTGGCCCATGTCTTTTCACTGTAGAGGGAGTTTAAAATACATTGATTTTTTTCTAAAATGTTCTTAATGAGTCATTGATTCAGGTAGTTGCAGAGTGGACTTGTTTACAGGTTCAGACAGTGTAGAGAGAAGGATGGATTTAAAGGCACTATTTTTCATTGCTGATTTGATCACATAAATGATTTTCTTTAAGTTTTTCATTAAATTAAAGTTTATTTTCTGCCATTGAATATTGAAAGAACTGTCACTTTTATTTGTCTGTTTTATTACCAGAGTTCCTAGTAAAATAACTTGCCTAATGTTATCTCAAAAAAATACAAAGATTAAAGCCATGTTTTCAACCTGAAAGTCTCTTGTTAAATATATCCTTTCACCTATGTATTATTTATTTCTTATGCGCAACAATCGCGTTTTATCCTCGGGTATGCTCCACATTATTATACAGAAGGTGTTTACTACATTCGTGTAGATCTAAACATTTTACAAGGTTTTCTTTATTATGCATATGAGTTATAACAATGAAAAATATTATTATATAGATAAAGTCATGTGTTTTGAGGGAGAGAGTCAAGGGCACGAAATTCAGCCCATGGCTGTCAGTGCTGCTTCTCTGGTTCCATGACTCAGAGTCCTTGTAAACGGTTTCTGACGGAACCAGTCTCCTTTGTGGGATAATCTTGTGATTAGACTCGGATGACTACTTTTTCTCGGTGGTTTCCGCCTTTAAAAAGACTGTATGCAATTTGAAAGAAATATATTTTTTTTATATTAAACCCATTGGAAATCTCAGCAGAAATATTATCTGCCCTCCTCAAAATTTAAGAAGACAATAGCTTTCCTTCAATACCTAGCATGGCCCTTCACCTATACTAACTGCTCTATCCATATTTAATGAAATATTTAGAGTACTAATGAGCATCCTTAGGCACACATATGAATTAGACATTTTTCTTTTATTTAAAAGATTGCTTTAATAATTTTTAGAGAGAGGGGGAGGGGGAGGGCAGAGAGACAGAGAGGGAGAGAGACATCCATGTATGGTTGCCTTTCACCTGCCTCCCGCTACAGACCTGACTGGAGACCTGGCTGGCAACCTGGTTATGTGCCCTGGCTGGGAATCGAACCAGCGACCTTTGGGTTTGCAGGCTGGTTCCTTATCCACTGCCCCACCAGCCAAGATGACAGCATTTTTCTTTGTCAGCAGCTGGTGTTTAGTGAATTTCTTTTGGAGAATATTTTCCTCTTCCATCATCTTCTCAGGGCCTCTGTAGCTCTTCTGTGGATTAAAGAATCATTCAGAACCCTCTGTGAAACCTTCCCACTTTCACATTCCAGAAACATACCTTTTTATCTGAAATTCACAAAAACATTCATTTCCCTAGAACAGGCACACTTAGAACATTGAAAGGAATAAGTAATTGGATACTGAAAGAAGGGTTGCCATTAAGTTAATTATTTAATGGTTTCAGGGGCATTTTAGATGTAAAGAGAACCTATTTTGAAACAATGTCAGAAATTGTTCTTCCTAAATGGCTTTAAGGTAGCTTTTGAGAAAGAAATATTTTGTAAGGAAAAAACATAGATGACATAAAAGGGGAAAATGATATTCAGTTGAATGTTTTTGAGATAGAATCACTGAAGGAAAAAGAAAGTAGACAAAAAGGTTGAAGTCCCTGATTATAAGAGAGAAATGAGCTAGTGACAGAGATGATTTTTAACTTTAAGACAGAGTGACCATAAAAATAATGGTATTAGATAAAATATGACTGTAAACATTAATTTATTTTGAGTACATTTCAATTAATTTTAAACTGCATCAGGATTACATTTTATCTAATAGGTGGATGTGTATGAGTAGCAGAGAGACATTGAAAGTCCCCTAACACATGATTCTGTCAAAAGCTCTAGTATGTGATATAAATATAATAAAATGTGTGAGCAATGGGAAATTAAAATGGGCAAAATTTCCTATGCTTAATGATTTCACTTCTGCAAGAAAGAATAAAGAATTAAATGAGTGAAATTATGCTTATGGGAATTCATTAGGAACAATTGAAAATTAAAAGTTAAAAAGTCTATTTCTATCAAATTGTTTCTCAATCTATTCAATTTCTGACAGAAGAGGACTTTAATTATTATATTGTGTCACTCATAGGGACCAGAGTATATTCCAGGGTGATTGATTGCAGCTGGAGTTACAAGCAATTCTCATTTTCCCCATTTCAGACTCTATGCTAAATCTAGAAAACAGAGACAATAGTTCGAACATTTGTCAATGTAGACTGACTTAGAGTTTGATGAGGGATCAGGGGATTTATTCAACTTTTGTCTTACTCAAGAAAACGTTCTTGAATGTGTCATTTGTAGAAAATTAACCTATGGTGATTGCTCTGATATATTTCAAAGATTTTGTGGCCATTTCTTTAATATCCAAAGATAGAAACAAAGAATTACCAGAATAAATATGTGAAATGTGGAGTGGTAGAAATTATGTTTGTTAACTGAGAGTGAGAAAAATTCATGGAAAGATCTCAGTTAGGTCAGATTTTTGAAAATCATGACAAGGGAAGTAAAGATAAAAATAAATGAATGGTATTATATTCGACTAAAAAGATTCTTCACAGTACAATGAAAACTGACCAAATGGAAGGAGATGTTTGCAAACAACTCTTACAGGGGCTAATATCCAAAATATATTTAAAAATGTATATAACTCAACACCAGACAAACAATTCAAGTAAAAAATGGGCAGAGTACCTGAAAATATACTTTGCTCAAAAGACAAAAAATAAAAGAAGAAGAGGAAAAGAAATGCTCAAATTTACTAGCTATTAGAGAAATGCATAGCAAAACTACAATGAGATACTGCCTACTACCCCTGTTAGAATGGCCATTATCAACAAGACAAGTAGTAACAAGTGATGGAAATGTTGTGGAAGAAAAAGAACCCTAGTTCGCTTTTGGTGGGAATGTAAACTGGTACAACCAACTGTGGAAACAGTATGGAGGTTTCAGCAACCCCTCTTCTGGGTATCTACCTGAGACTGTTGAAACAATTATTTGCAAGCTTACATGCACCCTTACATTCATTGCAGAGACATGGAAACAACCAAAGTGTCCTTCAGTAGAGAACTGGACAAAGATGACATGGTACGCGTATACAATAGAATGCTACCACTCAGCTCTGAGACAAGGTGACATACTCCGATTTGCAACAAAGTGGATGAACCTTGAGAATATCATGCTGGCAGAAATAAATCAGACATTAAAAGTTAAGAACCATATGATTTCACGCATGTGAGACATAAAACTGAAAGCAACAAATGAACTAACAAGAAACAAACAAAAAGTCATAGATGCAAACAACAGCATGGTGGTTACCAGAGGGAAGTGGATAGATGGTAGTAAAAGGTAAGACGGTCAAATATATGGTGACCAAAGGTGACTTGACATGGGTGGTGGACACCCAATGAAATGTACAGGCGATGTAGCATAGAAAGGTGCATTGAAACCTTTATAATCTTATTAACCAATGTTACCCTCATACATTTAATAAAACATCATGAACCAAAGAGATAAGGTAAGAGGAATAAACATTTCTGTATTATAAGCTCCAAGGAAAGGAGATGGAGAGAATGGCAGAGAATAAATATCTGAAGAGATAATTAAAAAAAAAAAAAAAGGAATGGAAAGTAATGTTAAGACTAAGAGAATTTAAGTTCTCATACAATATGCTGCACAGTAAAAGCTGAACCATATTTTCCTGGTAGTGAATTAGTAAAATTTTAAAATGCACATAATCCTGTTCACCTCCATACCATTTCTTCCTCTGTCAGAAGTATTTAGTACTAAAGATACTATAGCATTGTCATTTTTTTTTTTTTTTTTTATGGGAAAGGTCAAACACTGGAGGGAAATGACTCATTTTTGAAATTCCAATGACTAAAATACAGTTAAATGCCATTTTTTTTTTTTTAAGTAATAATGATGAAAACTGCATGCCTCAAGCTTTTTTATCATGAGGTCATTTCCCAAAAGTACTATTGCTTAACTCATTTAAAATTTGACTAAACACTAAAGAATAAGTCACACCAAATAATCCTTCACTGATGAGTTGAGTGAGATCGGCTGATTGGCCTTTTACAATTTTAATTTCTATAATTCTGTGAATTCAACATGACTTATCAAAACCCTCAAAGATAATGCAGGAATGAATCAATACAAATGAAATATAATGAAAATGGAGCATTTCCGTTATTTAAGAGAAAGAATTTCTGAGGTGCTTTTGCAAAGGATGTGTAAGACAATATATTCACTGTAGCTAGGATCCCCCTTCCTCACCCAAAGGTTTTATCTGGACAACTCCCATATACAACATATTTAGTTGGTTTTCTGAAGGAGATCTAGAAATTCTGAGCATTTTAAAACAGTAAATCAAGAGCTCTAGAAAGAGGATGTATGTATATCTCAAAGTTAACAGTTTGTAATGTTGAGGTCAAAATTGTTGCTTTTTAAACCATACACTCCTCATTTGCAAAGCAGGTTCAGGATGAGAATGGGAAGACAATTTCGTACCATCAGCATATACCAGGAATGAATATTGTCTTGGTCTCATTATTTGGACATTCAAATGGATGACTTAAATTTTTAATGCATATCTTGTAAGCCTGCTCTAGTTTGCTTAGATGGTTACTTGTAATTTAAAACAAACAAGAAGGAGCAAAATAAACAAATGGCCTGATCGTTTGTTTAGCAAAACATTGTTGACTATTTTTTCCCTCAAAACTTATGTGCTAAGACAGCCTCATAACAATAACCAACAAAAGTTTAATGATGTTTCCATATACTTGCTAAAAAATGTTTTACAAGTTTAGTCTGGTAGAGATTGAAAGTGGTATCTTCTCAGTTGATAATGAGAACAAAAACTTAGAGAAGTGGCTAGAAATTTGGATGTGTTAATATATATTATGCAATAAATGAAGGAATTACTAAATGAGAATGATTCAATATGTACACATAAATAAAATATAAAGATCAAAATCGAAGCCCTGGCTGGTGGCACAGTGGTTAAGGTCTGCAAACCCAAAGGTCACTGGTTTGATTCCCAGCCAGGGCACATAACCACGTTGCAAGCCAGGTCTCCAGCCAGGTCCGTAGCTGGAGGCAGGTGAAAGGCAGCTTTACATTGATATTTTGTTCCCTCTCTGCCTGTCTCCCTTCCCCTCTCTCTGAAAAATAATAAATAAAATCTTTTTTAAAAAATAATAAGTAAAAAATATAAAGATCAGATATATGCATACACACACACATATATATATGGTGAAGCAAAAGTAGGTTTATTCATAATATAATAACAAATAATAACAAAGGAATCAACACTGCGTTTTATGTATTCACAACTGTAAACCTTTTCATAAAGAATTTCTTTGGTACAATGCATTGGTATATGCAAATGTATTTCCTATACATTAAAGCTACAGAAAACATAGTCTATAAACATTCCTTATTGTTATAACATCCTAATAATTGACCAATACACAATACATTTTCAATATGGTATAGTGAATGATCGGAAGATAGCCTCGGGGCACATCATAGTTTCCAAGTTTTTTCAGCCACCTTCCAACTGTATTTCCAAGGTTAAGGTATTTGGACAACAACAGTTAACTTCCTTCCTTATCAAAGAGAAAAAAATGATAGTTTCTACCGTCCTCTATTTTCTACAGATTCCCTAACACATGGAGTATGTGACAAACTTTTACCTCGGTGACTAACATCCAGGAAGTCTGCAAGTATGGGTATCCTGATGATTGTGTTACTAGTTAATTTACCTCTACCCCTGACATGTTTTCTCCTTTGTATGCTGGGGACAAGCATGTAAAGAACCGGAGACTGATAATAAAGTTAAGGTGCCCATGACAGTGGGTCGTCAGTGCCAGACTGGGCTGGACCAGGGGCAGGCCGCAGGGGACAGGGGTCTGGGACCGGCCTCCACATCACCCTGCCGCCCTTCACCCAATGGACATAATCGTACCCGCACCCAAGAGGAGAGCAGCCCCCCCTTACCCAGGGGGACCCATCCCCAGACCCCCTGTGGGCCCAAACTGGGTAGCACCGGACCCTGCACCAGCGGGGCCAACGCAGAGGAAGCGCCTTTGGTACCGTTGGATTCTTATTTAAGTTCATGTGAAGCGGCAAAAGGCGATTTCTTTCTCGTTTATTGATACAGCAGCATGTTTTAAGTTCGGAAAAGGATTTCCTTCTGATATGGCATTTCTAGGAAGTTCCAGCCATCTCCTGTCCTACGGGGTGGGTTAAAATAAAGGGGTTAACACCGGGCAGTATTTAAATCGCGGATAAATGCTCCACTTGCCGTCCACAGTACGGGTTCCCTGACTTTGTAAAAAATACTGTGATGAGACTGAAATGTCTCCTGCAACCCGGCGAAGGACTGTTCCCACAGGGAACAACATTTTAGGTCCCAGCCCCTGCCTCCGGGTCTGTCCTGAAAGTATCGAGCCAGCGTCAGTGCAATGAAAGGTTGGCAATACTTTCAGGACAGGCCTCGTGGTGTTTCTCCGCATCTTCTTGCTTTTTCTTCCATAAAAAGCCTATTGCTGCCTTTTGCCCCATTTTACCGCTCCCTGGAAGGAAACTACGCGCCCTGACGTGCTCTGCAGACCTGAGTTCTGCCACCTGCATGGTTTTCCGTCGTGCTGTTAACAGCTGTGGGCAGCGGGATGACCGACATCCATCCAGACAGAGATGTGGATCATAGAGCTTTGAGAAACATCTGGGACCTTTCGGGGTCCAAACAAGGGGGGATTGTAACGTCCACCACCAGTGGGAGCCAGGAGGGGACCCAGGAGCCCGGAGATTAGTCTCCAGCAGGAACAACTGGGGGACGTGGGCAACCAGATCCCTACGTCACTGATCCTTCCTCTCCAGGAACACTGTCGCCTTCTTTCTGGCCTTTTTCTTGCTTCCTGGGCATCTGGCTGGGCAGGGTCCGCTGGGGGCCTCAGGAGTAGGAGGTGAGCCCCTCACTCCACGAGCAGCTTTGGGGGACACTGTGCATCTTGGGTGGGTGGTCTCCTCTGTGCCCCTGTTTGAGGGTACCTGCTGTACCTGGGGCCAACAGGAATAGGCACCGTTTGACCATATTGAAACCTGACCAGACATTCGAAAGGCTTTCGTTTTTCTTTAAGGAACTCGATGGTTAGGAGTTGGCCAAATTGGAAGTTTACTGTTTTTACCATTGGAGCCCATCATGAATCTTTATTTTTAGACTTTCTTCCTTAAACTAAGTGAAACTCCGTATCCAGAAACAGAAACAACAAAAGCAAAAAACGAAACAAAACCACAAAAGTGGGGAAAGGCTTTTTCGAAAGTAGGTTATTTTCTTGGATCACCTTGTTTTTATTTTATTTTTTTTTAAAGCAGTGGTTTGGGTAAATATTTGAAGTAGTTCCCAGACATCTCAAATGGCGAAATTGAGGGTTGAGTGAAATAAACAGTCATTTTAAATAACAATGGAGGGCAGAAATCTACATATTTGCCCTAATGTGACATGAGCAGGCCCTCAACAACCTGATTAGCTGCGCTGGCCCCGTACCTGTGCCCATGTCCCTAGTTCCAGGGAAACCCATTTCCCTGAGGGTCTCTCTTCCCACAACTCTGACCCCAGGGGGCCCTGTGCTGCTTGGTTGGGAAGCATGAACTGATGATTGATGATCCTCATGCTCCCCCTTTGGGTCTATTACTTGGCCATCCCCCTAGGTGGCAGCAATAAATAGTTGTATAATGAGAGTTGGCCTCACTTTTTTCTATTTGTTGCATAATAATTTCTGGGTTTATATATTAATATGGCAGAGCAGTTAGCACCAAGGTGTAAATTGAACCATGAGTAAAAAGCATTCTTTTCGGTGATTTCTAGATAGAGGCATGAGTTGCACAATTCCAGGGCATTCATTCCTCCAGGTGCTCTAAGACTCTAAGGGTGGTGCCTGAGTTCAGCCAGTGTGTCTCGTAGGACACGGTCTCCACCTGGTTACTGCAGCCTTCCAGGCACTGAGTACCTTACCTTTGCTGTCACTGGTCGTCACTGGCAAACATAATCTAAACATTTCTTACTTTAAAATACCTTTACTCACAGTAAGGAATGAAAGTTTTATCACTTTCCAGTTCTACTCAAGGACAAATCTTGGAGGTTTTCTATCTTATAACCGCTGACCTGTGGGCATTACAAACAAACGTAAAAACAGACAAACAAGCCACAGTCTCTATTCTCCACCTTGTACAAGGTCAAGTATTCTTTCCTCTGCTGCCCTCTCTAGCCTCTGTGGTTACAGCACAAAGGGTCATTTAACGTCCTCTATCATTTTTGCACCTTGGAAGTTATACAATATTTTATTATAATCTTCTACTTCAAGCTTCCTTTTCGATGTTATAAGTTCAGTTTGGGAGACCTATGAACACCGGCTTTTCTCGCTGCTTCTTCCAAAATAAGCTTAATTGTCTTCAATGCGATGCAATGTATCAACTTGGCTAGGTAAGAAGAGCCAGGTACCAATCAGAGGGAAAGAGATGGTCATCAACAGTATCATTTAGAGCTAATTATATCGTTGTATAATATATCATTGATTACCCATTCAATACGCCACTTGTATTATGAGGATGCAAGGGACAAGTATTTCTGAGGCTTAACCACAGCATAGCATCAGAAACTTAGTGCTACTTTTGACTTTTTAGTCCAGTGGTCAACACCGTTAAGCTACCAGGAACATTAGGGCAGAATGTCTGGCTGATAAAGGCTATGAAATGTGAATCCGGGAGGGGTGTCTGACTTTTATCTGAGACTGACTTAAAATAGGAGATGCTCTAGAGGGCCTTGTTCCAGCTTCTACTCCCAAATCCAGAGGAGGTAAAAATTCCACTCAGTATTCGAATATAACATCTTTAGACCTCTTATGTTAATGACTGTCTGATGAGTCATTATGTAAATTTACCAGGAATTAACAACTCTTTCCTCTGCTTTTGGACTTTCTTCCTGCGTCCAACATTTTGTTCTACTGTATGTGTGTGACCCTTTCCTTAAATTATGTGTTCAATGGTTATTAATATTTACAACTTGTAGGTGTTGAAATGTATTATGAAATTACTTTCCAAAATGTTTTATGTCCCCTTCCAGGCCTTCTAACAAATCTGTTTTCTTGTTTTGCTATAAGGATGCTGTGCAAGAGTCCTTATTTTTCATCCTTATGTGGTAGCAGTATAAGGCACATTTTTTAAAATATTGCATTTTCTTTTTAATTAGCCAAGCTGAACCATTTTCCATATTTAATCACACCTGACATTAACCTTTGGAAAAAATCAAGACCAGATGTAAAGTAAAAAATGTAAATGCACCACATAGATTTCACTTCAGACAAAGGCAAAAAAAAAAAGTGATGTGTCTAATTTTAGATATTGACATAAAATGTTTTTATTTTCTCTCTTCCCTTAATGTGAAAAGAAACTAAATATTTTACTGTCAAGGTATTCATGTATACATTTTTAAAGGGATTTTAAGTTTCTTAGGATATTTTCTGGCTTTCAAATGTTACCGTTGTGTTTACCACAGGCAAAGAATTTCTCAAATGTTAAATAGAGTTGGTCCCATTTAGGTCTGTTGAAAATATTTAGAATAGTTACTGATGCACTTGAATAAAGTGAATAACAATGAACAACAGGAGACTGGGTTCAATTTATTGAGCTGATCACTGTATGTATTTCTATTGACTTTCCTTAGAAAAGGTCACATATTTCTCACCAGAAACAGAAATATGTGTGCATTACACTGGGAATTTTTCTTGAAAACGGAGCCCAGAAGAAGGAGGACTAGACGGAAAGAAATTGGCATTTTTGGTCTATCTGTGGGTTGGCCAGTGAACCATCTTGAATAACTTATCTTTCCTATGGTGGCCTCAGCCACTATGTGGGTTCAAGTCAAGCCGTTCTTTTATCTATTTCTGATCATTGTTTTATTTCCCTTGGACCGTACCCTAGGTGATGTATGTGGGAATCATTGGTTAACAAGAATGTCAAAGAACTCTCTAAGGGGTACCTGAGGTGAGCAAGAAGCAAGAATAGGAGAGCAAAAAGCTCTGGTAGCAAGTAGACAAAGGGTCAGAAATCCTGCTAAAGGAAAAGAAGATTTGACACAGTGACAATCAGTAAGTCCCTATTTATTATTAAGACTACCTCTTTTTAAGCAGTGTAAAGCAATCAATGTGATTTGCCCTCTGTACACATGTGTACCTGGTGTCATGCTGCGTGTCTGACTCAATATGGGCCCCCAGATGGAAACACTATAGAATTTTGAGGTCTAACTTACAGGAACGCCCCTCACTCCTGCCACAATCCTATCTGAACAGTCATTTCTTACTGAGTAAGAAATAAATCTATACCATATTGCTATACTAAGACTTAGATGCTGTTTATTATATAAGCTAGTATTTACCTGAATATAGAAGTAGATCCCTTGAAAATACACTACTGTAGTTAGTTTAATACAGCAAAAGCTACAACACCAACTTATATGACGCTGGCTTAGCTGTAAGGTGGCTAGAAGCAACACTACCACGAAAGACCGAAAAGATGGTGATGGTCAACAGCAAAATGTGTGACAACAGAGTGGCTTTGGGAACATGTGCTTATTGGCCAGCCCCTGTGGGGCAGAGTTAGAAACAGGAAGGCAGGCCTTAAAAGTGTATGACTGGTGGCTTGTTGTTGGCTCTATCTGCACAGAAAGAGATGAGCTCAGAAAAGAACTGGCCAACTTGAAGAGCAAAAGAACTATTAAGTGGGTCCAGAAATTCAGAGCTTTCTCGGGTTGGAAGGATGACAGGTGATAAATTCTAAATAATCATAATCATAATCATAATCATAATGCATGCTTTAAATGTGAGTATAGCCCAGAAAAACAGCTCAGTAAAATAAAGCAACTCAGTCCAGCGGTCAGGTTCAGAGTCCATCTTTCTCCCTATTCCTCCATAAAAGTTCCGAACAGTCATTCACATGAACTTGAGAAAGAACTGGGGGGGAGGGGGAGCGAGGAAGCAAAATAAAGCTGGCCAGAGAAAAATGTGCCACAAGGAGACTAGCAGCTGGTAACCAGCCTGTAGAACCGTCTGAAATGGAATAAATCAGGCGTCTGTTCTGTTCCTGAAGAAATTGTATGGATAGAAAAACCATGGTCCTGAACAACAAAAAAAAATGTTTTTGACTTTTCAAGGCTAAAAACAATCCTGTTCCCTAGCGTTCCGCGTGGAAGCAGGAGGTAGGTCCTGAAAGCAATCAAGCCCTAAAGGGAACAGAGGCCCCGGTACCCATCGCAGGTACCGTGGCAGGGAAGCAAATAGAAAGGAAAGAAAACACATATCGCAGAGAAGAAACCTGCTGAGAAAGTGATAGAACGAGTTTGCCCCAAACACGAAGGTTCAGGTCAAATTCAGGGCCCCCTCCCTCCCCTGCAACACCTGCGGGGAAGGGTCACGTCTCCATCCCTCCCTCCTGCTTCTTTCCTGTCCTGGGAGCTTTTCCAGGGCCCTTCCCCCCAAATTCCCAAACACGAATCTTGACACCAGAGTCTCCTGGGGGAAACCTGACCTAACCAGTAGCTCCTGGGTTTGAGGCATATCTCCAGTGCCCCCACTTCTTGTCCGCTTCACTGTCACCACCCCCAGCCCTGTCACCAGCCTTTTGACTGCTCTTCTGTTCCCTCTTGTCCCTTCTCAACCGTGTCTTCCCTCAGAAGTGATAATCACATGTAAATCACCCTATGCGATTGCCCTCTTGCAAAACCCAGGACATGTTACATTTTGATTGGAATAAAATCCACTCTTTGGAATGGCCTAAGAAATGGGGTATGATTTGGCCCAAACCTCGCTCTTCAACCTTGTCCTCTTCACCCTCTGTCTTCTTGATGACGATGCCGCCACACTGGACTTTTGTAGGTTCTCAAGCCTCTGGGCTTTTCCACCTATAGGCACGGGTACCCTTTCCTGCCCATAAAGTGTCACAGTTTCTTTCCTTTCCATCTCACCAGGGAGAGGGGCTGGGAGAACTCCACTCAGACTGGGTCTCCTTCTCCGATTATCTGTCTTGATTTCTTGTTTATTTAATCTATTCCTTTTCAGGTGATGTTATAGTTGTATCTATTATTTATTTCCTTTGCTTTTGTAACGTATGCAGTTTATGTAATGTGTGTTTTTGTAACATATGTAACCCTGTTATCACACATGTTCTCCAAGGCTAGGCAGCATGTCGCTGCTGCCTTCGCTATGGTCTCTGAGTACTGGCACCAGCATGGTGGCCGGCCTACTCACTCCCAAATGCCATCAAACTTGCTCCACAGAACTGTTTAACAGAAGTTATACGAACCCCCTAGTTGATACATTTAAGGTTTATATTTCAATATTTTTCATAGCTGAATTTCCTGGGTGTTCCTTTTATGAAACCATTTCCTTTATTGCCTATTTGACATTTGCATATGATGACTCTTCCTAGATATTTTGGATGACTGGCTTCCATTTTACTTTGTGCACTTCTTACCCATTGCCCAAGATATTATTTAATGGTCCCTTAATACATGTTTCCAAACCTCACAAATGTTATATACTACCAACATGAGTAATCCTACTTATCTCTGTTTCTAGGTATCCCCTATGTAGCAGAGACTAAGGGTTATTCATTCAACATCAAGTCAAAGTCACGTTTTCTTTGCCTTTATTTATTTTCTTTATTTTAGAGGTTAGAAAGATAAAATGCTCAGTATCCCGGTCTCTTGTTGAAAGAGATGGGCCAAGTGGTAGAAGTCTGGATAATGAAGTATAGGTAGAAATCCTTGGGGAAGGGATTCCTTCACACACACACACACACACACACACACATACACACACACACACGAGACACACATAGATGTTTTACTTTTTGTCCCTCATCTGCCTCCTTCTCTTTCCTGGCACAGGTATAAATCCTGAACATACAGCAACTACTAGGCTACCGTTCTGAGGAAGAAAACTTGACCCTTCCCTTTAGTGCATTAATCAGGTTGAAAAGCCCGAGTTCTCAGAAGGAACATGGAACACCATGTCTATCCTGTACTTCCCATCTCACAACTTTGCACAATCTGACGACAATAAATCTCTACTTGTTTAAGGGAAGGTTTTCTGTTAGCTACAGCTGAAGGAAATGCTAGCAGTCTCTCTTTGGATGTGCCTGCTAGTATAGTTGTCAGTGTATTGGGCATCTCACAGGTATCTAAGTTCAGCTATTTAGGAACACAGTATATTTATAACTATATAAAAAAGAACCAGTAGCAAGAGTAAAGATACACAAGTCCATTACTTGGAATATTTTTTGCCATTCCCTTCTGGCTTGTATTGTTTCTGTTGAATAATCATTTGATAACCTTATCGGAGCCTCCTTATATGTTATTTGCTGTTTCTCTCTTGATGCTTTTAGGATTCTCTCTTTATCTTTGAAATTTGCCATTTTAATTATAATGTGTCTTGGAGTGGGTGTTTGGATTCATCCTCATTGGGACCCTCTATGCTTCCTGAACTTGAATAACATTTTCACTCATCATGTTAGGGAAGTTTTCTATCATTACTTTTTTGAACAGGTTTTCCATTCCTTGTTTCTCTTCTCCTTCTGGTATCCCTATGACATGGATATTATTGTATTTCATGTTGTCCTGCAGCTCTCTTAAAACCTCTTCATTCTTGTTCAGCCTTTTTTCATTCTCTTGCACCGTCTTGGAATATTTTCCTATGTTGTCCTCCAGCTTGCTGATTCGATCCTCCGCTTCCTCTAGCCTGCTGTGGATTCCTTCTACTGTATTCTTCAATTCAGAACTATCAGAAACTGATAGTTTCTATGTCCTTTTTAATGCTGGTATAGTTCTCAGTAAGTTCCTTGTAGCTTTTTTGGAGTTCTTCTATTTCCCCTGGAGTTGTTTGTAGTTTTCTCTGAGCTGGCTGAGCTCATCAAGCTTCTCTATCATCATTCTTTTGAATTCCATATCTGATAGTTTGCTTGCCTGTTTCATTTAGTGATCTTTCTGGGGATTCCTCCTTTCCTATTGGTGATGCACTGTTTCTTTTTCTCCTCATTTTTAGGTTCCCTTGTAATCCAATCAGACTGTGATCAGCTGCCAGGGTAAGGAACTGCTAGGCTGGAAGGATTGATTTAGTTGTAATCCTATTGGTCTGCGACCCACCACCAGGCTCAGATGCCGCTTGGGTTGACAGGCTGATTCAGTTGTAAATCAATAAATCAGCTACCAAACTCAGGCCCTGCTGGGCTAGACAGAGAGGTTCAGTTGTAATCCGATGACTCAGCCGCCAGCTCAGGTGCAGCCTGGTGGGACAGATTCAGACGTAAATCAATGAATCTGTGATCAGCCACCAGGCTCAGTTGCCACTGTGCGGGGCTGACTGACTGACCAGCTGTAAGTCACAGAGTTTGTGATCAGCCACCAGGCCCAGGCGCTGCTGGGTGAGCGGTACCTCTTCAAGTGCCAACTATGGTATCTGTGCTCCGACACAGCCGGGAGGGGGAGGTTTATTTATTTGTTTATTTATTTTAATTTTTTTTAATGGGAGAGGCTTATTTAGATGTGACTCAGAGAGCTGTGATCAGGCGCCAGGCTCAGGCGCGCTGGGCGGGCCGGTTGCGCCCCGTGGGCGGGGCCGTGAGGACCCTTGTAGGGAAGCTGGGGACGCAGCGACCTCCGTGGGCGGGGAGGGGCGATGAGTCAGCGCCGGGGCCCCATGGCACCTCCCCGCTTCTCTGCTCCAAGCCAGCGCCGCAGACTCTCCCGCGTGTCTCCAGTCCTCACCGCCTCCCTCCGCTGGAGCCCAGGGTAGGTGGGGGTCCATGTGCTGGCGCTGTGGTCGCCCTAGTGGTTCTCTGTCTCCAGCGCAAACCCCATGGCTTTCCGCCTTCTCAGCTGGTGCTGCTCTGCTGTCCCCGCGTGGCTGGAGCTGGGACACCCGCTGGGGGACCAGAGCCCCCTTCTCAGCTGGTGCTGCTCTGCTGTCCCCGCGTGGCTGGAGCTGGGACACCCGCTGGGGGACCAGAGCCCCCCTTCTCAGGTGAAGCCCCAGCTCAGTCCCTTTGCCTCCGACGCTGCTGGGGCCCAGCCGGCCTCTTGCTTTTCTGCGATTCCTACGGGTCACGTGGTGACGCAGCGGCCTCTTCTGTTCTGTCCGTGGTTATAGGGCCTCTTCCAGCTGGTGTTCTGTTGGGAACTCCAGCTGCCTTTCTCTCCAAAAAGTCATTCCAGCTGCGACCTGGGAGGAGGTTGGTGCAGCTCCACTGACTCCTCGCCATCCTGCCGGCTGACCTTCACTGACTTGGGTGATCTGTGTCACTCTTCCCAAATTCATCATCCATCACGTCGTGTGGGTCCACCGCCTCTCCCCAAAAACTAGCGTGTGGCTCCAGGCCTCCATGCCTGTCCTCCTGTGTTCCCCTCCCAACCCCACGTTCGGTTTCCTTTCCCCTGTTTTCTGATTCTACCCTCATTAATGATTAATCCCTCAAGACCTAGTGTACTCTGTAACTTCTTCATGATGTATGTTGAGCCCACATGTCTTCTCTTGTGTAGACACAATTGCTTCGTCCTCTGTGTCATCGGTGTGTGGATTAGTTGTCTTTCTCTTCTTGTATAAGTCAGTGTTCAACCAGGGAAACAGAACCCTTAGGAGACAGAGCTTAAGGGCAGGGGAGTGGCTTGCTTGGTTACAGGGTCTAGGAAAACAGACTGAAATCTCTAAAGCAGGCTTCCAGGGTGGGCAGGCAGGGGCTCTGGGCAGGCCCGAGCTGGAGCTAATGGGTTAACCAGAGTCCACATTTATTCCTCTTCTGGGAAACCTCAGCTCTGTTCTTACGTCCTTCCAGCTGATTGACCAAACCCACCTGCATTGCCGTGGGAGGTCCCGTACTTGGAGTTAACTCATTGTGAATTTTAGTCATGTATAAAAATATCCTCACAGCAAAACCTAGATTAGTGTTTCTTTGAATACCTGGCTACCATAGTCCACCTCAGTCGACACATACAATCATTTACCACATTTTTGAGGGCTGATATCATATCTTTTTACCTTTGTGTAAATCCACCTCCTGGAGTATTGGCAGAGATCTGCCAATATTGATTAGCAGTGCATCTCTGCTGGACAAAAGCTAAAAATATGGTTTACCTTAATTTAACAATAATCCCTTTTCCCATACAACTATTTATACTTCATACATAAGCATCAAGGTATATCTTAGATAAGAAAAAAAGAAGAAACTTGCCAATGACTAAAATTATCCAAGAACCATGACACATCGGGTGACTCCCACACAGGTCAGGTGTTGGAAGCAACAATGTGTATCTTATTTATAACTCACTATCAGGAAGAGAAAATTATAGATTACCGATTCAGATTTAGTTCTAAGGTTTGAGTCAGAATGATCTTTTCATTTTGAAATAGTGAGAGGACTAAAAATAAAACCTTCGCTTGGTTCTGCTACCCTGCTCACGTAGGCTTATCCAAGGAGTTAGTGGTGGTTGTCATGACATGGGTGGACCCATTTGTCCACCCTCTCTCAGAGTTTAACATAGGAGGGGACAGTTGCACCTTGTTGGGCTGCAATGCCATTCTTCCTAATATTATTAAATAGCCTTGTGCAGTAGAAGGGCAGCCCTGTGAGAAATGTTTCCAGAGTGTAATTATGGGATGTCAAATAAATGTCAATCATAGGGGTTTAAATGCCAGACAGAGAAACACAGTCCTAAGTGTTAAGTTGAGCAAGGAAGAAAGGAAGTAGGGGTTAGGCAGATATTTTAGATAGTCCCAAGCCAGGGAGTTGAGAACAGATTTAGAAATTCCTAAAAATATTGAAAGGGTTTGGTATGATTGATATTGGGGAGAAATGAGAGAGTAGTGGAAGAAGGTTCTAGAGAAACAGAGACAAAGCCTATCAAGTCCTGTTAAAAATATTGGACTTTCTCCAAAAGGCAATGAAAAACTACGATAAGATTTTACATAGAACATCAAATAATCTGTATTTTAAGCAGAAGATTCTTGTCACAGTGTGGAAAATTATTGTATAAAGAAAGGTATACAAACTACTGAAATACCTAAAGACAGTTTTTAAATTTTGGCTCGAACTAGACAAAGGAAAGAGGTAAGTGATATTTAAAAGGTATTATCAATAAGAATACTACAATCCCATATTTTTGGACTTCAACACGTTTAAGGACAGTAGTACAACTTAATGACATACCACATAAGGAATTCAGAAGACAACATATTAGTTTTGAAAATGGTGCTGTATTTGAAGTGTGTGTATCCAAAGGCAGATGTCAATAACAGCTGGATACACTGGTCTAGAGTTCAGCAGAGACATTTGAGTCTGAAATATTGACTTAAATTGTCTTTGTCCAAATCATCATGAAATCCATAGAAGAAAGTGGGTAGCTTTCCTTAGGTGAAAAAGTAGACAGTAACCGGAAGAGAGGAGAAAATAAGATGGAAATAAGACCTAAGGTTGAGCCCCCACTTTCTGAACTAACTTTAAGAATCAGTTACATGAGTAGATACTGGGAAAGAAAATGAGCATGAGACTTTGGGAAAAACTTGCACCATGGCACATCATGGAAGAAAAAGTAAAGTAGTGTCTTAAAATGGAAGAAATGTAGAGTAAACAAACAGGTTGACTGTTGTGGTGCATAAATGGTGTGGTACCCATTGGACTTTGTCATATGGAATTCAGGAGATTTAGTGAGAATGGTGTTCGTGGAGAAGTGGAGATGATGGTCAGAGGGAGTGGGGGTTGAGTGATAACTCCAGGATGAATCAGCCAAAACGCTCAGTGTAGGAAACACGTTCAACAAATGGGGCAGGTGGAGAGAGACCATGGGTGGAGCTTGAAAGAAAATGCGTGTGTTTGTGTGGGGAAGGTAGGGAAGAACTTTTGCAGCAGTGTTAGGTCCTGTTTGGTTAAATGTGGCAAATTTTGTATTTTATTGATCAATATCATGTCTGGGGAACATAAGCACTGGACCTGGCACCCCGCAACACACACACACACACACACACACACACACACACAAAGGACTAGCTACATGAACCAGTCTCCTTAGTTGCACCAGTGATGGTTGGGGGAGAGTCCAAGATGCTTGCGACCCGGAATGTGATGTCAGGCTGGGACTGCAGGAGGATGCTAACACATTCTTCATGTAAGCACATGGGACATGGTGTGAACTTTATGGATATGTGTAGTAATAATAGAACAGACTTCTGACAACCAAGAACATGAGAATTCAGAGTGTGATGATTTCATGAAGGTAGTTAAATTGCACAAAGAATTATGTCTAGATTATATGACACATGGTAGATGTTCAATCGATGTTGAATAGAAGATTTATTAAATAATGTATGACATTCTTTTCTTATTTCACTTAGAGAGTAGAGAAATCAAATAGAGGGGCAAAAGACGATCACAATGAATTAAAGAAAACAAGTCAAACATTCACACTTGGAGTGTTGTTGTGGAAAGAGTGGCTTTTTGATAGTAGAAAAGCCCATTCAGAGTCACCCAATGTTTCCATTTGCTTATAACATCGGAAATGAGGCTGATATCAGCTATTTATGCCGTTTTCTAGTCCAATTATTTTTTGTTTTGGACATTGCTGGCTTTTATATTGTACACAACTGATTTTGTCAGTTCAGGTAAATAAGAGTTAACAGCAAGGGGGTGGCTCTGGACCCGGTGGATAATTAGTATAATCTATTATGTATGAAAGCTGGGTTG
Source organism: Noctilio leporinus (assembly GCA_004026585.1). Classification (NCBI taxonomy): domain Eukaryota; kingdom Metazoa; phylum Chordata; class Mammalia; order Chiroptera; family Noctilionidae; genus Noctilio; species Noctilio leporinus. The sequence goes on from PVIW01001147.1 coordinate 100,768, forward strand.
GCAGGCCTGGGAGTTTCATAATGCCCATGGCATTCAAACAACAATTTGTCATTTTGGCTACAAAATGCACAGATGGACAAGTGCATATTCCTCTTTTTGGAGCTTATGAAATAAGGTTGATTCTGTTTATTTTATATGCATTTCATATTATTACCCCCGGTGCCAATTCTGCATGGTCTGAATTATATAGTAGGCCGCAGATAAGCAAACAACATTTACTCCCCTCTCCTCCTTCGTGTATCCATCGGTGGGGATTTGACTGAGCACAGGAGCAGTGCTGGTTAAAGCAGGCATCTTCCTGGGCCTCAGTGTCTTCACAGACGAGTGGATAAGGCAGCCCTGTGTCCGTAACCACGCAGAGTTACATTCATCAACTGTAATCCTGCTTCCCGGAGACAATGCAATGGAGAAATCTACTGGGGCTTCCTTGAGAACAAGACATTGGAAGTGATGTATCTGTGAGGTGGTGGTGATCGGTGGGCATTGTAGGGAGAGGTAATAATAAAACCCACACACACGCACGCAGGAAAAAAAGACTGGGCTGTGAGAACTCAAAAATCTATCGAGCAGAACAAAGAAAACACAAAGGGAAATATTGATAAGTAAGACTGAAGAGGTACTGGAGGGGTTAGGGGTTAGATCACATGAGGTCTTTTTGCTTTGTTTTTGTTCATGTTAGGGGTTTGGGGCTTCATCCTGAGGAAAACAGGAAGCTACTTAAAGTTTTTAAATAAGAAAAGGATCTGACACTTTCATTTCAGAAAGATTGCCCTGACTACAGAATACTTCCGCAACTGCTAACCCTCTGCGCACTTGAACAAGGTACGCAAACTTCGTTTAAATGCAAATAATATTTAGAATATTTGGAATCTTCAACAGGAAAGTAAGTAAATAAGTAAAATGTAGAAACTCAGTTGGCATTAAGGCAGCGAGGAGCCTGCACAGCAGAAGTCAAGGAGGAAGAGTTTATGCTCAACACAGGGGCTGGGCCAATGTGGAAAAGTGGACAAAAAAAAAAAACCTGTTTAGGAAGCAAATACCTTTCAGTGGTTTGGATATTGGGGGATGGACACTGGAGTGTAATTGTTATAAGGTAATCATTAAAGTCATAAATGTCGATGGGATCATAGACTAGAGTAAGAAGAGAAGATCCAAACAAGTATTGAATGGTCTGAAAGAGGTCGGAGAAGAATTGGTCAGGCAAATAATAGAAATTATTCTATTTTCAAGGGGGAAATGGGTCCTTGAAAGCTTAGGCAAGAGAGTAGTTCCAGAAGAAAAGCTTGATCACAGAGACTATTTTAGGATCAATGATAGAAATGTGAACATGGGCCAAGAATTAGGTAATTTTAAGGATGATTACTAATTATACATAGCATTACAATATTGTTTAGGTTATATGTGGATTTGTGTGTGCGTGTGTGTGTGTGTGTGTGTGTGTGAATTATGCTGTTGTGTTTAGGTATAGAATATCTTGGTACAAGCACTTTAACATATTTCAGAACATTAACTTAAGGGCATGCTTAGTTATATCAATGCTGCTAAGAGTCAGAGTTAAGTGATGGCTGAATCGTGTGTCTTTTGTATTTAAAAACAGAAGCCGGGGCCTGCTTTGTGACACTGATGGGAGACAAAGGGAGATATTGGCGTAGGAAGGACAATTTAAAAAAGTTACTGAAAATAGAAGGTAGAAACTCTCAAGAAAAATTCCATGTTATTGCTTTTAGTAAAAAAAAAAAAAAAAAAAATGATTATTTAAAAAATTTGATATACAGAATCCAGTAGTGAAGGAGAATCATGAGTGATAACATAAGCAAGTTATTAAAGCATTCATTAGGATGCAGACATGAAATATTTGTGTGTGTGTGTGCACACATGCGTGTGTGCAGGTACTGCTGTTACTAGGCTGTGTGGAATCTAAATTTCTCACTGGGTTTTATGTTGCTTTTTCACAGCTTCCTCAGATTCCATCAATTTCTTGCAACATTTGCTTACTGCTAGGTGTTAGTCCTATTCATTATCGAAACTTTGATTACAAACTTGACCCATCCTGGCTCTAGCCATGTGCTCTGCCCCACTCTTTCTGCGGGCTGACTATGTGCAGCGGTGATATGGGAAGAGGGATCCTGCAGTGGGTTCCTTTTTCCCTTCTTTCTTTTCGTTCTGCTCTTGATGGGGCAGAAAGGAGACACATGTCCTCTTACTTGATGACCATATGCTGGTTGGGAGGCAGTGTGAGCCTGAGATGAGCTCATTTGTACGTCTCTTTGATGCTGGTAGATGGTGCTGGCAGGATGGCCTCCTAGTTTGCCTCCGCTCCATCTCCAGGGGGTATTCCGCTCCATCTGCTCTCCTTACTGACAGGGTTCCTGTAGAGAACCAGCCATGGCTCCCGTTACCTGCCGAAGATATGCCCTCTACACCATCTTGGGGTGCGCATGCCATCCTTTGACCTGGCAGGCATCTGGGGAAGCCAGTTGTTTTAGCTCAAAGTGCTAGAAGTCGCCCTGAGGTCTCCTTCTACATCCTTAATGGGTGACAGAAAACAGGCATGGCCCAGGGACTGTCCCTGCTTCTTCTCAGGCATGCTTACTTAGTTCTGGTACCTAAAAGCCCTGCTGACACTTATTATACCACAGGGCTCCCCGAATTCAGAAACCTACCAAAACGGCCTTCCATTGCTATGTTCCCGAGCTTACCCAAGCTTTGGGGTCCTGTAGGAAAACTGCCCACATCTTTCATGTCTTTCTTGTATTCAGGGAAGGTCTGAAAGGAGGCTTTCTCTACCCCTGGCTTCCCAAACACTTGCCCAAGGCCTGACTGAGCACCTGGGCACCAGGGCGAGCATGTGTGCCCAGCGGCTCTTCAGACAGGTATAGAATGAGACTTAGATCTTTGTTATAGCAGGAGCGTGTCAGGCTCAGATGGTGGTCTTGAACTCCCTGTAACTGGTTTCAGGGAAGAGTGAGCCTCCCTCCCCATCCCCGTAGGCAAAGGCTGCAGTGAGCAGGAAGGGGTGGTGGGAGAGTTTATAGAAATGCAGGTGTGTAGAAGCCCTTCCAGGGCCCGCTGGTCTACCTGCTGGTGGCAAACTAGGAGCCTTCCATTCAGCCGCGGCTCTCAACACTCAGTTGTTCTAGCTCGGGTCTCTTCACTGGTGCCCAGGGGGCACTGATAAACCAATATGGGGTGTGGTGGGGGCAGACTTAATGTTTGTGATGTATATATGCTATTGTAGCCTCTTTCCAGCTACCAATGTGAGCCACCGAGCAGAAAGGTTGAAAAGAGACACACAATGTCTATCAGGAGTGACGAGTTTCCAGGACCAGCTCACCATGCATGTGCAGCAGTCAGGGAGTGAGACATTTGTACAGTTACATTAACTGCCCACTGAGCAGTCACTCTGAGGAGAAACCAGGGTGTTAAATGTAGTTCCATGATATGCGTGTTGTGTCTGCTCATGGGTTAAGATCTTCAAGTTTTCAATTGGGAGTTCTTTGTATAAAACTAAAACAATTTTGAAATAGGGGAGCAAAAGAAATATTGACTGACATGCCTTTTTATTTTCTATAAGTAAACAAAAATTTCTACATTTAGTTCATGGTGTTTTAACATGATTTGCAGGTACCATTGTGCTAACAAAGACTGATTTATGCATGTTACATGTGTATGTTAATTATTGAACAATTAACACAGATAAGATTCACATACCATACAATTCGCCCATTGAAAGTATACGTATAATTCAATGGCTTTGAGTGTAGTCACAGTTTTCGCATCCATCACCACAATTAAGTGTAGAACATTTTTATTAGACACCCAAAAAAACCTTGATTCCCTTAGCATTCATTCTTAGTCATCCTGTTTCTCTTATGCAACCAATTATCTAATTTCTATCTCTTTAGACATGCCAGTTTTGGACAGTCTATATAAATAAAATTATACAACGCAGTCACTCATGATTGGCTTCTTTCAAACTTTATGTATGTGGTAGCCTGTATCAGTACCTTCTTTTTAAAGACTTAATAATATTCCATGGCATGGATATTATTTTATCCATTCATTAACTGATGGGTTTTTTTCACTTTGTGCTATTATAACTAATTTTCTTTATTTATGTACTTTTTGTGTGTAAACACCTTTTTGTATTGTTTATTTTTTCTGATATACCAGGTCTGTCTGGAAAAAGTCCAGCCATTGTTAAAATAACAAGATTGGTTTGTGTGACATGTTGTAACCTGGCAACCAAGGAGAGTGGACTGGGATGCGCATGTGTGAACAATGACAACTTCACTGTACCAGTCAGTGGGGGTGGTAGACACCGTTGAGTGAGCATGTGTACTGTGTGGCCGTTGCATTCAAAATGACTGAGCCATGAGAATCTGCATCAAATTTTGTATTCAGCTTGAATATTCCTCCATGGAAACTATTCAGATGATTCAGAGGCTGCGGCTATGGGCAGCTCTTTCATGACAACACACCTGATCATGCATCATGTCTCATGCAGAATTTATTGGCAAAAGATCAAATCACCCAGGTCCTCATTTCTCCAATAACTTCTGGTTTTTCCCAAAACTCAAATCCCCTTTGAAAGGGAAGAAATTTTGGCAATGAGATTCAGGAAAGCATGATGGGGCCGCTGGTGGCAACTGGGAGAACTATGTGAGGTCCCAAGGTGCCTACTTTGAAAGGGTCTGAGGCATCATTCTGCTCCGTACCATGCTTCTAGTATCTTCAGTAAAGTAAGAGGAAACAGCAAGGGTAAATATATGATACTCTGTTTTAATGGGTGTTCACACTATTTATTAGTTCCATTTGGCTTCCTGGGAGGCATTTTCATCTTTCAAAGGCATTACTGCATCGATTGCTTCCAGAGGCTTTGGTGTTAGTGTGTCTTGGGAGCCTCCAGTTTCTCATTAGGAACTGTGCTGCGATACTTGTTTATTCTAATTGTATGGAGCTGGGTGCCTGGTGAGTCCTGAGTCTTCATCTTTACAGCACCAGACTGCACGTACTTGAAAATCTTCACAGTTTCTATCTCCAGGGGTAGCGAGAGGCCCAACGTACCTTTGACAACTAATTAGGGTCTCTAAGCTACACAAATATAAAGCCAGGAGCTTCATGGTTCTTCGAGGAAAATGTAAGCTCACCATTATTAGAATTTATTAACTGAGTGTAGGTTTGTTAACAAAAATTTGTCTCTAAAATGTCAGACACTTATTTTCCTCTCTTAAGTAAAAGTGAGGGTGGGAAGTGCTTAAGATACTATCTCTGCTATATTGGTTACGGTAGACAGTTTTTATTTAAATCTTGACTGTAAGACATTGGGGGATGAAACCAAGGGATCCCATTTCTGTCGGGCACATCCGGACAGGCTCTTCTCACAGTGGGAATGAAATGAATTCATTGAGCTTGGTGCACAGCAGTTTCCAGAAGGGTGACTGTTTCCTGGTCCATTATAAATGTCAAATTTGTGTCCATAAAGAGATCTTGTAGGCGAGAGTGTAGCTGCAGCAAGAACACACATGTTGGGAAGCTGCTGGTTGGAAGACTGCCAGCTGAGTGATAAAAAGATCATTCAGATTACTCCTTGTCACAGGTCTACTGCAACCCAAGACCCTCAGCACAATTAAGAGCTCACCAACCATTCTCCTGGTTGCTCCCTGGAGTGGTTCCTCCACTACTCCGCAGTGGGAGAAGAGGTCCGGTCAGGGTGTGGCTCTAGGGTGGACCGCATGCCGTAGCCTGGAGTTGTATTCAAAGGTGATGGATGTCCTGGTCAAGCTTACGGGAGGCCAAGGACAAGAATGTTCAGAGGGAGCCCTGAGAGAGAAAATATCGCGAGTTGACACTAAGTTATCATGACAATGTGGGCGTATATGTGGCCTTAAATCCCTGTTATTTCAATGTGTTTTATTTTGCTGACTCATTAGTGGCCTGATATTTTTATCAACAAGCCTATTATGGGTCAACTTTCAACAATGGGAGAGACTCACTACTTTTTATTCAGAGTCTCCATTTTAGTTGAAAAGCTATGATCAGATACAGCATTTAAAAATCTTTATAATATTTTTTATGATGCACTTCATTAAACTACTTCATTAAAAAAAGTTAACATAAAATATTATAGAATTTAATTCAATGGGGAAAGGACCAAAAATACAAACTTGGACTCACTTTACAAGGAAACCCAATGGTTCCAGAACAGACATTGAAGAACTATAGCCCATAAACCAAATCTGGCAGGCCATCTGCTTTTGAAAATAAAGGTTTACTAGAGCATAACTACATTCATTTGGTTATGTTTTATTCTTCACTGTTCCACACTCTATAGGCAAAACATATTTGATATAAAACCCAATAGGATGGGAAAAGCCCCCAAATACTGTCTGGTCGTGTAGTGGGAAAACTTTCTGGTACCTACAGTATTCTAAAATATCTCAACGTACTTGCCTCCTTGAATAAAAATTCTCTTTAGAATGGATTTTTAAAGCAACAACTGCTTAATGACATATAGATAGTAATAGTATAGGTTATAAGAACTAACTTTATATTTCTCCTATTTTCCACTCTGAGAATTACATTTTCTACATCATATCACGTTTTACATATTCTCTCTTCTGATGGTTTTATCTGGGAATTTTTTCCCTTGTACTTCACACCTTTCTTTCTAATTCTCCTTACAGATAGTAAAGCTTCCTCACCATCTAGTCTTCCCTAATGTCAGGAGAGAGTCTTGTATATTGCTGTCTTTCTTTTTTCATAACTCATGAACTGAGAATACAAGTGCTACCTTTTGATTGTACCCCTCCTTAACCAACGCTTTTCATATCGCTGCTTCTTCTGTAGTCTAATACCATTTAAGAAAGAGTTAAAAATCCACCCCTTCTCTGCATCTCAGGCTTCAAAGTCACTACATATTCTAATATGTATCTTATTTAATATGGATTCCCAATTGAAACAACACTGAGGTCTTGCCAATTCCTCAAAGAACAAATTGTTTTTATGTCGATTTATCCTGAAATAAGCTATCCTAGGTGTTGCCAAATTAATAATTACACTGAGAAGTATAAGCGTATGAAAATAAAACTTAAAATAGTATTTTTAAAACCAGTTTAACTTAAGTTCTTCTCTATTGTTTAAAGTCATCTGTCTCCAAAGTTTTCACCACAAGAGCCCGTGGTCTTTGTGTCACCGTTCTTCTTTAATGTGTCCCGTTTCTTTCAGTTTACGTTCTCAGGCACTTGGGGAAGAAAATGCATTTTACGAAGAGCTCATTTGCGGACCTATCTTCTTTGAACGTCTTGGGCTCTCAGCTCCTTGGGGGAGCACCTGCATCGTTTACATGCTCAAGACCTGACACACATGATCCCTCAGTCAATGTTCGAACATCATGAGACCAAACACTTCAGTCGCTCCCAGCTTAGAGCAGGAGGACGGGCAGGGAGGGGGTCACAGCTGGAGTCTGCTAGGCAGGGCGTACCTTTGGGTGCTACTGTCTAGCCACAGCCTGGGCTCTTTCCGCCGAAGAGGTAACAGTACAGATTAAGCATGGGGACAGGTGACAAGCAGCAAAGGAGGGAGAGTGCCCATAGGGCAAAACATCGGAAAAACAGTTGGTTCGGAGGAGAAGAAAAACCACACAGTGGGACTGTTGTTCAAATCAAATGCTGCGAAACATAATAAAATAGGTATAATTAAGGGTGAAGACAGAACACCTAGGGCTTTCAACAAAGACCAATAAGGAGGGCAAAGTGATGCTTTATAGAAAGCAAACTGCTGGTTTTGACATGAGTTAGTCACGCTTGATGCATACGTGTCAGGACAAAAGGAGTCCTTAATTACTGAAAGCCTTAATTTCTTGATTTGACTGGGATGTATCAGGAACGTAAGCCTGCTGTAAGTTGGCATGGGGCCAATATGGAGACACTTGTGGTTATAAAAATATTAATTAAGGGAGAGAACTTAGGGTCCCTGCAACTGTTTCTGATTACTGGGCTCATCCAGCAGAGTTTGAGGGGTGGAAGGAGTGAGAAATGGGGAGTGCTGATGTTTACATGAAGGAGGAGGGCCCTTTATAAATGTACGTGTTCTTTTTCTTCTCCCTTGCTTATTTTTGCAACAGTATTGCCAGTTACATAGACTAGGTTTTCTCATAAAAATCCAACATAGGTTCAAAACGTGAGAACGAAATTTAAGAATCACAATGATCTTCAGTTCAATAGCTTTTAAATTGAGCACAATACATTAACTGTTGATGGATCTGCACATCTCTAGGGAAAAAGCACTGTCCAGCCTCAAACTGCTTCCTGAGAAAGCTCTACTCACCCTCTTTATGATTGATTTTCCTTACTCTTCCCTTTCAAAAGAAAACAACATATTTCATTGTCAATTAAGAGTGAGGCTCAGAATCACAAACTAGCTGAGGTTGAATATCTATCTATCGATTTATCGATCTTGATCAACATTACAGTGTTCGCTGGTAAGATTCCCAGCTTAATTTTAAGAGAAAAAAAAAATAATTTGTATTAGGAGCAAGGTTAGTCCTTTAGAATTTGACATTTTCTATTTCTTAACTTAAGAAATCTCTTATTGTTTAAGGAGCTGCTGATAACAAAGGCGGAGAAGGCATATGTCTTGATAATACACATTAGATGAAAAGTTTTATCATTTTCATGCACACTTGTAGCTGAAGAAAATGACATCTGATCAGAATTTGCGAATTTTGATATCCTGGATTCCGTTTTGCCACCCAAAACATGTGAGGTAATTGTGAAAACACAGTTTTTATGTGTGTTTTCCCTGTAGAGAATTTGGCATCACCAGGAAAGTCGATGAGAAGTGTAATTACCTAGTATAAATGAAGGCAATAGTGGCTGTTTTCCACCGGAAAATACCACCTGTTTCTGTTGGCATTTCCAGGTTCCCCAGTTGTGATTTCCTGTGCGGAACTGAACGTTTAGATTGTACCTAACTGTGAACTTAGGAGCTACACTTGTTTTCAGTAACTCATAAACACACCATGGGTGACCGAAACGAAAGGGTAGATGATGACAGTTCATCTTCACCATTAAGGGGAAAATGAATAATTTTATTGGGGCTGGCGTTTTGTCAGCTACATTTAGGATGGAACTTAATAGGAGGGATGGAGCATGCTACGGTGAAGGCACATGGTAAATAGGCATAATTGGAAGTTGGACTAATTGACCTTGTCAGTTGGGGCTAGAAGGCGTCTTCTTTATGTTTCATGCATTCTGTGGCATTTAAAAATTTCCCTATGTGCTTGTAAAAAGCAAAGCCCTTTCATCATACCTTTGGGTATATAGACTTTTGTGGTTACAGACTGTTGCCAGATGAGTTGAAGTGACCTTGAAATTAAAATATATACGGTTAAGATTTTTCAGTTAATACATTGAGCAGCCATGTCATTACATACAGAAATTCTTTGTTAAGTGTTACAAGTTTTAACTTGACCTCCCTGAGCCAAAAGCATGTATGTTCTCTGTGACAATTAAAAGAGTATTCTTGGTAGTTATTTGTTCCACTATGATTTAGGCTTGCTTTGGGGAGGACTTAAAAAAAAATCAATTATAAAAGATAAACTGCTGCAGAATCTCATTTTGTTTTGTATGCTCAAAGTATTAGCTACTAGATCATCAAAACGTACGTCTCTTCCATTTCTGATTCCACATATACTTGGAGATTCCATATACTTGGAGATGTAACTTCATCCTCCTCTGGTTGGTAAAAAGAAAGGTATACATTAATTCCAGTCAAGTCGAAATTTCATAAGATCAAAATTGATTAGAAGATAATATGTGTTCTGAGAGGGGTTTTTGAAAGAAATGGTAGTGATACCATTCTCCATTTAATTATGTGCTTTATTTACATTATTGTAATTCTTGAATCTATTCAAAAGTACTTTTCTGCTTTATAGGGTTATTCTACCTCCCACACAAAGTGAATAACAAGGAAGAATGATGCCTATGTTTCTAATTATGACCCATAGGCCTTAACTTAGAACTTGACTTTATTTCATGTAGTCTGTATTTCTTTGGATTTGGAATGATTTCTTGCTCCTCCTTAGGTATTTACTCCCCTTCGCTGTCACACCTCCATTTGGAACCCCTCTAAAATTCTCCACTACTTAAAAAATGATTATAAATGTCCTCATTATGACAACCTGCATTAAAAAATATATATCTCTATATGATTCTGATACCACTGCTTAAGAAACAATAAAATAATAACTCTACTCATAAAGCATGTAATTCTTTTATAATCTGTCATTTGTAATTCTTTTATAATTTGTCATTTGTATCCATCTCATAAGACACTCCCAGTATGTCCCCTACTGTGGTCATTTGAAACTGTTTCTTCTTTTTCCCTAAGAAAACCTGTTCTCTCATAGATTCTTGTTTGTGCACATAGCAACCCCTTTCAGATTTAGTTAATACATTAACTTGATTGTGGGTTATGTATCAAGCCAATCAAGTTAACTGACTATATTTTATGATACTTAAATACTTGAGGAATAAGCTTCAGGTCCAAAAAAATTGAGTCATTGACCAACTTGTAACTGGAATAATTGAGAAATTTACTAAAAGGTCATCTTTTATATTTGTTCCTTCTCTCTTCTTAGAACAGAATACTTTTTGATTTATTGATTGATTTATATAATAAACTCTATGACCTTATAACTTCCAACACAATCTCTTTTTTACCCACATCAGTGCACTCACACATAATAAAAATGCCAAGGGCTTTTTATGAATATATTTTCCAACTAGTTAGTTAATTTATCATTTTTATTTTGAGATATTTATTTTTGAAAACCGACTAGTTAATACATGTTTATGTATGCATTATATTTTTCTAGAATCATTTTCTAAACTTCTCTCTAATATAGTTATAACAGACCTGCTATTTCACTTTGATCATCAGCAGAAATTTTTGCTGTTGAATGAGAATGCCGAAATTAGACCCAGTTTTAATTTATCTGATTAAAGTGTACTATCACATTTTTTATTTATCCAGGCTATAGTGTATCATTGGTATTTCAACATGTCAAGGATATATCTAGATCTTTTCCTCACTGAGTGGAACATGGAGGTGTGCTTCCCTCATATATTTGTTATGTCCATGTTTTGCAAAATATGGATTAGACTCATAGATAAGTGCATGTTCCATTGTGCTCCCTTCTTTTCCTTTACGATGCAAAGTGATGAAAACATGTAAGATGGAAAAGAGTGGAAAATGGCAGTGGTCTGATACTAGAAGTAATGAGAAAGAACCCTCCAGAGAAAAGACATTTGAATAGGTACCATAACCTATTCAAATACGTAACCCATAGCTGGATTACGGTCGGGAGTGCTGATTACGTCCGTGTTCCCCTGGTCATGGGTGCATGTTTTAGGGAAAAAGCAATATGGGATGGATGGGACATGTTTGTAATACTCAAAACTGCAACCATTGACAGCTAGAGGGTTCTCAGTGGGGCATCTTAAGGGAAAATCTCTCTGATCTCCTCCTTGATGCTTCCTGGAATGAGAGAATGCCTGAGAGACACAGACAGGAAGCAGCACTGAAAGTAGCTGCTGATGGGAGAACCTGTCACTTGTCCACCAGCAGGAAAGAAAGAGGAGGGTCAGGTGGCCAATATCCTTTAGAGAATATTTTTTGAGTTTATGATTTATGTGTTCCATGTAATAAAATGTATCGAACTCAATGTTGCAAATAATTTATCCGTAATTACTTTGTCATCTTTACAAAAACTCAATGGACCACTCTTTGGCCCTCTCTCATGGACTGACATGTCTGTCTGTCTGTTAACATTATACTGTTTTGGTTTTTGTAGCAAGTTAGAGTCAGATAGTATAAACCTATAATCTTCCTTTAAAAGAATGCTTTATTATAATTCTTTGCTTTTCAAATGTGTTTTTGAACTAGCTTGTCAGATAGCAGAAACCTTAAAGAGGTTTTGACTAGGATTATGTTGAATGTTTAGAGCACTTTGGGGGAGATTTGTCATTTTAGATGTAAGGAGTTGCATAATCCATGAACTTGGTATAAACGTCAATTTATTTAAGTGTTTTAAAATTTCTTTCAGTGATGTTTCATGTTTTAGTGAATAAATTTTGCACACATTATATTAAACTCATTCCTAAGTATTTTATTAGTTGATGCTTTTGTAAATTGAAATGTAAGTATTTTGATTTCCCAAGTGTGCATTGTTAGTACATAAATATAGTTTATGTCATTTTACCTTGTTAAGTGTAATGAGATATACTAGCTTATATTTAACTCATTAAAATTACCTAATTTGGGGTGGAGGGAATGATCTAATTCACAACTATGCTATCTGCAAATAACCCTAGTTTAACATCATTTTTTTGACTTATATGCCTTTAAAAAAAAATTGTCTTAGTGTCCTTATTAGGATCTCTACTATAAGGTTGAAATAGAGTAGTAAGATTGGGTACCATGGCCTTGTTTCTCTCTTGGTTAGAAAACATATTGTCTGTATTTTCACTGTTAAATAAAATGTTAGCTGTAGGTGTTTTGTGGATACCACTTATCAGGCTGAGAAACTTACCTTTTATACCAAATTTGCTAATAAATTGTGTCCTGGTCAAGTACTGAATTTATCAGATGCTTGTTTTGAACCTGTTGAATGCTCATATCTTTTCTGTTTTTAGACAGTTAAGATGATGAATTATAAGATTTGATTTTTTTTATATTGAAACAATTTGGCATTCCTGAGATAAATCCACATTGGTTTTGTCTTTTTTGTAAATTTCCGAATTGGATTTGCTGATATTCTGTTAAGGACGTTTGTTTCTGTATCCATAAGGTATACACGCATTATCGTCTAGTTTTCTTATCCATTTCTATTTCTGTTGTCATTGTGATGCTGGCCTCATAATATGACTGGAAAGCTCTTAACACATTGTTGACCAGTCATGCAAAAACTCATGTTTTCAAGCCCAAATGTTGTTGACTGATAAAGAGTGAATATTGTAGTATCAGGATATCTAAAACAAATTGCTGGAAGATTTGATAAAAATAATATTCTTTAAGCCACTTTGTTTTAGCTAAAATCACACCATACCACAAACTAAAACTACTACTCATATCAGGTCTTCCTGTTTGATAAATTGTTTTTAGTATGGGTCTTGGAATTATTGTTCTAAATTGAAGTGCTTGTATTTCTTAAAATCTTGAGATTTTTGATCTTTGGTAAATTTTCAATCTATGCTGCCATTTTCCTCTTTTAGTAAATAGCATTTTTAGACTTATGAGCCACACCTCTAGACAGATTTTATTTTTCTGAATTATGGGTCAGAATCATGCTAACTGCAAATTGATGAGTATTTCTTCAAGGCAAGTATTTAATTTAGACTTGAGGTTCTGACCCTAATCTAAAACATCTTACATGGTCAGTCACCTGAATATGCGGATGATTTGGTTTCCTTCTGGGTCTTTAATGGTTCTTGCTCACATATAGATCAAATTTACACTCGATCAAACGTTAACTGACATTTGGGAGGACAATTTTCTCGCTATGATTGCTTCATCTGAGCGTTACACTTTGCAATCTGAAAAGTTCGCTAAGTATATATGTTCATAAAACATAGATGCGTTTAGTGAAAATATCCAAAGATTTCAATTTATTTCTCTGCGCTTGTCTGCTTAATCACCACGCTGGGGTTTCCTGCATTCTTGTGGCAAATATATGGATGCAACTATCGTTATAATTGCTCAATCTTTCTAAAATTAATGGGAGAGATTTTATTAGAAGTTCCCATTTACTTAAAGCAACATGAATTTTGAATTATGGTAGAGCTTGCCTGGATGTAATTACAGTCTCTTAACTTCCAATTGATTTTTGCTTTGGCTGCTACAATTGGAGAGTACCTAATTAATTTATTTTACTAAACAACAAAAACTGATCATGGCCAGTGTCAGACTACTACAGCATTCTGATCAAGTGGGCTGAAAAAGATAGGAGCGAAAACAAAGAATCCGTATATTTCAGGAATACCAGAGACTTTAGAGCTCATCCAAGAAAACCCTTTCCTTTCACAAATAGGAGAAAGGGGTAGAGAATTTGCATGACTTGTCTCTCAATACAGTAATGAACCAATGAGGAATGGAATTCAGTGCTTTGAATGCTTTCCACTGTAATCTGTTCTTCATGACCATGAACCTAAAAATACTGTTTAATTTGGGAAACTCGTCTTTATGGTTAATATGTATTTTCTTTATATTCTAGAGTACATATATGGTGGTAGAGAGATGAGTGGACCAAGACATGTAGTAACAGTTCTTCCTATTCCATCATCAGTAATAAGTGCGGGAGAGACTAGAATCATTTTGCATGTTTTGGGGCTCATGGTTTTAAAAAAATGTATAGCACATTAAGCACAGAATCAATTTTAGGTATAATAATTCCCCAGTAATTAAAATCACATCAATTTTATTAATCTCAGGAAAACTAGTAGGAAGTGGGAGGTGATCTAAAATTTTATATTTTGAATACCATGCCAAACATTTAATTGGCTAACTGGTGTTATTTGTTTATTCTGAGAAACCAAAACATTGGAATGTCCCATTTTGAATAGTTTTAAAAAACGATATTATAATTGCAAATGTTTCTTGCCATGTGCATTCCTGTCGAGGCTTACCTCTCTGCTGGTTCAGAAACTGTGCTTCAGAGACCAGCAGTATCCACGTCATCTGAGTGCATGCTAGAGACACTCAGTTTTGGCTCCAGCCTGGACTTACTGACAAGCATTTTGTGTTCTAATAAGCCCTCTTGGTGATTCCACTGCACCCTAAGGTTTCAGAACCTCTGTTTTCAATACATTTTTAAAATTAGGTAAACATATGTGTAATAGAGAATGTTCACAACTAATATAAAATTTCACAATCCTTGTAAATGAAACAGGCCAGTAATATTCTCAATGAGGGGTTTGGATTTTGAGTTTCCACACGTTTTCATATGAATTATACATGTCACACTGTATCTCAGTTTTTGTTTTTTTTTAAATTTAAAAAATCATGTCATGGAATGCTCAAATTTTGAAAAGCAAGGCTTGCAATGCAGTTTGAAAAATATTTTTAAATTCTTTATTTTCGGCACAAAATAAGCACTCAAAGGGCTATGGTTAGTTAATAAGCTTGTTTTAAATATCCAACCTAGAAAAAGTGCTGTATCTCTCTAATTTTGTACAAATACAAATACTGAGTTACCAACAATGTTCTCCTAAACCAGAACTCCACTAGGGTAAGATCATATAACATTTCTCATAGAACTAATACAGTTGGTTAAATGCTTATGTAAATACAGTAGTATCCATTTATCAATGGGTTTAATATGGTAAACTAGACATAGTCTCTTACTGTTGAAGAATCACGATGAATAGTCACATGTTAAAGTCTCCGAAAGTGCTGTAAGCACAGAAGCCTATTTAATTTTGATTAATCCCAAATTTCTCAAGTGACTTCATGATGGATAGATTTCTCCAAGAAATACGTGTTAACATTTAATGGAACTAGTGTTGAGGAGAATGTATCTTAAAAACTGCTGATCTAAACATTCAAAGCTATGTGATCATAAATATGAGTACGTCTCCTGTGTAGACCTACTGACCTATGTAAAAGATTTTCAAGCAAAAGGAACAAAAGTGCCCCACTGAAAATTGTCCTTTGTGAGAAGGACACATGTAGCTTGATTTCCTTACCAGAGGCAGACTTGCGGAGTCTAAGGGCTTGGGGTTCTCTGTCAGCCTCCACCCCCTCCCCAACTGCACAACCTTGTGCAGATCATTCATCTCTGTTCTGCAGCCAGTTCCACTATGACCTGAGAATAAAATCAGCGCCCAAGTCATGGGGTGGCTGTGAATTTTAAAAGGAGCTTCCAGCCAGAGTAACAGAGTTACCATACACAGTAATGATAAATGCATTTCAAGTAATGCCATGATTGGTTTGATTACACATACCTGCAGATCTTTAAAGCCCTCATATTGTAGGACAATTTCTTTGGGTGAATTAGCAGGTACTTATTTAAAATATCTTTGCTTATACTTACCACTTCACCAAAGGAACAAGAAAAGATAGGATTAAATCTCTTTTTCTTTGGTTTATGCAATTGGAACTGAACCTATATTGTGTCCTTGTTTAAGATCTAATAAAGTAACACATTTCATTAACAGCTCACACAGAACACTATAATATTAACAGAAAGAAAAATGAAATAAAAGTCCTCAGGTAATAACTCATTTAAATATAAGTAACCTGATGCTAGACTTTGAGAGTTAGTAACAGAATGAACTACAAATTACACACTGTGGTGTGAAAATCTAAGGACACATGTTGAGGTTTGGTTCCTTATTTACTTTGCAAGTAACCTGACTGCCCTCTTCTTCGGCTGCTTTATGCAGAAAGTGTAGGAGTTCAAAAACTGGCTTTAATTCCTTCCAGCTTTAATGTTCTGATGTTACGCTCCACAGCTTTAAGATTTATTATGTATGCTATAGAGGAGAGTAGTATTTTTTGAGTAGTCAGATGGCCACTGGGAATACACCCTGTTGGTATAGGAAACTATGAGCAATATTAATTTCCTATACCAATCACGTTATTTATCACCTAGGGTAAACTATTTTAGTTTTTTATAGGAGGACCATGGCTTTAAAGACGAGTTTGTGTTTCTGTATTTTATAAAGCATCGGTTGCCATGCCATAAACTCTCTGAGTGTGTTGCGTGGTGAGTCTTGGAGTCCATACTCCCCTTGTGGGTTGTGGGTAGCCGTCCCTGAGTGTGGGTTTGGGATAATATGATCTGAAAGGGGAGAAGATTGCAAGATACTTAGAACATGGCCTGCCATTGTACAAAAATACCAGAAGCTATGGAGAAGTGAAATAATACCCTTTCTTGCTGTTTACCTATTTATTTCCCTCACCTACATAACCTGAGTATAATACTTCATCAACCCTGATCTCTAAATGTAGGGTAATTGTTGAATTATGTGCATAAAAACTCTCAAGGACAATGATCTTCCATGATAACTAAACAGAATATTATTAATAAAGAAGGGTATACAACCCAAGGATAGATATATAAGAGCTCTTCTGTTAAGTGACTTGCATCATTTTTATCCACAGATAAAATTCATCTTTCCTGTTACATTGGGAAACCTTTCTCCATAATTTAAATAAGTCTAAAAGGGAACATTTATAAACATGTATTTTGCTTTTTAATATGTGATATAAGTCATCAATTAGAATCCTTATTTTAATTGGGAGCATTCTGATGTGTGTGTTTGTTATATATAAAGACCCAGGAAAATTGAAGTTGTGTAATCAAGAGTCAAGCTGTTTTTTAAATAACCAGCCAGCGAATAAAAGAAAAAAGAAAACAGACAATTCAATAAACAGTACCTAAGTCATTCCTACCCATCTTATTACTATTTCTATTGATTCAGTGACGAGTAAACCTCGTTTTCAGCTCCGAAGTGGTAACGCTCCCGGCCGTGAAAGGCTCTGATTCCGGCTAATTGGAGATATTTCAGTGAGCTCTGAAATGTGCAGGCTCCGTGGGGGTCCCCCAGAAGGACCGTCGCAGGGCACAGGCGCTCCACTTTGCTTCCAGGAGCAAGCGTGTGAGGAGAGCGGGCTGCCTTGCTTCCTGGAAAGCAGAAAGCTGGGCTCCACCTAACAGGCAAAGTGGAACTTTGACTGTGCTGGAACCTCCCGAAGTAGCAGCCGCTGGCTGGCCCCACCTTTCAGCGGGTTCAGGTCGGGAATGGAAGGTTAACAACAGCCTGAGACGCAGAACTGGAGACAAAAGATAAACCACATTTCCAACTTTCAAGGGATTTGCTGGCAGGAGCCGACTGGGTGCTCTTAGGACTGAAGCTAATCAAGTCGTTCCCTTTGAGAAATGGCTCTGTGCTTTTCTGCATCTGCGTCGGGCAGGGGCGCCCTGGAAGGTTGTCTGTTTTGGGGGAACCTGACCAGAAACCAAGACTAGTCATAATTTTATACCATTTTATAAACGAATTAGCGAAACCTAGAATAAAAATATGATGATGATCCTGCTTCCTCCCAGTTCCCTTCCAAGTAATAAAATGATACTGACATGTAATTTTGCAACTGTACTTCATCAAACCCAACCTCTTTTCTCCTAACGTAATTTTTCCTCCAGCCAACAGTGTCATCACAGGAAGGGTCTCTCATTAAAGTGCTACTGATCACTTCAGATTTAATTTGAATACAAAGCAAAACGTTAGCAAGAGAAGACGATAGTCACATGCAAATGTTTGGAAACTTCTAGTTGCAAGTTTACCTTTTCCGTTGTCCTTCATGTACTTCCATTCAGTCATTTTTGCTTCACAGGGACACGGGTGTACTGAAGACCCCCACAGACCCCCTGTCTGGCATCAGCTAAAAACAAAGGGATCCTCACATGCACAACACACTTAGGCACTTGAAATATTTACTTTTCAGAAAGAATTGGTCTTTCTTCACCTTTGCTTCTTATCAAATTATTTTTTCAAGAACAGCAATCTGAGATGAGATCAATGAAAAAGATACCCCTGTCCCAATCTCACAGAATTTTTTTAGAACTGTAGTATATAGTTCTACACACACACACACACACACACACACACACACAAAGGAGAAAAGACCACAAGTGGTAAAAGCACTTATCACCAACACTGCTCGTGGGTGAGCTAAACCACCACCCAGAATGGGGACAGAGACGGCCACCACCACTGACACCTGTGATTTAGTCAGGAGGATGCCGCCTCTGTTCAAAATTTTCCTTTTGCTCAATAATCCTAAGAAAATACGTTTGATGGTTTAGTGTTCTTTTAGTAATTGCCACGTTTATATTGGGGGATGTATTTTCTAATTAGCATTTAATCACTCTGCCCAACACTCAAGTGCATCTATTGCAGTCTCTAAAGTGCTGAAGGGTGAACATGTGATTTTCCATTACACAGGACATAGCCTACAGGAAAAGAAAGGAAAACGCGAAATGGGCAAGAAAGCAGAAGTGGGGGGAACTGGCCCTTGTTTTGCCTTTTTGTTCTAAGCTGGCCATCAAGAAATGGAAGGCAACTTGGCCCCATTGGTAAGGACCGGTCTTTTTACTCAGTCTACTGAATCAAATGCTAATCTCTCCCGGAATCACCCTCGCAGACACACCCAGAAATAATGCTTTAGCAATTATCTGAGCATCATCCCCTCCCTCGTTCAAGTAGAGATGTTAGATTAACCATCAGAGGTATGATTTGGGTATTTTGCAACAGGAAAGCGATTGAATGTCCTAATAGGAGGCATGCATCATAGGGAGAAGTTATTAATAGTTGTGGAAACACAATAAATCACTTTGCATGAGGACAATACTTCCTCTGCTCCACATATTTCTAATTTCTCACGAAGAATGCATTGGAGCAGAGCACATTAAAGGTAGTAGGGCACACTTAAGCAAGCATAATGTAAAATTGTCCAAAAACTGTCTTGCTTCCATCCTGACGTCCTACACCCAGGGAAGCAGGTCAGCATCCTTCCTCTGTGTGAACCGACAGCCGACCACACATGCCCCAGTAGTGAGTCAGAAAATCGTCGGCTCATAGCTCTGGTTGTACATCTGGTACGCTGATTGCACGCACATTTCCCAGAGACAACATATGGTCTCCGAAACCCCAGATACTGTTCAAACTAATTGAATTTATATGACATCTGGGGAAGCAGAAATGTCACAGTGGCCCTAAATGACTGGATTACGATGGCTACCTACGAAGTCAGCGCAAAAAGGGAAACACCCAGCACATTTCAGATGTTCAGTCAGCAGCCTGGTCCACTCAGCCCCTCAGCCATGTCATGTTTTCACTCCCTGTTTCAGCTTCTCATAATGAGACACACTTTCCTTTGGACCATGTTCTAACGAGGTCAGGTCATCTTCTAATGGAAGCCCGGAAATTGACCTCACCCAATATTTCTATCCGGGTTACCTGATAGTTTACCAAAAACCCAAAAGACCTACAGATTGCATTTTGCTTATTAAAATTCCTGAGACCTATCATCTCGTATGGTATGAATAATAGTTTACCTTGGTTTAAGCTAGCGACTTACTGACGTATTAGCAGGGAGTGTTTGAGGGAAATTTTGTTTGCCTCTGCAAATGATCAGTTTGACACTGTTTTTGGAAACCCCAGAGATTTTACAGCTTCTGATCCTGCGCAAACTAATAGTACTTTCTTCATTTTTCTCTCCTGACTTTCTTTTGCCTTTGTCTTCTACCATTTTACTAGCTTTTGTGTGAAAGTGATGTCCCTTTTCTATAGACTTTATATACATAGTAGGCTTTTTCTTCTTTAAGATAAAACAGCAAACCACCCTGCATTATGCATACCATTTAAAATTTGGATTAGATACTCTTTCTCTTCCTTTCTTTTTGGCTTATGTTGTCTGTCTTTGGGCTGATGTATTGATTCCAAGCTACTGAAGATGTATAAGATGGTGTGTGTGTGTGTGTGTGTGTGTGTGTGTGAAGCGCAGTAGTATAATTATGGTTCCTGAGATGTTCTAGAAAGGTAATCTCCTAAAGCTAAGGTTTTACCATAGGAAGGGGGATCCAAAAAGTGGAATTATCTTCTGGAGGGCAGGCCCTTTGCAGTACAGGCTTCTCCTACTAGGTGACTTTTCCAGGAACCCATCTGTCTCAGTGCACCAGCTGGTATTGTTGTGAGAGGCCGTGTTTAGCTTCAGGGAATTTCTCTTGAAGACTTTTTCAATGCTTTTGCCCATTTCATGATGGGTGATTTACCAGCACACCCGCCCACACTGCCCTGAGTGTTTTGTAACCCAAAACAACACGATCCTCACGCCCCACCCACCCTATTCACCCAGTCTTGCCCAGAGCAATTTTTTTGTTTGTTTCCCCAGAAAAAAGTTCTCCAATGGAGGCCTTTCGCTGATGTGGAAGGTTAAAAAAAAAAAAAAAAAAAAAAGGCGGAAGCACTAAAAGGCATCCAAATCCATGAGTTTGCACACTGTTTTTGAACAGTGTAAAATCCATCTCCATAGGTGTGTTGCATCAAATGGAGAGAACGATGAAGGTGACCGAAGTTTAAACATGTAAGAATAAATGCATATTTTTAAAAATAAATAAATTCCATTTTCAGGATCTCCACTCAGCTGATAAACCTGTGCTGTTTGTTATTTTAAAAGGTAGTAAATGGTGAAAATATAAACTGCTTCATCAAATTGAGATAAGTTCATGGATAAATGATTATGTTAGCATTGGTTATGATGACTATTTGTTTTCATATTATTCAGTTTCTTTGTCAGAATAATTCTATCCTAAGTATAGAGTATATTTTACATAGGATTTAGTCTTATATTTTTCAAGTTTTCCCTAGTCATCACCAGTGTTACCCTCTCCAGAAATTTTAAGTCATCTGTACCCACCTAAGTAATTCAGGAATACAAGCCGAGATGAAATCTTCATGTTCCTTTGAATATCACACATGATAATGATTTTTGATTATTTTGTCTCGGGAAATCATTCAACTTATTCATTCAAATATATATTTTTGCTTCTAGTATGATGGACAAGTACTTAGTTTTAGGACAAATGCACTATTTGATCTATGAATGTATCTGGAATGGCAATCCTTCAATAATGGCAGTTTTCGTTACTAGTCACCATTATTTTTTTATATTTTAATATACAAGCAGATTCCCAGAAACAAAGGGTTTATTAGAGACGAAAGCTCCTTGGGGGGAGGGGATGTCATGCTACAATTGTTTTAAAATCAATATGTGTTGCCCTTAGATTGTAAACAAGCTGTGAGGTGAGAGCCATCGCTGGGCTGTCAGGGGAGGTGTGACAGAGCCCGGAGGCGCCTCCTGACTTGCTTGTGGGTCCAAACCTAATGGAAACATTGAACTTGCTGCCATTCTCGGAGATGCCCCCACCCTGCCTGAAAATGCTTGCTTTCTTATTTCACTACCCAAGTATTGTTATTTATTTATTTATTTGTATTATTTTAAAAAGATTTTATTTATTATTTTCAGAGAGAGGGGAAGGGAGAGAGGCAGAGAGGGAGAGAGGCATCCATGTGTGGTTGCCTTTCACCTGCCTCCAGCTACGGACCTGGCTGGAGACCTGGCGTGCAACCTGGTTATGTGCCCTGGCTGGGGATCGAACCAGCGACCATTGGCACCTTGCCATTGAGCCACCAGCCAGGGCCTGTTATTTATTTATTTATTTAATTTATTTTTGTTTATTATAGTTGTTTAATCTTAAAACAATATCATGGAATGGAGGCAGTTATACTTCATAGGCTTTTCTCTTTAGAGATAAAGAAGGAAATTGTGTATGAAAGGTTTGCAGGTGGGAAGTGGATGGGTTTTGAAAGCAGAGAAACATTTTTAAGAGGAGCTTCTGATACTCTGGAAGGATAGGTATGCCTTTATTGTTGTAAAATCCATCATATAGAGTTAAACATGCTATTTGTAGAGGGATTCCTCTTTGCCTGTGTTGATAGTTGGAGTCAAACGCATCATTGACAGGACACCAGGCCGCACAGATACAATACCCTTAATAAATAACACGTACTTAAAATATTTCTCCGAGTGTTATCTTGAAGCTCATTCCGGCCTGAAGATCACAGAGAGGGAACCTCCATTTCCACAGCGCAGGAGCTGACACGCATGCTCCGGACTGCATGTGATGTGCCCCATTCCCAGGCTTCGCAGGCCTTTGACAAACTAGTAGATTTGGGTCCCGTCCTGGGGACACGCTGCTCGATCAGGGCCAGCTTGCCTTGTGCTCAATTCGTTCCTCTTTGGTTTCTCTCTCTAAAAATAATGCAAACGATATTTCAAACGATCACCCTGCGGTGTCAAGAAAAGTTAATTGAGTAATTACGGTCATAAGTCATTCCAAGATACCATAGAAAATTTCTGACTGGTAGATAAATCCGGAAATTCTATTTTTGTCCGGGCCCACCACAGGCCTCCTTTTCCATTTCCTCCCACTTACACGGCATAAAGTAGCATCATGGCCCCAAGGAAAACACTGATAATGACATGAATCTAACTTTCAATTCTGATGAACATTCTTCTTTGCCCAAAGCATGGTTCCTTTTTTAATGCACAGTGCATACGAGACCCACTAACTTTTAAATCATTTCTTTGGTAAAATCATAATTGTATGTCTCCAAAGATCTATACATATATCAGTATATATATAGATACACACACACACATATATTAATCATTCATATTTTGTCAATTAAATGTTAATGCTGTCAATAGTATCATGCCATCTTTCTTAGTAGACTTTATAGAAGGCAATCTTCAAGTTAGAAAAAAATATAGAAATATGTGATGATAAAATATATACAGGATTAGAAGAAAGACTTAATAACTAAAAAAATAGCAAAGAGAAAAAAAGATTGAAGAATAGTGTAGCAAAACAAATTTGTACATCAAGATAAAACATTCCCATCAAGTAAGTAATTGAAAATTTTATTGCTGTAACTCCTTTATTTGTTAAAATAGATGAAGTAATAACCCATAAATGTGAGGGTGAAGGAGTGACAAATAAATAGAATATCACTTGTAATATTGAAGTATAAGTTACTGCCTAATTCAAGTGAATTTCTTTAATTTTAATATTAATTCACTTTCATTGTTTGATCACTAATAATCAGTAGTAATGTCCGTTAGTAAAATAGTCAAATATTCATATTTTAAGGATGGTTTATTTTATAAATAATGAAGGCACCAAATTATTGCATATATATTTACGTATAAATATGCATATATTACATATAATTACATATAGATAGATGTTGTAGTAAAATTGATATGAGTTTCCACTCAATTTATACTGTCTTTATGTATATTACATTGTAACTGAAATACACTGTCTTATAGTCAAAAATATATTTTGATATTTTTTAATCTTCTAACCATAGCATACAGGACTTGAAACACACCAAACAGAAAAAGGGTACAAATACATATTACTCTCATATATATTATTTATCATATTCAGGAAAGACAACATTTTATACACAATTTTTCTGTGTTAACAAAGTAAAGATAAAGGTATATTTATCATTCACCTCGGGTTTTTTCAATTTTTTTGAGCAGGTATCATAAAATTATATTCAGGGAACCTATTTTCAACAAGAAACAATGTCTAATATACTTGTAGGAAACTTGGTAATTTTTTCCTTTTTGTTTTTCTATGACTAGAATTTGGGTGAATGAGATTACATAATCAGACTATGGGGGAAAATGTCTACATCAAATCAGATATAAGTCTGCACTATGAATATAATTACCTATATATGGAAATAAGACTCCAAATATAAAGCTAGATTTTTTAAAGGCACAAGAAATATTGTTATGCTTTCTTTGTTGGATAAGCTAAGTCATTTTTGACATTTTGTTATTTTTGGTGTATTGAGATCTCCACAGAATAGTTCAAATTTGATTGCATTTTTCTATTACTGATAGAGATAAGATAGCAAACACAAATACTGAGAACTTGAAAACTGCTATGCAGTGAGTGTCATTATTTTTCTATAATTCATACTTCTTAAAGATATAAAACAGATACATATTTGGAACTTTGCGGTGTTTAAACTATCTTCTCTTCTCTCTCCTAATAAAGGGAATGACTGATCTTATTCTTACTGTTGGCTGTTGAGTAGAAAATGCATTCTGTAGATAAAAGTTTAGGAAAAAAGAAACAAGCTAAGGGTTTTATTTTTAAGAGTATGTTGAGGTATATTTTACACATAAAATGCATCCATCTCAAGTGTACAACTATTGATTTTTGGTAATGTCTCCCAAACTTCTGCACTCTGCCAAAGACCTCATCTTACTTACAATTAATTTCCATTCTCATCCTCAGCCTTCCTCAACAACTACTCTGCTTCGTGTCTCCATAAACTTGCTCTATTTCGTATAAATTAATTTATATTAGATGTGGTCGGAGAGCTGAAAGCAGTTTATACTTCCAGAATGTTAGTAGTAGAAGTTGCAAGAAGTGGTGTAGTGAGTTTTGTTGTTCATTGTTCAATTTTGTTGATTAAAAGATAATACATGATTCTCATTAAAACTAACTAGAAAATATATAAGATTATAAAAACAAAATAAAACATAAAGCAACTATGATTTTTTAAATATTTTATTTTATTATTTATAGAGAGAGGGGAAGGGAGAGAGGCAGAGAAGAAGAGAGACATCAATGTATGATTGCCTTTCACCTGCCTCCAGTCATGGACCTGGCTGGAGACCTGGCTTGCAACCTGGTTATGTACCCTGGCTGGAAATCGAACCAGCAGCCTATGGGTTAGCAGGCCAGGCCTTATCCACTGTGCCACCAGCCAGGGCCTGCAACTATGATTTTTAATCTCCCCTAATCTGAAAAATTGTGACTGATTGGTATATCACCACACACTGCATTATCCTACATGGTAGCCACTACCATGTAGCTTAATTAGCACTTTAAAAAATATTTACAACATGCTAGGTATTAGGCAACATATTTTATGGTCATTCCTCATTTGATTTTTAAAGTGACCCATGGATAGATTTATTTTTTGTTGCTTGTTATGAAACTAAAGGAGCTGTAGAAATTAATTTAAATGCTTTCTTACTAACAGCATTTAAAAAATTGTTGTTTCTTAAAAAATCCCTTGAAAGTAAATGAACACCAATGAAGATTATGATTTTTTAAAAGTGGGTCAATATACTTTAAAAACTACCACAGAAATAAAATTTCATAGAGGTTAACACACACACACATACATGACCACAAATTGGGAAAATCTGAATATGATTGGTGGATTTCATCAACATTATCAATAATCTCCTCAATTAAATATTGTAACGTAGTTTTAACAAAATGTTACTTTTGAGAAAAACTGGGCAAATTTTACAAGGGATTTTTCTGTGTCATTGATTTTTAATGTTTTTCTTACAGTTCGCTTGCAACACTTTTTCTTGTATTAGTTTCAAGTGTGCAGCTCAGTGGCTACACATTCATGTGGATTATATTGTTCCCTCTGATAATGCAGGAGCCATGACAGTTATTACACTGTTGTTAACTGTATTTCCTATGGATGCATGTGTTTTTATACCATTTTATGAGGTTCTAAGGATTAGGGAATTCAAGTAATGTTCCTAAAGTGTCAGAACTAGAAGTTGTGGATTTAAGTTTTATATCCAGGCCGCTCCAATTCCAAAGTTCTAAGTCATCTTATGCTGTAATTATTTGAGGTGTATATCTCATGTGCATTAAATATGCTTTTTTACATATCTAAAGAATATGTTCTGTGCCCTGTTCTTCTTTTGTGTATTCTTTAATATTTAATAGACTGCTAAGTACATGTTTGTTTCTAATTAAATTCTTAATTAATTTAATTGAATTTACCATATGCTCTTTGCTACTCCATCATTAATTTATTTCTGCTATTGATTTGAACTTAATAAAAATATACAAGGTCTCCATTGATGAAAACATTAAGACATGATTTATAGGGCTTAATCAAGATATTGTTTTAATAAAACAATTCTAGTTTATATAATCAACAACAGAATTTCTATAATCATTTTTTAAAATGATATGTGTCAAAAGTTTAAAGAAAGGTGAAATTACTGATTAATTTTAAATTACACTATTTATCAAATGGTGACAAAAGTGAAAGTATAAACCAAAATAATGTATCTTTTCAGAATCTACATTTTATTCCCAAAGAACTTACTGGCTATTAAATGGAAGAAAATAATGCAGAATAATTGCTTTCCCCACACTCTCCTCAGAGTTTGACAATCTCTGTGAGCCTACAGATCACAGCCTCTTTCTGTACATATTCTTGTAGGGGCACTTGGAACTTTATTTTTCTGTAATACTCCTTTACCTTTTATCTGAAATGTCATGTTATATGGACATTTTTTCCTTTGATGTGGGTCAAACTGTCCAATGCCTATAGTTATCAAGACAAAATGACCATCCAAGAAGAGTTTGGGAGCAAATCATCATCACAGGACAAGTTGAAGTTCTTGAAGAAGTAACATCAAATAGTCCAATATGAAACATGTATCAGTTTGAAATGCTTAACTATTAATATTAAAAATTGCATAGAGAAATTTAAGAATTTTAAGCACCAGAACCAGGCGATGTGCAAGCCATTGGCTCCAGCCTCCATAGAAGTGAGCACTTGGCTGAGTGTTTTCATATCGTAGTTAACTACACATCTAAGTGTGATATTTAGTAAATACTTTGAATTCCTCAAAGTCATTGAAAACAATGGCACTAAATTACTCTATAAATTCTGTGAGTCATAGGGCTTAGTTACGTAAATTGTCTTTCTTTCTCTCCCTCTCAGTTGGTCTGAATTGGTGGTTGTAGGTACAGATATAAGGGTTATCTGATATCTTGAACAGGAGAGTGAAACTGCCTAAGAATATAAATGTAGAAGCAAAGAAGTGAAGTAAAAGTTGGTAGCAAGCATACCCTTAGGGCATATCAGATGCAATAAATGAAAAATTATACATTATTTTTGTTATTACAATGATCCTTAAAATATATTCATAAAGTAGTCTATATCAATATACTGACTAAATTGTAAGGTGAGATATAAGTAATAGGCAAATTTTGGACAAAGGTAATTCAAGTAATTTGAATAAAAGGCTTACATGGAAATTTTTTAAATTATAAGACAACTTAAAAAATCACCATTGTACATTGGCTATGTTACTTCATTAATAATCAGATATTACTTAATAAGTAAGAAACATTTATAAATTGAAAAACCTATATTTGTAACCTTTTTCATATTATTATAAAGAGTTCTTCTAACAAATTAGTCTCTGAGTTTTTAAATTTTGAACAGCATTTATTTCCCTCAAGAAGTAAATAGACTCTGTTTCTATTTGCCTTTTTAAATGACTTTAGTAAGTAGAAGTAAAATATTGTAAAAATTGCTTGTTTTTTAGAAAACTTTATTTGTACTATTCAATGGAATATATTTTTATTTGCTCATTTTTATCTCATTAACTTCTGCAATGCTTTATTAATAATATACATAACACTGAGAGACAATTTCCACTGATGTGAAACCATAGCCAGTATAGGACTATTTGGGAAAATAAAATTCCTTCATGTGTTATGTGGAAACACTGACAAAATAGTATATGCATATAATATAAACACATTTTCTCAATTCATTTTGCCTGTATGTAAACTTCTGACAAAATTATTAGAACAATATCCTAAAAAGTTACTAGGAAGAGTAAAATATAACTTCTAGCATGTGGAATTATTAAGTTGGCCATCTTTCTAGTCTTGAAAGGTCCATGCTATACAACAGTCACTGTCCACAAATCCTAGTGGAGTGTAGGAGTAATGAAAGGGTGCTCTGCCAGCTATCATTTTCATTTCGAATGGACCATTTCCAACAACACAAGGGCAAAAACAGTGACTTACTATTTTCAAAGAATAAAATACAGCAACATGGCGAAGCGCTCCTCCCTCCAGGAATATTCTTTTAGACCAAAGAGGAAAAAGGGAACGTGTGGGAGAGAAGAAGACGGCTAGAAGGAAAGAGGGCAGAGAACTACTTAAGCCCTGGGCTTTCTCTTGGGAGAGGCTATTATTTGTATTGATTTTAGTTTGCAAGTTCTCGTTTTCCTTCTCTCCGTTGGCCCGCTATGGAATCCATCAATAATAAATACATTCGCAGGGAGCCTTTCTTTAGGCCGCAAGCATAGCGCCCATTGCATCATCTCCATCTGAACACACGCGTCATCGTACCACGAAGGCCCTAGAACTTGAACTCCATGTGCCCGGGGAGTTGAACTAAACCGACTCTGTAGTGGGAAGTGAAAAACCTCTTGGACGCCAACTCTACCAGCTCTTATCGCCGCTTGGACTTTCACTCGCATGATGCTTTGCCCTTCAACCTTGACTGGAGTATTGAGCATCTAAGGCAAGGACTGTTATGGCATTTTACAAAGTGGGACATAGGATCTCTTTCTGGGTGCTTTTGAGGAGAACCACACAGTTTCCTCAAAGCAATGTAACTTTGTTCTGTGCCGCACAATCTTTGAGAATGGGAAGGTTGCCGCTGTCTGCAAATGACTAAATGGTCAGTGTATAGACCCAATGAAGAACAGAAAGTGACTAACACCAATTAAAGACTCTTTAGAAAGTAGCATCAGTAAAATCATTGGGAATCAATACTACTTCATTGAGTACTGTGGCATCAGCCATTCCAGGACTTCAGAGAACCAGACAGGCATATCATAACACTACACGTGCAAGGATCTTTCTCATTCTATGGAAGAATCATCTTATTTTCATGCTTGTGTTTAACCTTTTGTGGTGGCATTACAAAACATCCAGAAATCTGTGTAAATCACTACGATACACCTCAATGAATTGCAAAATGTTAGCGCCCTCCTCCACGTACCCAGAGAAAAAGCCAAAAGGTGACTAGCATCTCCCCAAACTGCATAACCGCACCCAGATACTTCTGTGCATGTCTGACTCTGGAGAAGAGCCACAAGGCTGACCTGCCTGGCACAGAAGTTGCTCACCGTGAAGGAGCTGTGCTGGGACATCTGTGAGCTGCGCAGCCTGTCACACAAGTTCAACACAATTCGGAAGGGAAGACTTTCTTCCCACAGCGTTTCTCTCGCTTGCTCTAGAGGCAGCTTCACTCACAGTCCACGGGCCCATGTTCATTTTCTGCCGATGCTGGCTTTCACCCGCACAAGGCTGATTTCAAAGTAGTTGATTTTTTTCCTGGCTCCTCGTGTGTGGAATAGTCTGGAATTTCCCGTCTTGGTATCCGACTTGATCGCTTCGATATACCACCGTTTATTTCACCAGTTTGTTTCTGATGGTAATTCTGTGTGCCGTCAAAATCCGGGGTTATTCTAGATAGTGCTGTTATAAACATTTTCGCACATACTTTTGGTAATCTTACACACTGGGGGATCCATGGCATACATTCATGTTAGTAGATCTTGGCAAATAGTTTAGAAAATACCAATTTATGCTATCGCTAACACTTTGTGAGTATTCTAGTTGCTTCATGGCCTTGCTGGTACTAAGTAATGTCTGTATGTATGTTGTTTCTTTTTTTTTAATTTTAGCTCTTCTGATAGTTGTACTGGTAACATAGACCATGTTTCAATGTGATCAGTATTCCCCTAATGACCAATGAAGTCAAATGCATTATTTGTATGATTGTAGGCCGTTTGGATATCTATCTTGTTTTGTAAAATGTCAAGTCTCTTGCTCATTTTTTCTATGGTACTCGCAGTGTTTTGCGGTGATTTGTGGGAGTTGTTTTTGTATACCGAATGCAAGTCAACTTGTACTTTTGATCATTTAATAGTGCCTTTTGATGAATGAAATATCTTATTTGAACATGATACAGTTTGCCATTTAAAAAATTTTATGATTAATGGTTTTGTAATGGTTCTGGGTAAGAAATCTTTGGATTTCCTGAGGCCATGAATGTCTTCCCTGGTATTTTCTTCCCAAAGCTATTTTATTTTAACTCCCAAATTGAGATCTATAATCCATGTCACATACAGGTTTTGGTAAGGCTATGCTACTTAATTATGATAACCAGCCTAATCTCCAATTTCTATCCATAATAAAGTTTCAGAAACTTGAGTCTAGGATGTCATTTGGTCAATATGCAGGCATGGGTCCAAGCAAGAGAAACGGACCATGCAGCATTTGCAGAAGGAAAAATTAATACAACGGTTATTCACTGGAACCGCAGACTAGAATAATGAGGGGTTGACTATTGAGTCAGGAGAACTCTAAAGAGAGTAGGAGTATGGAATATAGAACAGTCGCTAGCCCTACTGCTGACCTTATCCCTGCACACGTTCCCATCCTGAGCTGACATTCAGATCTCATGGGACAGGATTCCACTGTGGCTCAGGTGTTGGTAGAAAATTGGCTTCGGTGGCTGCTGGAAATTCCCACCCTCCAGCACCGGGAAAGCTGGAGGTGCTGTGGTGCAGGACTGTCCGGGGGGAAATTGTTTATCGGTGTAATTGCACTGTCTTAAAATATATATTTAATATTTTTCTACCACTTATAAATTGGTTTGGAGGCTGACTTTTTACCATTCTTCATAGTTTGGCTCTAATTCTTAAAAATCCCAGGTACCAACTATATGAGGTAATGATTAATGTGAGTAAAGAGGGTATCTCTGCCACATCATGAGAAACCGTTTTCCATGGTGTCTATTAAGAGAGGCTGGTTTATGTGGCAGTGAACACACCCCCCGAGCATCTTTTAGGGCGTTGAGCAAAGGTTCATTCCTTGCCTTTGCTCCCAGTCCGGCCCACACGGGAGCAGCCCGAAGGTCCAGGCTGCCGGTAACTCCGTGACTCACGCAGGCAGACGGAGGCTGTCTTGAGGCATGTCAATCACCTTGCCAAAGGTTAAAGAGGGCTCCACCGGGGTGCTTGCTTCGGCAGTTACGTGCTCTACTGTGGAAGTGATGCGCGTTACTTCTGCTCACAGTTCACCGGCCAGAACTAGACAGACGGCCCGCACAGCTACCAGGGGGCCGGAAGGTGCACGCCAGAAAGCTTGACAAATAGCACCTCTGGCTACAACAAAGCTATTCTTTTTGGAAATCACAGAAATCCACCAGAGTGCGTATATTCTTTAAATACACTTTATGGAAAATGACTAATTTTATTTTTAATTCATATGGATCCATACTCATTTTACCAGGCACAAACATTAACTTGTTTGGAGGTGCAATGGCAGTAACTGATTGGTAGATTAATTTTTACCTTAAACTTGCTGTTAAAAAGAGGCTTCACAGCCAATTATTCTGTGCATATGAGTATGTATAATCAAGCAAGCCAAAAATGTACATTAAATTTGATTAAATTTTGAATATATGCTAACGTTTAGATTGTGAATTAAATACATTAAACGTGAATGTAAAACCCTCTCAAAGAGTGTGTTATGTAACTGGCCTGGAAGGCAAAACTTAGTCCTAGAGCCAAGATTCAAGTTGTTTGGAGTATGTGTAATTAAAGGTTTAACTGACATCACCCCACTTAGGAATGATATAAAACAATTTATGTGATACTGACGTGTTGTTGAGGAACAGATGTTTCTAATTTAAGCAAAACCATCGGTGCTAATCAGAGATGGAGACATGAGAGGCTTTGTGGTTATCGCCTTTGGAGCAGGAACTTTTTCAAGTGGCTAATCCCACCCCAGATTGGGATTCTCAAGCCAAACACCTAATTGCACTTATTCCTGAAAGGAAACTAGCCTGTGTAATTGTAGTACAACATTGCCTCCGCTTACATATTTTGCATTGCAGCCACAATTTGGAACATGAGTTCAGAGGTATCCAAAAACACACTGGGTATCATTGGAAATATTTCCGAGTTTTCCCTGTTATTCCTTCATGGAAGCATGAAGGGAGTGGTGGTAATCTCTAAAATCTTTAAGATTTGAAGAATGTTACATTTTTGTGCTTCTGTACCCCATCAAAAATATTTAGTTAGAATTTTAAAGGAGAATTATATATATTTATAGTAGGAATCAAAATTCTATTGTCATTCATCTAGATGGAAGTAGCACATGTATATAAACAGAAAAATTAGTTTATATTAGACTCTACCATTAACTATTTTATTAATTGGGTTGGGAAATAAATAAATATTTGGCTAAGTATATATATATATATATATATATATATACACATACATATATATGTATATGTATGTAGTATCTGAGACTTAAGGCTTTGTTAGAATGATAGTCCTGTAACCACAATTTAAAGTGTAGAATTTATTATTTTGCTTGAGCAATGGTTTTAAATAAAAACCTACTAAACTCTTGTTCATTTTAGGCCTAAATCATCTCCAGATACACCATCTTTATGAATAAATTTATCAACCTTATAAACATTATTAAGCAATTAGATTTCAGAGAGTTATACTTTCCTCATTATTGAGTTCAACCTTTTTTTTTTTTTTTAAAGATTTAATTAATTTTTTTTGAGAGAGGGGAAGGGAGAGAGGCAGAGAGGGAGAGAGACATCCATGTATGGTTGCCTTTCACCTGCCTCCAGCTGGGGACCTGGCTGGAGACCTGGCTTGCAACTTGGTTATGTGTCCTGACTGGGAATTGAATCAGTGACATTTGGGTTCACAGGCCCGTGCCTTACCTACCCACTGAGCCACCAGCCAGGGCTGAATTAAGTCTTTGACAGCTGCTTGTTTACATGGGTGGGAGAGGCATGTTTATAACTTACAACTTCGGGACTGATGGAGGCCCACAGTTACCCAGGAGGATTCACTTGCTGAAGCTGCTTACACTGTGTAGGTGAAGATGAGGAACCCTTGGGCAGGTGGTTTTTTGTGCGCCTCTAGAATGGACCTTCAGCTGCAGCAAACTTTACCTTCACTGACACGTTCTCTTTCATAATTTCTTCTGTCTCTGTTGTTTGTGCTTTTGTTTCTGCTAATGACCAGTTGGGATCTAGTCTGGCTTCTTCATGGCCAACACATCATTTTCCTTTAGTGGTTGTGATGCCTGAAAAACTGGCTGTATTTGTCAAGTGGATTGTCTCTGTGATCTAGAAATGGGGACCTGTTCTCTGCCAGATGGGAGGTGACAAGGATCAACCACTTTTGTTTATCTGCACAGAATGTGTCTCGTTAGAAAGGAAGCAGCCCTTTGAGGTCTAGACTGGTGTGATTTTGCATGCGTGCGTGTGTGCATGTGTGTGTGTGTGTGTGTGTGTGTGTGTGTGTATGTGTGTGTGGGTGCGCGGGCAATTTCGCCATTTATGTGTCTGCAGTTGAGGAAAAAAACGGTCTCTCATTATGGGAAATGAAAGTATTTCCCAACTTTAGACTATTTCGAAAATTAGACCATAAAGTCTGCCCCTTTGCCATCCAGGGACATCCTTATCAAACTGAATGAGCACCAAAACATGCCTCCCAAGGGCTTCCTAGCGAAAAGGTCACATAACCCTGGGTCAGCACAGACTGAGAAATTGTGCAGCCAATCTTGCAATGAAAGGCTGACCGCACTCCATCCTGTTCAATGTTTGCGCTCCTCATCCCCCCCGCCATATGCTCTTCTCTCCCAAGCCTCCAGCCCATCTCCGTGAGGGCTGTGGAAATGCCTTCAGATGCCCAGCCCTTCACCACCAAGTAGCACCTGGCATGGGCTCTAGCAGTTTTTATCTGAAACTCACTGGTGTGCTCGCTACACCAGGAATCACGCCAACTAGGGCGAACGAAGGGATCTATAAAAGGAGCAGCGCAGAAGTTGTAAAGGGGGAGTGACCAAGTCCCCACTCAATCTGCCCCCTGAGAACTTGGCTCCGCCCAGCACACGATGATCCTGTATTACTGTATGGTCAACGGTGGACCCTTGGCAGCAGAGAAAACTGGTTTTCAAAATTAGACTCCTGGCATTTCTCCAAGATATGAAGTTATGTAAGCATAACCGTTCCATGTGAAAATGCAGAAAAGAACATTTCTAACTTTCAAGGAAGAGAAAGTGAGGATCAGGACAGGCCCCAACCTATTCAAGTCCTACCAACCTCAGTCAATGAAAACGCACCCTCCCAAGGGTCCAAATTTGGCATCCCCGGAAGTCCAAATGAGGACTTTTCTCCTCTTTATTTCACTGATACGTAATGGATTCTTTGATCGAATGTCCTGGGTTCCAACCCCGTTCCTCTCTCTGAGGAAACAACTCCTCATCTCCAGCTTCCCTTTCCCTGTTTTTTATTGTTGTATTTTTCCCTTTGTCAGCTTCCAGCTTGTGGTCAGCTACTTTCCTCTCCTTTCCTTCCATCAGTAACCTACTGGGTCACCGCCTGACCTCCACCTCCTGTCTCCCCCCACCCCAGTCCATGGAAAACTTGTCTTCCAGGGCGCCCTCTCTATGGTAATAATAGCTTATTAAACTTTAATCTAAAATTTGGATCTGCATTTTTTTCCTTGCTAACCCCAAGTTTTTCATTATTTTTTATTATCAGAATTTTTTTTACATCCTTGTTCCTCCCCTACTATTTTAGGTATATGTTATAAAGACAGTAATATAATCAATCGTAACAACCCCAGCTCAAATGTCCCATTTAATACTTGTTTTATTCTTGTTGTAAGTCCTGTGAGGTCAGAGACCACATACTTCACTATTTTTGTATCTCACAGTGTCCTGACTTAGACTGGCGCACACACAAGGCACATGCAATGCGTACAATCGATGAATAATTAATCCATCCTGATGCCCTAATACACATCTATATTTGCTTCCGGGAAGTAGTTTAGTTGTTCAAGGATTGAATTCTACATGAATAATTAATCATATAGCAAATGCCTCCAAAGGGCTAGGTCAAATGTGATAGAAAGGATGAAAGCCATTAAGAGATTGTTGATACTCACACTAATCCATTTCGGTCGTGTCAGTTTGCATTTGTTGGTGTTCGGTCTACGGAGAACTGCAGATGGCAGCTTTATCAAAAGATGCTCTTTTCAACGCTTTGTTACTAGCCACTTGATGTGACTAAAGCCCACATGCATCTTCCTGCATGGAATTGTCCTTCTCTGGTTTCCTAGAACATCTTTTGCCTCGTTACTAACCTAAGCAAGGTAGTTACAGACTCTGTCCATCTTATAATAGTTTGCTAGTCATTCCCCTTATATTCTCCCTTTCTTCTATGATAACAAAAGTTTGAGTACAAGGCTGCCCAAACAGTACAACACTATTTTTCCTATAATTGTTATTCAAATGATATATGATGGCAAATGAATTATACATCTTCTGAATTGTGTTCTTAAATGAGAAGAGCATTCTCCTCTTTCCTCTTCCCCTTTCTGCTGACTGAAATTTGGAATGGGTAGGTTTGCGATCTCGGGCAATGGTTTGGAGGGAAACAACCTTGAAATGCTGGCGAGTCACATAAAAAAGTTGGCGAGTTCCCTGATGGACTTGTCAGACAGGCTCATCACACCAGGCCTGTAACCTACTACCTGTGGAGTGTTACATAAAAGAAAAAGAAAGAAATTCAACAACAACAAATCTTACATTATGTAAGCCAGCATGATAGAATGTCTCTTCTAAAGAGACAGACTTATACTCTGACCGATTCATGGACAGATTGATTTTAGGACCATAAGGGATGGGCGTTGAATCTAGGGATTGTTTATAACTGAAAGGCACTCCAATGATTGACCTAAGACTTGACCATATTCGGATTTCTAATTGTGAATTCACTGTAGAAAGAGATATAATTTTGTGATAGTTTTTTTTTTTTTTTTTAATTATAAGAGAAAGTTTATTTAGAAGCAGAGGCAGTAGAAGTGAGTAGGGCTGCATAGACTCAGGAAAGGTTACAAAGAGAGGAAGGGGAGAGGGAAAGGTTGGCCCATGTTCCCAAGAACTTACTGATAGTTCTACTGTTCAAAGATTAGTCAAAAGCTAGCTCCTTTTTTATAAAAATATAATATTTCAACTCCTTATAAACTGCAGCCTGAACAAATAAAAACTCATGGTTCTTTTTAGCATAATGAATAGGAATATATTCATATAGCATTTGCTGCTGTCAATTGTCGAAACTGCCTTTTACCCATCCGTGCCTGGTCAGCCCTTTATTGTTATTTTGGCCAAAGATCTGATAATAGGTGGTTTTGGGGGGGAACTTAGTGACTTGGATAGGTATATACAAAGCAATAGCTGTGTAGTTCTAGCCATTGCACAACCTAATCAGCTAAATTTCATCAACTAGATGCATGTCACTTCAGAGATCAAATCCTCCCTCCCCCATGTGCCGTGGGGTGGAATTAACCTTTGGGGAAATGAATGCTACAGGAAGATGGTTCCACAGTGGGGTCACCTGACTGAAAATGTATTCAGCTTATTTCTTCCTTTGTTCCAGTTGGTTGGTTTTCTCAGTTCACTGCTTTTTAAGTCTGCTCCGAGAAAGAAAGGAAACAGCATTTTCTGAATGTAATTAAGGCCGGATCATGGTGGCTTTGAATATTAAAAGAAAGATACTCATTTCAAATCATTTTAAACTTTTCTTTTATTATTATTCGTTTAACTAGCCTGATTTTAAAAACAACGCTACAAGTCACTTCGTAACAGGCCAGCTCATAAATTTGTTTCTAAAGTCTTTACGGCCCCAGAAAGCAGGGATGAATGGAGCTGGCTTACTTGGCTGAAACACCTTTGAAATGAAATGTGGGTATTCAGTCAGCCGGTGGTACTAATGGAAGGAAGTTCTTTGTCCACTAGGAACCTGCGTGATCTTCCTGGGTTTCTGAGGGCCTGCTTGCGGCTGTGTGCAAGGTGCTTTCTTTTGTACTTCTCTGGTAGCCCCTGTGTGGTAGATGAAAGGCGAAGCAAGTTTGGAGCATTGTACACTTTTTTGGCACCAACTATTTAAATTATCCATGAGTCATCTGTGGGCATTGACCCAAAGAGTGCACTTTGCACCAATTTCTTGAAAATAGTAAGTTTAGGCTATGTATTGGCTAGTGCAGAAGCGGGGAAAGGCAAAAAGTAAAAATAGGTGTCATTTATTGCTATAATGAACTACCGATTTTATTTGAAAGTGGGGCAAGATAGCTGTAGTGTCAGGAGGTGATGTGACCCAGTGGTCTGTGAATCCCGAACACCTCTGGTTCATGTCCCCTCTTGGGCCCTTCCTAGCTGTGGCACCTTGAGGAAATTTCTCAGCCTGTGCGTGGCCTTGGACGCATCGCAGGTCTCAGAGCATCATCTAAACACCAGTCGATGTCACCAGCTGCACTGCTCGCAGGGGCTCGTCATTTCCTTCAACATCTCGGACCTCCTGCTCCAGGTGGGCATCTCCTCCAAGGCCAGTGCATCAACAACAGTCACTTATCTTCTCAGTGGCTCTTTTCATCCTAAAATCCAGCCAAGGCAAAGGATTCAAATGCATTATCTCCCCTAATAATCAGAGGTGGGCCATAATGTCAGCCAATACCTTTATCTGGCCAGCTTGGTTGACCAGAACACATTTATCTCTGGTTAATTGTACATTAAACCAAAATACTCATTAGAGGGTCACTGTATTCTTCATTTAGGAAGGAAGACATTGTAACTCCATTCCATGCAAAAATTCCCACATGAACAATACTTGACCTATATCTGTGCTTCTCATTTGGTAACCACAGATATATTTTTAATAAGTGCCTTATATACCCAGAATAAGTTATTTCTACATGTGTGTTTAAATAGGCCAGCCATAAAATCTAGCAAAATTACAACTAATTTAATGGTCACAATAGCAAATAAGGTCATTGTTCTTCTCTATTAATTATTGCTATTTTTATGTGAGAACTATGAAAATAATACATTTTTATATAAGGAGAGATGACTATTCTGGCTAAGGTGGCAGTGTCAAATTCTATCTGAATGATCTCACTGTCTTGAAAAGTCTGCTGAAGTCTGGCGGAAGATTCTGGTGGCCAGCAATGTGCCAATGGGCAAATTTTGCCCTACCATAGACCCAGGACAATGATAGATTCCCCACCATTGAATGTTGCTGGTTCACTAAAATTCTTCCCACTCTTCCTTCCTGCCATGCATTTCATTTCCCTGGTTCAGATCTTCTCAAATTTTGGGCACTCTTCTTCCCACCCACAATCTTAAACACATTGCCATTCCCCAAAGATGGGAATCATAAACTTTTAAAATTAATGACAAAATCTTAGGCAATCACTTGAATGAGAAAACTTAAAATATCAATTATGCACATCTCTTTTCTCTTTTGCCTGATTGCTTTTACTTGGAAACTTATGTTTCAGCCTTAGAGCATTGAAGTTAACATTTAAATATACATACAATTAAATTTCATTGGAAACCTAGCTGGTGCCTGAGAAGAGAAGTAATATGGGAGGTAAACTTATAGGAGATGGTGAAAAACTGTAGGAAAATTA
The DNA here is from genome assembly GCA_004026585.1 of Noctilio leporinus. Classification (NCBI taxonomy): domain Eukaryota; kingdom Metazoa; phylum Chordata; class Mammalia; order Chiroptera; family Noctilionidae; genus Noctilio; species Noctilio leporinus. The sequence continues at coordinate 139,798 of PVIW01001147.1, forward strand.
ATTTAAAATGTAGGTAAATTTTACGTAAATATGATGTGAGAAAGAAGAAAATATGAATAAACACTTTAAGCCAGATGAACAATAACACTTGACCTATATTATATGATCACTCACATAGCATGGAACTAAATTTGTTTGGGTTCACTCATTGTCTTTTCCATTTTACAGATGATTAGTCAATGATTGTTTTGCTTTTCAGGCAGTAAGATTTTCATATATTTATTATTCTAGCATTTATATTTGTTTATGAATGTCACTTTTGAAATATAACTGATAAAAGTTATTGAGAATTTATTTCATACCAGGAGATTTGCTAAATATTTGAATATTTTATCTCATTCAATACTTACCACTTTATAACGTAGGACTATAATTTCTATTTTATAGACTAAACTGTGGAGACCTTGGGAAATTAGCTGACTTGGGACTATCACAGAATCAGCAAAGGCAAAGCTGGGACTTAACCAATAAGGTCGTTTTTTTCAATATTCATGTTTACCATGTAAACAAACCATATGTTCTCGGTGAAAGAGAGACTGTGTGTTTTATCCAGGCACTAAATATCTAAATAGTCAAGAAGAGAGAATTTGGATGCTTCTGAATATATTTCATTGTCATTACTCCTTGGAGTCAGCATTTGTATAGACAGAACACACAGTATTATGCATCCTGGCTTCAGTTTATGAAAATGGCAGCTAATCCAATCAGCAAACATTCATAATGGTGGCTAGACCTTGCTTTTCATTAACAAAATTAAACATATATATCAATAACCTTCTAGATTAAAAGTTAACCCGGTATTTTTAAATATTAAAATGGCAATGGTATTTTAAAATCATAAAGTGTGTGTGTGTCTGTGTGTGTGTAGAGGGTAAATAAAATATTACAAATAAATGCAAGTAAGTTTACCAAAATTATGCTGTTTTCTTTTTATTGAATGTATCTGGCAACACCAGTGAACAAAATCATACAGTTCTACACTCCATCTGTACACTGTGTTGTGTGTTCACCACCTTGAGTCAAGGGTCCGTCACCACTTATCCAAATGATTAATGCAAGAAGTCAGTTTTCATTTTCAAAAGTTGATCAGTCTTGTTTTTCTCCTAGGTTTTTATCATTTTTCCAAATTAAGTGATGTTTGATGTTACAGAAATTGAATACCTGTATTTCTATGTACAAATGTAGATTTTATTCAATGTTGAAATCAAGAGCATTGCCTTTATAATGAATCTAAAAGATATTATTCTGAACATTCAGATAGGTTGGAAGGTAGTTCAACTCCCTTCAACAGCATTATTAAGAACCTCAATAGCACAAGCACTGTGTAATTCTAGAAAATTCTGTGAAGACTACTAAAACTAGGAAAATTGCACTGCTTTCTTATGCAAAAATGTATGTTAGTGGATTTTAAGATGAAAAGCAGTCTAGCATGTTTGAATTCCTTCCAGCTCCATTTTCTATTTTAATATGCAAGGTAGCTTTTGATAAATAATTTAGGCTCTCTCAGTTCCATTGTCTTATCATATGACCTATAAGGTCATTTCTAACTTTCAAAAAATATAGTGACACTGTAAAATAATTGGTGAGAAGATCCTGTCCCATGGATTTTTAAATGTTTCCCATTCAATTATTTAATGCTAATATTAAAACCAAGGCAGTAAGACCATATACCATATTTTGCAAAGGCCCTTTAAAAACCTTAAAACTTCAGAGGTAAACGCCAAGTTTGATTACCGCATTTATTTCTGTAAAGAAAATGCTTTATTTTGTCAGTACAGTTCAAATTCAGTGTAATTAGATAACAAGTATGCTCCTTTCAACTTAATTCCCATTGATTTTTATATGCAACAATTGACTGAAACAGCGATCTTAACACTTACTTGATCCCCTTCCTAATTAAGTTTGTTTTTATATTGATGCAATGTAAATTGTGAGCATAATCAACATAAAATATTAGCTATCCCATGTACATTGGAATATGTGATAATTATTAAAATTGAGCGATATAAAATATGGTCAATATATTTTATAAAATATATTTTCCTTCCATCTAGCAATCCACAAACTAAACAAGAAAAGTGGGATGACCTCCATATGTAATGGAAGTCGGGGAACTGGGGCAGGTGTCACCTCAGCGAGTGTCCTCCCGGGGCAGGCAGCTGTGGTGTGGGCAGTCACAAGGAGTCTCATGTCCCTCTGGGCACTACTGCAATGAACACTGACTTGGTGGTGGATAATATATCTTTATTAGGCCACAAATCCTCTTCCTGAAAGTGATCCTTTCGTCCATGAATTATCCCTGTTTTCTGACTCTCTCTCCGAGTAGATGCTTCGTTTTCTGTTACTCACCTACTCTGTAGGTTATGGGCATGAAAGAATATTTTCCTCCCATGGAAGTGATCAGTTTTCTCAGACTTCTTCCTTACCATTGAAGTTTGGAGATCCAAAGTCTTAGACATTCTTAGTTATGGCTTGTGGGCTATCTATTTATTTAATAATGCAATTCTATTAGAAGTTACTTGGCTTCTTATCTATTTTATTCCAGTTATCTCTGTGAGTTAAACGCTAAACCTAAAGCTCTATTTCTAGTCAATTCTTAGCTTTGCTACATGTATTGCGCTTTCCTCAGGCCTTTTATCATAAGACTTAGGTTTACAAATTCCATATGGAGTCCTCCCTCAAGCTAGTTCTTCAATTCAAAGGGTTTGCTGGGTGCCACACCAAAAATAGCTCTGCTCTGAGGCCTCCAAATTCATTGAGATATTTTAACAGTGAGTCTGATAACTTGAGGATTGATTTGATACTTGCCAGAAGGCTGAGTAGGAACAGGCCTTAGCTCGCAGGTACCTTCTCAGTTTGATCACTTATTTGGGATTGGTCAACATTTGCCACCTCTAACCCTGCAAGTCGCAAGCTTTCTGCATGTGATTCTGTTTTATTCCTACCACTAGGCTCTTCTTTACACAGAATTTTCCCAAGGCAGCCCAATTAATGAATGCACAAAATCAGCCGAATGGTTTGCAATTTCTTCCCCTACAGCCACCGACTCTTGGTATGAACTTCATCCCAAGTTAAAGGCAGCTACAGTTTGTAGAGTCCTTTTTCGCTGTATGTTATGGACCACCAGCATGCTTCATGCAACATCTGTTTCTTTCCTGCTTTCCCATTGGTCATGAAGTCGATGCCGTGCTGTTCTGCTGTGTCATGGCAGCACTGGTTAGTGGGATCCTTTAAGGCAGTTTAGGTTGCATTGTAGAAACAGGAATCCCAATGGAGACTTATTTCTTGCTTGTGCCGTGTGCATATCCTGGGTTGGCTGGGGTCCCCATTCCCTTCCATGTCTTCTGCTAAGGTACAGAATGGTGGAAGAATTGGAGCTGGAACGTTGCAGAGCACGGTGTTAATAGAAAGGAGACACTGGGGAAGACTTTCCTTGATCTTCCTATATGGAGGTGGCAAACGTTCCCTGTGCTCATGGCTCGCTGATGAAAAAGGTCATTCCATCCCATTTAACTTAACAGTTGCAGAAAAAGAAAATTCTACCATGCACTTGAAGACCTCAATAACTACCGAAGTGACCATTTCAATAATAATAGCTTTAAATATTTTTGACAACCTCATATTGCCTGTCTTTACCACTATTCACTCATATTTACAACAAATAATTGAAAGTTTATGAAGAATTACAATAAAATTGTAGGTGATATTTAGCAATGCCATCTTCAAGTCAGGATCGAACATTTAGAGTATGTGTAAAAGAGTCTTTCTGACCAGTGGGACTGACAAATATTCAAATATAGGTAGAATCTGTTCATTGAGACAATTAAAAAAATTATAAACATTTTTGGCATTGTATAATGTTGACTATTGTTCTTAAAGCAATGCTTTGTAAGAATCAGACAGTAATACCGTAGCTGGTGTTTTGCTCTCAAATGCTACAGATTGAATATACATTAGCTCCTTGTTGATTTTGGTGGCATTGTACCCTTTGCTATTCTGTGATGAGAGCCTACTGGAAAATTCTCTTGCTCTACACCAAAGAATTGGACTCTCACAGTTTATAATAGTCACCTTGCATTTGCATTTATGTCCTGCCTCCAGCTGTGTCATTCTTTGAAAGAGACAAAAGGACACACTTAGGGTCTTAGTACATTCTTAAACTCCAGTGATTTTCTCTAGATGGCAAACTACTAGGAGAAATGATAATATGGGTGCACCTCTCATTTTTTTTAGTTTACATGGGGATAGCATCCAATGGGATCATTTGACATTGTCTCCCAAAGAGGGCACTAGGGACATTTTGTAACCCTGTCTAAAGTACCAGGTCCCTAGTCAGTAAAACACTTTATTACTTATCCTGATGCATGAGTGTGCTGAGCCTCTGGGCCCAGCATTATTTAGGATTATTTCTGTACATTCTTAGGCACATGGTTTAATGGGCACTATGATATACAGTTAAGTGGTGTAGGTGACATCTGATAGTAATCTTTGAGTAAATAAAGGGAACAGCAGTTTAAGAAAAGAATGAGCAAACTCTAGCAGAAGGGGCAAGAAAAAGAACATTATAAAAGATTTAAAACCAAGGTACACATTCTCTGGTCCAGAAGCCATTCATTATAGCAATTAAATCTGCCTCAACCCAATTCTGGAGATTTGTCTACGGACCACAGTGTAGGCATTTGTTCTGCCAGATGGCATAATATAACTGTTTAAGAATGATTTTCCAAGATTATGTTTCTTTTTTTTAAAGATTTTATTTATTATTTTTGGAGAGAGGGGAAGGGAGAGAGGCAGAGAGGGAGAGAAACATCCATGTATGGTTGCCTTTCACCTGCCTCCAGCTACGGACCTGGCTGGAGACCTGGCTTGCAACCTGGTTATGTGCCCTGGCTGGGAATCAGACCAGCAACCTTTGGGTTCATAGGCTGGTGCCTTATTCCACTGTGTCAGCAGCCAGGGGGCAAGGTTATGTTTTTTGACTACTATAAAATAAATACATTGGAAAACGGATAGTAGTTATTCAGATTAAGCATAGCTTTGAATATTATAGTTTGTCACCAATCGAGTTCTCCTAACCACCCCAGGGACCGAGAGGCTAATAGACTTCCTTAAATCATGTCTGCTCGTAGTGTCCTTGATTGAGAGTGGTGGCCTTTCCAGCTTTACATTTTGTAGCTCACGAGAGTTGGTCGAAGCTGAGTACATGGTGGCGGTGATGTACTAGGATAATACAAGTCAGAACTTTCTTAGGTGACCGTAATATTTCACATCTGGATAACAAAAACGTATGCTTTCATCAAATAGCAAACACAAACTTGAGATTCGTGCATTTCCTTGTCCTGCAAAATGTTTTCATCTAAAAAGAAAACCTAAATCCTAGTTAATATTGTGAAAATGGAAGTATTCAGTAGGAGTGTATAGATTTTGGCAATGTGCTTTTATTAAATCAGAAATGAGATGGATGGATATGTGCTAAATCATCTTATGTGCACCATATATGTTAAGGAGAGAATCTAAGTATATTTAGGTGCTGACTGTAAAAGTCTTTTCATATTTCTGCATGATTCAAAACTTTCATTATATTAAAAATTGAAAAAACTAGCGCAGGAAGCAGGGGTTTTTATCTTACACCCTGATAACTCTAAATGGAGTTTTTAAGGAAATTGCTTAACACAAATTATTCACTGATAAGCAAAGAAGACGAATAGAGTGAATTGATCTGATCAAAGTGATTTACCAAGAAATATAATGGCTTGGGCAATCTTTTCCCAAATGGGAGGGATAGAAAGTTTTATTTATTTATTTTTTCTCTGAAGAATGATACACTGAATCAGGAAAATAGTTTATGCACTGGTCCTTAGCGAAAAGACCAAAAGCATTCAAAAACTTGGCTAGTTTTGCAAATCAATTAGTTCTCTCAAAGGAAATGAACAAGAGCTTTCTAATGAACATGCATTAACATATAACATGGTGGCCCTCAGACAGTCTTTGTCATGAGGAGCCTGAAACACCACTTGGATGAGGTACCCAGCCAGCCACAGGTTGCCTACAACAAACTTGGCAATTTAGGAAGGTAACCTTGAACTTCATTGATTGCTCAGTTTCTTAGCTTAACCAGTTTCAGGTATGCTTGACTGTATGAGAAACTCCTCTTCCAATTGAATTTACTGATATGGAAATTTATTACTATTATAATGATATCATGTGCTGGTAACTAATCTACAGAACATCAATAGTATTTAACTACCAATGCATTATTAAAACTTTACATGATAGTTTAGAAATAACTGCTTAATATTGAACTGTTTATCATGTGCTAAAAAATGCCATTAGCATTTATGTATATGTGACACTGTCGAGTTTAACGTTTACAATGTTCATCATTAATTCATCCTTTGAAATGATTTTTCAGCGTTTGGCTTGGATATTGGATCTTAAAATGATTGCCGACCGAGTCTTACTACATATAAGTCAAAAACCAAAAATGTTGTTAGAGGATAAATAATCTTTAAACAAATTTGATTGCTTTGTTGGGAAAAGATGGCAAAAAGTAGCAATAAAGAGACATCCAAAGAGGTATGAAGGTATACGAAATGATGAATACTCTTTTTTTTCCTGGGCATTAATCCAATGACCGAATGCTTGGAGGCGTCCACGCAGATTTGTGATCGTTGCCACAAACAATTTCTAATTAAGATTCTTTAAGTGGGGCACTGACAAAATATATGTATGTCTCCAACAGGAAACAAGTCAAGGTGTACTGTATTCAAAATGACTTCGCTTTCTAGTAATACTATAAACATTCATTAAGTTTCACGGGGAAGGGCTGACAGTATATTATCTGTACTCAGTCTTTAATTAGGCAACGGAGTCTCTGATAAGTTGTGTGACTGACCGAAAGTTCAACAGTTCGTATCTCATAACACCGAAAGGAATTTTAATTCTGACCTCAAAAGTTAAGCCCATTTTCCTCTGCCTGGCTTTCACCCTAACTGAGTTAAAGATTGTTTCACTTACTCATCTTCGTTCCATTCCCTTTCATGTTAAATGTTTTTTTTCGGGGGAAATGTTTCTGTCTTTTCCTGCCTGTTCTGGGAACTCATGCCCCTGGCCCTTTTTTTCCTTAAAGCCTCACATTCCTGACCTTGTTCCTGGTGTCTGTTAAAGAACTTGCTACCGCCATTTGCCCAATTGAGCAGTTGAACTGGTTTGCAATTCTGTGTTTCTCTTCACGTATTTTTATCTTGACATCTAAAATTTGTTACCATTTAAATGGTGGCAAATGATGTAATTTAGGCAAGTTACGAATACTGTCACTTGGAAATAAACTGTGCAGTCACTATGTTAAATGTATACTATGCAATCAAACATAATACATTTTTGATTCTTACTATCATCCATTCAAAAATTCTTTGTGTAGGAGTTTTCTTAAAAGCCAGAACTTCCATATTAATTATTCTCTCTACGTATTTCTTTCTATTCTATGATTTTTCGCCAAATTTTGCCTCCATGAAATATGATTTTTAAAAAAGATTTTATTTATTATTTTTAGAAAGAGGGGAAGGAAGAGAGGTAGAGAGGGAGACATCAAAGTAGGGTTGCCTTTCACCTGCCTCCAGCTACAAACCTGGCTGGAGACCTGGCTTGCAACCTGGTTACGTGCCCTGACTAGGGAATCAAAACAGAGACTTTCAGGTTCACAGGCTGGTGGTGCCTTATCCACTGTGCCACCAGCCAAAGCCATGAAATAGAATTTTATGCTTAAAATTCTTTTATTGATTACACTATCGTACTTCCCTGAAAAAAAAATGTACGTGAAATTATGCATTTTTAACATAATGCTTAGTTTTAAATATTTGTTCTAGGATGATTTGCCATTGCAATTTTTATTACTATCAGCAAAATATTAATATATTACTAAATTTAGTTAATATTTTTAAGAGGAAAATTTTATTTGAAGTATACCTATTAAATGGATGGAAGTGTCTCTGCTATTATTTTTCAAATTAATTCTCCTATCAAATAATGAATAGAAGTTATTGCTTAAATGATATTCTATTTCAAATCAATTTTTTTGAGTAAATAAAAAGTTAGAAGCCAATGTCTTGAAAAAGAACATATAACCAGGTGTGAAGTCACTCACTTTTTAAAACCCCACAGAAATATTTTAAATTGTTACTCACAAAGACGTCTGTGTACTCCAAGCCAATGCATCATACTCTCAGGTAGTAAAGAGGCAGATCTCTGCTTTTCTTGTAAAGTGTGATAAGGTGATTTGGAAAGGGAGGTAACTTTAGAAAAGGGAAAAAACAGGTGGGGTCAAGTTGAGGAATTGCCTAAAATTTAATTCTGTGCTATAGCTCTGGAAGACTGGGTATCTCTGAGGGTACAGATGAGTGCCAGTTGGAAGATCCTATTTTAAATTATCAGCTCCAGGTAGCTGCAGGTTCCTTGTAAATAATAAAGTAGAGGTCACTCACCTTCAGAAAACCTGGATATTTTTGCAGACATTCCAGCAGACTGACTAACTTTCCCCTCTCCCATTCCCTAAGCAACACAAACCTCTTAGTTTCCTCAGATTCACTTTTTGACCTTGACCGCATTTGTTCATTAATATATTAACAAAGATTGCAATGGTGTGTTTCATGCTTTCAATACCATAATGTCTGGCACTGCCTTATCACTGATTATAAAATTTCAGTGATCCTTAGATTATGTTGGTTGAAAGTTAATGGAGTCAGATTCTCCATCCTGTAATTTCCCTTTGGAATTCATGCCATCAAATTAAAACAAAACAAAACATGCACAACATGGTTTGTGATGGTTAAATCCTAAATGATGGTCATGGAATTATAAAATAGCGTTTTTAACCAATGGACTCAAAAAGACAAGTGAACCAGTCAAGGGAACAGAAGTAAGATCACAAGGTATCCATTCGTACTGCATATCCAGGAGTCTAACGAGAAACTGGGAAAACACGTTACTACTGCAAGAAATAAAGGAAAACTTTCTAAATAACTCAATGCGACCTCAGCTGTTTCCCAATAACCTTCAACCCGTTTCATTCTCCTTGTTTAAAAACTTACATCTACTCTAAGAATACAGCTCCCAAGAAGACAGCCCATCCATGGCCACAGGTAACAAATCTGTCCACGCACAGATGGGAATAGGAAGTCGACAAATGCCCATTCTGGATATTTGACTTTTTATTCAATGCCACTTCTTCTCTAATAGGTCCAATAAGCATAATATCATCAATGTAGAGACCTGGTCCAATGCCTTGTGGAAGGGTCAGGGGTTCTAGATCCCTGTGAACTAAATCATGGCATAGGGTGGGAGGGTGACTAGTCCCCTGAAAAAGGACAGTGGAGTTGTATAGCTGGCCTTGCTGGAGGAGAGAAAACTGCTTCTGGTATCAAGAAAAAAGCCTTCTCCAGATCATTATTGGCATTTCAGGTGCCCGGGGACACGCTAATTTGCTCAAGCCACACAACCACATCTGACACGGCAGCTGCAACTGGAGTTGCCACCTGGTTAATTTTCGATCATCCACCACCAGGCTGCAAGGCCCACCTGTGTTCTACACAGAAGAGGCACGTCACATGGGCATGGCCAATCCGGAGGGACAGACGTGGGTTAGGAATTGCCTCGCGTTGGAGGCTCTGTGCTAATGAGAACGGACTTCTCTCCGGAGGTGATGACAGGGTTTTTAATTAGACCCTGGTCACTGAGTTGCTGTCATTTGAGCAATTTTCATCTAAGCCTATCTTTCCCATTCTCCATTTCTCTGTTCCTTTCTTCTCCTGAAGAGGCAGCCAGACCTGGGATGACTTTCCTCTGAAGTGTCAGCTCGGCAGCATTGGAGCTGTGCAAATGCAGACAGAGGGCACTTAGTGGTTGTGGGGACCCCGCCACCCAGCCGGGGTTTATCACAATAGTTCCCAGCCAGGGTTTGCTTTTGTGCTCTGGTCCTTCTCAGTCCCAGCAGCCAGAGCTCCGGATAGTTTGATAACTGACTTTGATCAGACACCCTTTTCTCACTGATTAGTACTGTCCATTTAATCACCTCTCATAATTTAAGTAGATGAGAAGGAGTCTAAAGTTCCACTTGCCCTTTTATACAGTAGAAGCCAAGAGGAGGCTGATTTTACTATATGCATATAATTTTTCTGCCTTTAAGTTTGAAACTTGAGAGGCAGGTGAAAGGAAACCATACATTGATGTTTTCCTCTCTGCCTTCCTCCCTTCCTCTTTGTCTAAAAATAATAAATAAAATCTTTATAAATTTGAAACTTTAGCAATAAGCAATATGAGTTCCTATTACCTTATACTCAATCCGAGAAGGTCAAGTTTATTTAAACTATGTTGGAAATAGGAATGACATTTATTGCTTTAGCTGCATTTTCTCAATACCATTTTCTTTAGTATTCCCAGAAAACTTGGGGAACAACCCGAAAATGATTAAATGTAAAATTAGCAATATATATTCCAGATAGTTTGTTTTAAATCTTGGCCAGATAACTCGAAAATTGAAGTTTTAAAAATAAATTACTTTTGGATATTTTACTGAGATATTTCAACATTAAGGTAAATACTTTTGACATTTTACTTGGAAAACACATGGTCTAAGTAGTGAATTCTTCTAAATTCCATTTTCCCCCATAGAGTCACCTAATTATTTAATAAAAGCCACAGATTCTTAAGATCAAAGTTCTCCTATAAGAAAGATATAATATCCATGTGAAAAACATGTTCAGTTAAATTGATGTTATACATATAAGAGCCTAAGCACCAATCTTTTATCATTTTTTTCTTTTATGGTTAGCCTCCTTTTAATCATGCACATGATATATAAAATCCCATATATCTCTCATATTAATTACATAACACTTAACCTTATAAAACCCTTTCATTTCATCATATAATGTAACAATTTTAGCATCACTGCTTCATACAGACACTTGCATTAATGTTGTTAAGATGGACGTGCACAGTTGAAAAAGGTACCTCATTGGACTTGAACCCTTTGCCCTGATATGATTTGCTTCCGTTAGCGAAGGAAGCGTGCTGCTTGTGTGTCCTCTAGGAAATCGACTTCAGGTCCTCAGATGTCGGCTCCCTCCTATTAGGGGGGCAAGAGCCGGGCACGTCAGGATGGATCACACGGGGTGCATCTTGCCCCTCAAACACCCACCCAGCAACACATCCTGCCATCACCATCACCACCACCACGGTCTGTCAAATCCTGACATTTCATCACCGGCTTTGGGTGAAGAACAGCGGTGTTTTCATCTGAAAAATCAGGAAGCGACTTGGAAAAAATAACCACTAGTCGCTTACCCCTCCATTAACAGCAGAGGTGGCAGAGTGGCATTCCGTCTGTTGGCACTCTCTGAAGTTGACTCTTGCGTCCAGAACTAGGTGCTGCTGCGTCACTAGCAAGTGGTTTCATGAAGAAGTTGAGGAGAAAACAGAGGGCTCTGACTTGCGTGAAGCAGAGAGTTTCGGTGAGAGATCAGATAATATATCGCAAAAGACAGGTGATGAATTCATTTGAAGCAGGCCTGTTGGCAGATGAACCCTTCTAGGGATCCATGCCCTGTAATGTGGGCACGCGAAACTCAGCTCTAGATGATGATGATTGTATGTGCCTGTGGGTTCACTGCCACCAAGTATTCTGTTCATCATTTACCTGTAAAAGCTGTAAACTGCAACATACATCAGCACAAGTCTATCATGCCCACTTCACCTTTTAAGATACATGCTCTATTATTTTCTCTCATTGCCTTTATAAGTTTTACGATAGTTTTTAACATTGTTCAGTTCATGGTTTACAATAAAAATTACCAAATACGTATGTAGCTTATTTTGGTCTACATGAAATAAATATTTTTTGACATCTCAAATAATACGCAAAGTAGTGCATATGAACTGATCTAGCTTTCTCCTGAATTTTCAGGTTTTTGTCATCTACTTTATTTCTACAGTTTATAAACGAAGTCAAAATTCTTGTTATATTTATGACGATTGATTCATAGTGAATGGTCTTGTATATTTGCTCGTATATTTATACTTTCAAATGATACATGTGCCTTCTCATGCTTCCACGGTTCTAAATGACTATCTTTAGTATTTGTTATACTTCAGGCCTATTGGTAATGAAGTCTCAGTCTTTGTTTCTATAGCATCTTTAGTTTGCTTTAGTTTTAAAAGGTGATTCATACCCTGACAATGTAACTCAGTTGGTTGGGCATCATATCACAAAGCAAAAGGTTGATCATTCGATTTCCGGTCAGGGCACATGTCTGGGTTTTGCTTCCCTTCCCTGCATGTGTGAGAGGTAGCAGACTGATGTTTCTCTTGCGCATCAATATTTCTCTCTTTTTCCCACCCTTCCTCTCCCTTTAAAAATAAAAGTAAAATATTTTTAAAAATAAAATAAAATGTATGTTCACTGGCTAAAGAATTCTATATTGACTTCATTTTCTTTTATCACCTTATAGGGTTCACTTCATTATCTTTGGGTTTATGTAGTTTCTGTTGAGACTTTATCTAAACTTCTTCCTGTTGTTCTCCCTTGTGTTTTAAACAACCTTCTACAATACATTTGAGTGAGGTTTTACTTATACTTATTTTGCTTGGGGTTCATTGAGCTTCTTTAATCATTGGTCACATATCTTTTACCAGTTTTTAAGAATTTTTTTCAAGTATCATTTTTGCCTATTTATTATTTCTAAGGCCTTACTTATATTAGATTAAATAATTTGAGTCTCTAAAATGCACATATTCCTTTTTTATCCCCTGTTTTCTTTTTTCTCTCTCTGTGATTCAGTTCAGCTATTTTTTTTTTTTTTTTTAAATTATGTATTATTTTTAAAGAGGGAGAAGGGGAGAGAGATATCAATGTATGATTGCTTTTCACCTGCCTCCAGCCATGGACCTGGCTGGAGACCTGGCCTGCAACCTGGTTATGTGCCCTGACTGGGAATCGAACCAGCAACCTTTGGGTTTGCAGGCCAGCACCTTATCCACTGTGCTGGCCAGTGGCTTTTTAAAAAATTGTAGTCAAATTTTCTAATCCTATTTTTGGCTGGGTTCATTGCTGTTAACCCACCTAATTTGTTTCTCATTTCAGGTGAGATGCCGCGCTTCTAGAGGATTTGTGAATTCATTCATGTGAGTTCTATTATTCTGTTGTTGAAACCTCTTTTCATCCATATTGTATACATTTTCTTCTTATTTACTTAATAGTCATAATTGTTTGAAAATCTTCATGTGCTCACTTTAATATTTGTAACATAACTTCATTGTTATGTCTGCTTTCACATATCTGTTACATTTAGATAACTGATTAATTTTTCTATGGTTTGATAATTTTCTATTTTAGGTTGTATGTTATGGGTGATACTCAATAGAATCTCTGAAGTTTAACTTCCTTTATATTATGTCATGTTCTGTTTTGGTAGGCAGATAAATTATTTCTCGATACTAGTCAAAATATTAGCAGATAACCTTGGTCTTTTGAGCTTGGATAGACATTTTGTTAGAGTGTGGCCATAGCCTATTTTTATGTTATTCCTACCAAAGAGAGTTCTTCTTAAGCCGTAGTTCTCTCTCTGATGATGTAGTCTTTCAAGTGAACACCTAAGGTATTCTCATAGGTCTTTTCACTTTGGATCACAGAACTAGTATTTCTTCCACAACATACATTTTAAAATACTTGTTCAGATTTTAGCTGTCTTGGAGCTTTGCTCTGATAGAGTTTTCTGGAATCTCACCCTACATGCATGCAATTAAGAATCTGCAAACAAAATTATGAGGGACCCTAAGGCAGATGTTTTGAGATTGGGAGAGACAAGAGGTTCAATGGGTAGGACCGATGTGGGGAGCTTTGTGTGATACATGAGTAACTTCCAAGATTGCTCACCACGGAACAAAGACTTAAATAAGGAAGTGATTACCGTGAGGATGTGTAAATACCCTCCAGATTAGAGAAGTTTTGTCAATCAGCTAGAAAGAGGTACAGGAGCCAAATTATGTGGCACCTTGTGGGTTGTGCTTACATTTTTCATTTTATCTAGAAAAAGCTAGCAGCTTGTCTCTTGTAAGGAATGGAGGGGTAGTGATTAATATTTTAGAGAGCAATTCAAAGCTTCTGAGGGGAACTCAGTCTGGGAGACTTCGAGGGGGGAAGTACAAGGATCCAAGGAAGGAGCAATTAGCATTTAGCAAGTGATATAAGGACCAGGAGACTTTGAGTGACATGTGTGAAGTCGAACGGAGAATACTTGAAGGCCAATTAGGCATGAACAGAAAAGGAAGGAGAAGCATCGAAAAGGACTTCAATTTCCAATGTGGATGATTGGGCAGATTCTGTACCAGTAAGCCTGGAAATATTGTAGAACGAGCTCATTCTAATGAGAAAAAATTTTAGTTTAGCTTTGACACATTAAGCATGAATTATCTGATTTAATTCTAGGTAAAATGGGTCTTACTACATATTTCAATATATGGTCTGCAGGTTAAAAAAACCCAGAGGCCCTGGCTGGTGGCACAGTGGATAAGGCACTGACCTGTGAACCCGGAGGTCACTGGTTCGATTCCCAGCCAGGGCACATAACCAGGTCTCCAGCCAGGTCCGTAGCTGGAGGCAGGTGAAAGACAACCATACATTGAAGTTTCTCTCTCTCTCTCTCTCTCTCTCTCTCTCTCTCTCTCTCTCCCTCCCTCTCTCTAAAAAGAAAGTAATAAATAAAACCTTAAAACAAAACAGAAGTTAATAGACATTGTTTTAAGAATCATACTAGAGATTAGGGTTATGATGACTTCATAATAATATGAATAAATACAAGTAATAATAGGTGTACAATTATATGTAAACTACAATTACAACTATTTAAACTCTTATGTGCAAACTATATGGATAAATTTATAATGATATCAAGTTTAGCAAAACTTTATTGCTAGTTTAATATAATGTAAGAACAATATTAAACAAACACTAGAATTCCTTTTGACTATGATACTGAAAGGAAAAATATTCAACATGTACTCAGATGAACATTCTAACATTGTGTTCCATGGGTTATCAATTTCATAAAGATATTAAAGAAACACAGGCATGTTATTTTTAAGAGTAAGGATAATGTGTATTCTCCTATAAAGCCCTGAAATACTTTCAGGCATGTATGCACAGTAAAAATTAATCCCACATATAACTTTGCAGTTTCATTTTTACCAAGAAATCTGTCTGCCTGCTCAGGCTCCTTCTTGGGCTTTAGGATATTACAGGCTCAATCAGCAATGACTGTCAGATTAGATTTGGATAACATTTAGTGTGTATGATCGCTGGTATTTCCTTTATCCTTTCTGCAATGAGGATTAATTGGGTTCACGGCCTCAGCAGGGAAAAAATGCCTGTCGCTGTGCCCAACGGACATCGAAGTTCCAGACGTGATGTTCTTGTGGCAACAGGCTGGGCTATACATATTACAAAAAGCTAATAAACTGAAATATTGGCTGAAATGTAACATGTGGCGCTGAATGAGGACGCTATTTAAATTGGTTAGCTATTCTGGACACTGGCATTTTGTTTAGTAATTGTGGCAATGCGTTGGAATGTCTATGAGGGAAAAGGAAATTATTTTTTTCTACTTAGTTTATGAAAATAATGTAATTAGCAATCTCCGAAACCAAGGCTTTCCTTTAACAGTTTAGTTCTTTAATTTGACTTGTTATGGAGGCAGTGATCTTGGGCTTATTTGTGACATGGGAACAAATCTTTGAACTTGCATAACTGTGTGTAGAGAATTGAATGACCTGCCTTCATGAAAATAATAGGCTATTAACATTACAAAGGTGTTAAGAAAACAGCAGAATGCAAAAATGATGGCAGTAAGCATTACAATTCACCTATCAGAGAAAAGCTTACAGCTATCATAAACTCCTGTTTAAAAAGGAAAAGACATTACGATGGATAAAAGCCACTCTCGACAAGATGGACAGAAATAAAAAAAGGAGTGTCTGAGCTCTAGCTTAAATAATGGCAAAACTAATTATTTTCCTCTATCTAACTTCCATATCACAAAAACCAAGATTACTGAAATTGACATTTTCTGAAAATGGCTTATCTTGAAAACCTACATCATGATAAGCCTCCTA
Source organism: Noctilio leporinus (assembly GCA_004026585.1). Classification (NCBI taxonomy): domain Eukaryota; kingdom Metazoa; phylum Chordata; class Mammalia; order Chiroptera; family Noctilionidae; genus Noctilio; species Noctilio leporinus. The sequence continues at coordinate 155,959 of PVIW01001147.1, forward strand.
ATTAATTTGGATGTTAAAACAAATGATTCATTATAATTTCAATTGCTTTTTTAAAAAAAAAAAAAAAAAAAAAGAATGTTGTATCCTGTCCTGAGAGTACTTTTGTATACATATTTTGTTGTTTGCTGAAGGCAGAGAAGGTAAATGTGAAGTGCATTAGGCTTAGGGACTAGAAACAATCTTGGAAAGGTGTGATAAATTTAGTATTGTAAAAATCTCCACTTGAGAGTGACAGGAAATTGAAACAACGTGTAGAGAAAAAGTGCAGTCTTTAAAGACCCATTTATAAATGTCACAGTATCAAGGAAACCTATTTCTAAAGACCAAATTTCAATTCATTTTGGTGTTAGGTGTCAGAGCCAAGTGACACAGGTCAATCCTTAGTCAATGACAAAAGGCAAATGATGACAAATGTTTATAAATATACTCAACTGCTCACGGAAGGTCACATAAACACCAAGTACTTTAAAACTCAACACTGAATGGCATCATTTCTTATTACATATCCTGACCTTAAAAAAAAAAGTCATCCTTAATATCAGCAGCTGAATCTACAAGGTTTCTCTTCCCTAGAATTGGTGGTGGGATTCCCTTTTCCTAGTTCAGAGCAAGAATGGAGTCATGGGAAGTAAAACGAGTAATTGGTTAATACTATAATTGTCCTTATGAAGGGTAAAAGCCCTTACCCTTTATAAAGATAATACATGATGATATGTATTTGAGTATGTTATTTATTTATTTATTTTTAAAGATCTTATTTATTATTTTTAGAGAGAGGGAAAGGGAGGCAGGCAGAGAGGGAGAGAGACAAATATATGATTGTCTTTCACCTGCCTCCAGCTGGGGACCTGGCTGGAGACCTGGCTTGCAACCTGATTATGTGCCCTGACTGGGAATTGAACCAGTGACCAAATTGACACCTTATCCACTTTGCCACCAGCCAGGGCTTATTTGAGTATTTTAAGTGGTATCTCTGTGTTTGGAGAATAATAATCATGTCTCTGCTACATTTCAAGGCAGATACTTCATTCTTATTGAAATTAAGACATATTTTCTTTTGATAGTATTTTTCAATAATATATTTTAATGGAAAAACAAAAACGTAATTCAAAAAGATTAAATGTATTAAAAGCCCACTTTCCATAGACAATCATGTTTAACATTTTGGTGAAAACTCTGTTTGGTATTTGTACCTAATACATAATAATTATTTATAATTTTTAATGCCAGAATCATCTTGTGCATATTCTTTTTACTTAATAACATATAAGAAACCATTTTTCAAAGTATTCTGGTTAACATGATTGTCAAATGTGTCATAAATACAAATTGAATATTTAATTGTTCAAAAATAATTCATCTTTTTATGGCTAATATTTTTGCTACTATATACTAACACATACAAATTATTGATAGTAATCCAAACACTTTTAACTCTCTTTTTAATGAAGATAATTCCCTCTTCACAACTAAAAACTCTGAAATTAATTTTAAAATCTGTACCACATTTTGTTGGTCATTGCCGAAATATATATTTTTATGAGTAATGAATAATTATTTTATCATTATACATGAAAATGAAAGCTACTAAGGAGTAGAAAACACCATGGATATTGGTTAATTTTAACACAAAGAATAGTGTTCATTTGAATGTAGGATCACTTGTGGAGTATCTATTTTTTTAAAAATTTTATTGTTGTTGTATTACATCCATCCCCTTTTTGCTCCCCTCTGTTCCCCTCCCCACCCACCCATTCCCCCCAAAGCCAATCCCACCTGTTGTCCATGTCCATGGTTCCTTCATACTAGGTTCTTGTCTAAGCTGCTCCCCTTCCTTGCCTCTGCCTTCCCCCTCCCCCCAACCTCTTTCCCCCTGCCCACTGAAGGTCTATTCCTGTATTCATATATTTGGTTCTGTTTTGCTATTCTTAATTATCATTGTGTTTTAAATATGGCCAATAGTAGTAAAATCAAAGTCAGAGTTCCTACTCATAAAATATAAAGACCATCTACATTAGGAAAGCAGAGCACTTTTGGTAAAGAAATATAAAGTGTGAAAGAATTAATCACTCTTTAGCATGATAGATGAAAGGTGATTAGTTAGATGGATGGATGGGTAGATAGATATCCTGCAAATTTAGGGAACATTAAATATGATGTAAAGATTAAACTATCAGAAACTTTCTGACAAAGAATGTTCCCATTCTACTATATATCACTATGCATATATCTTACATATGTTAAATTTATAAAAAGGATTTTTGCTCTATCCCCTTATTCAACTAACATGAAGACATTTTAACTGAAATTTCATGAATATTTGGAAGGCAAAAAGTGACCCAAGTGCCCTGTACTTTTGGAGAGGACACGTGAAATTGAATTTGATCAGTCATCTGAGATAGACAGTACGAAACAATACCGAGTTTGCTGGTTTCCTCATGATTTTCTGGATAAAGGAGACATTTTCTGGAAAAAAAAACAGCTATTAGCTTTGATATTATAACTTAATTACAACTCACACATTCTTGATTTTTTGTATCAATCAATAGATAAATATTCAAAGCTTCCTATTTACTGTTGTAGAGAACTTTTGAACAGTGTGATTGTTAAGTATTAAATGAGATTATCATCACAGGTTGAGAGACGCAGTGATAACAATAAGGAGTATATTCCTGTTAGCTGATTTTATAAGAAATAAATGGTTGGAGGTTTTCCAGTTTATACAAAGCCCTGTGGGTTTCAGATTGTGGTGGTAGTTTGGCTTGTCTGTAAACTCCAAGAAAGAAGTGTAGCTATCCTAGGTTATGCCATTTTCAATGAGATATGGTTTTCTGAGACCATCTGAAATATAGAACATAGAGTGTGATTCTTTCAGTTTCCCTACAGAAGCAAAGGCGTTTATAGCTGTTGCTTCGTGCACAGGAAATGATTTGGAAACTTGGAGGCAGCGTTGACTACGGCTCATCTCACTTCATTTAAAATGCAAGGTCTGTCTGTCCTCGTTGACAAGAATTGGCAATTAAAGTCAATTAAGAAGAAATAGACGTTAAAAATTGATTTGGCGTTCTGCACTGAGTTAACTTTCTCAAGACTGGAGTCTAGGTTTTACTATTTATTTTTCCCTCCCCTAAAACCATAAGCATCCTTATCGTTTTCCCCATTTATAAAGGAAAAGGCAGAATCTATGGGCCTGTATCCCTGGCCTTCATTATTAATTTAATGAGCGGGGCCCCGCACCCATCAGTCGTGTGTCCTTCCCTAAGCGTTTAGCCCAAGAAAACCGCAAGAATCACAGCTGTCGTGTGGCGTCCCTGCAACATGCAGGTCCCTATCAGCATGCACTTGGGAAGGGACAGTGTTTGTTAAGACCCGCCAGGTGCAAAACACACGTTCGTGTGATGATGAGATGCAGGGGGATTACACTGAAGCTCACACTTCAGGGGGCTTGGAAGCCATGTTGATGCAAATGTTACAATGCCATTGATAATGCTGAATCCTGCTCATTTGGTTTTCCTTTTTTGTTTCAAAGTGATGCGTAAAGCTGCTTAAAATTAAATGATACAGAAATGTGAGCCCTGGCTGGTGGCTCAGTGGATAAGGTGCTGGATTGCAAACCCAAAGGTCGCTGGTTCAATCCCCAGCCAGGGCACATAACCAGGTTGCAAGCCAGGTCTCCAGCCAGGTCATAGCTGGAGGCAGGTGAAAGACAACCATACATGGATGCTTCTCTCCCTCTCTGCCTCTCTCCCTGCCCTTCTCTCTAAAAATAGTGAATATATTTAGAGTGAAACTCACCTTTTTTTTTTCACTGACTGGTCCTGAGAGGCCATTACTTTAGGTATTTATTTTTTATTCTTCTAATGGTTTGCTCTCTATCCAAATACTGTTTCGATTTGTCAGCTATAGATATTGTTTATTTTCAGGACTGCAATAAAATGTCTGAATTAGATAATTATTCAAATTTCTCCTAAACGTTAGCCAATTTGACTGTCAATTTTGCTTTCTCTAGTCCTCACCTTTGCAATGTTAAAATAATAGTGAAGATTATAGTCCTCAAATGCTCAGGAGGACAGAACAAGATCCACAGAGTGGGTGCTTTGAACTGGAGAACTGGGTTTCTCACAGGTCCGGAGGCTGGCAAGCCTAAGGTCAAGGTGTGGTCTGGTGAGAGGGCGATCTCCTCAGCTTGCAGACAGGGGCCTCCTCGCTGTGTCCTTAGGTGGGCCAGGCGAGGCGGAGAACAAACTCTTGCCTCCTCCACTTATTAGACACGAATCCCAACTGTCATTATCTTCTAACAGCTCCTGCTCCAAACACCATCCAGCCTGGGGGTGAGGGCTTCAACATACGCATTTTTAAGATACTTATTTTTCTCCGACTGATTTATTTTGCTTTCCGACTGATTTATTTTGCTTAGCTTCATGCCCTCAGACCTCTCTAATTCTGTAGATTGTCTCTTACTCTCATGATTGTTTTTTATGTAGTTTTTATGTAGCCTCATTTGTGTTTATTTTCACTTTCTTTTTTTTAAAGATTTTATTTAATTATTTCTAGAAAGAGGGGAAGGGAGAGAGGCAGAGAGGGAGAAAGACATCATGTATGGTTGCCTTTCACCTGACTCCAGCCACAGATTTGACTGGAGACCTGGTTTGCAACCTTGTTATGTGCCCTGGCTGGGGAATCGAACCTGCGACCTTTTGGTTGACAGGCCGGTGCCTTACTCACTATGCTACCAGCCAGGGCCTATTTTCACTTTTGTAATTTGTGCTTTTGGTCTCATATCCGAAATGTCATTGCCAGTATCAGGGTCAAAGGGCTTTTTCCTTATGATTTTTTTTCTAGGAGTTTTATGATATCATGTCTTATGTTTGGGCCTTTGATCCATTTCGAGTTACTCTTGAAATTAAGAAGTGTGATATCTCCAGCTTTGTTCTCTTTTTTATCAATGTTGGTTTGGCTGTTTGAGGTCTGTTGGGGTTTTATGTGAATTTTGATAGAGATTTTGTTGAATCAATAAATGGGTTGAGTAGTATACATATTTTAATTCTTCTGATCCACAAACATGGAACATTGTTTCATTTATTTGTGTCTTCTTTATTTCTTTCATCAATACCTTATAGTTTTTAGTGAACAGATACTTAACCTCTTTGGTTAAATTTACGCCCAAGCATTTTATTTTACATGATCATATATGGAATTATCTTCTTAATTCTCTTTTTTGTTACTAGCATATAAACTTAGCAGATTAAATTTATACTGTATTTTGCAAGTCTCCCAAATGTACTTATCAGTTTTAATCATTTTTGCTATCGTCTGTAGGAATCATTGAACATAGTGACATCTGCAAATAGTGACAGTTTTACTTCTACCTTTTCAACTTGTATGCCTTTCCTTTCTTTTCCTGCCTAAGTGCTCTGCTAGGACTTCCAATCTTCCGTGGAACAGAGGTGACCAAAGCTCTCAACCTTTCACCACTGAGTGTGATGTCAAATGTGGGTTGTCATCCATGGCCTTTATTAGGTTGAAGCTTGTTCCCTCTGTGCCCAATTTTTGAGAGATTTTATTATGAAAGGTATTAAATTCTGCCCAATCTATTTTCTGTATCTTTTATAGATCTTCATTTCAGGGGAGGGGGTGGATACTGGAGCTTTATTAGTTTCCTTTATTGGCATCACAGTGGCCTCTTCAGGGTCTCAGAAGCCTTGCATGGCTCTCCGTGCGCTCTCTGTGTGTCTAGGGATTCGTTGACTGTCACTGAATTTCTCTTCTGTGTTTAAATATTTTTCCTTATGTGTAACATTTTTAAAATGAAACTTCATTAAAACATAGTACCCTATGGCCACGGACAACAGGTGTGAGGGGCTGATGAAACACAGCACAGAAGACAGCTTCTAAAACAAGTGCTGTGGCCGTGTGAGATGAGGCAGCAGGAAGCCTGGTACTGACTCTGATGTGGAATTAATTGATGCTCCCTAAGATACATTTGAACTCTATGTGACGTTTCCATTTTGTAAAGATCGCTGCTAATAATTTAACTGCAGGGATTGTGAAGCTACAGTAAATTTTAGTAAGAAATGTATAGGCATCTTAAATTAACAGTTACAATTCTGTAGATTTCCTGTGTGAAATATATAAAAATGGGAATAGCATGCTTAACTCAGTTCATAACTGTTTTATACATAAGTAAAACATTCAACATTCAAGTGATGTACAATCAAACATTAGAACCAACCTTGATGGTAGGTGGGGAATAAGAAAAGAAAAGAAGGAGCTATTTTTGCGATTGGATGGGCCTAATCTTAGTTATTTGCTTTAGTAAGTGATTTTCTAGCCTTGGAGTTGGCAGAAACTATCAAATGTAGCCTGACTCTGTTTTTATTAATGAAGTCTTGTAGGGACACAGCCACGCCCCTTAGTTTACATGTTACCTATAGCTGATTTCATGTTACAGCAGAACTGAGAAGGATAAATTATTTATGATCTGGCCTTATCCAGAAACATTTGCTACCCACATTCTCCATTTTAAATTGAGGCCGAATTTTTGACTTCAACTTTTGTGTGTTGGGATGTTTTTAGTGGATAAAAAACTCGTGGTCAGAAGAATCAATAACTGAGAATAAAACTTCATATTTTTCATGGAAAAAATCTGCCTGATTTGATTCAACTCAAGTTTTCAAATATTTGCTTAATACTTACATAGCACCATAGGGATAAAAAATAATTATAAGAATTTACAGCCTGGATAAAATATAAATGATGAACCAACATGAAAAATGAAGGGACTGCAAATATTATAAATCAAATTTTAAGTGTACAGATTTTATTAATAATATCTGTGGAAAAGTGCAAACCTACCATTTCACTGTATTTATGCAAAGTGCTCATAAGTCACTCTTGCAAGGAAAAAGGAGAACAATTTTATGAAAATAGTAGGTTTGCCATGTATTTATTTTTGCCTGCATAATGCAATGTTTACCCACTTTTGCTTACTTACACGTCTTTCATGGCACTGTATGAAGTCTGTCCAGAAAAATTCCAACCATTATTAATGTAACAAGTAGGGTGTGAACAACATCATGTAACCTGGCAGCCAGGGAGAGTGGACTGGAATGCGAATGTGTGAATGATGACAAGTCCATTGTACTAGTCAATGGGGGGTGGTAAACACCATTGAGTGAGCATGCGTACTGTGTGGCTGTCACATTCAAAATGACTGAGCAAGCAGAGCATTGAACATGCATCAAGTTTTGTGTGAAGGTTGACCCTTCTTCCTTGGACACTATTCAGTTGATATAGAAGCCACAGATATGGGCAGCGGGTGATGGGCAGCTTCATCACGACAATATGTCCACTCATGCATCACATCTCATGCAGAGTTTTTGGCCAGACATCAAATCACCCAGGGGCTCAGCCCCTCTGCAGCCCAGATTTGGTGCCCTGCAACTTCTGGCTTTTCCCAAGACTTAAATAATCTTTGAATGGGAAGAGAGTTCAGATCATCGATGAGATTCAGAAAAATAAGGCGGGGAAGCTGATGGCAATTGGGAGAACTGTGTAAGGTCCCAGGGTGCCTACTCTGAAGGGCACTGAGGTGTCATTTTCCTGTGTATGATGTTTCTTGTATCTTCTTCAATGATCGTCTGTTTTCAACAGCGAGTGGATGGATACTTTCTGGACACGCTGTGTGTACTATATATTTCAGTAAGAAAATATACACTAGAAATGGTAAAATTTCCCTCTGTGCTCTCGATTCTGCCTTGCATCCTCTGGGCTATGTCTCTTCGGACATTGTTTGTGATGCTGCTAATATAGGAGTGCTCAAGGGACTAGCAAGCAAACCAGCATTCCCTTCTCCTCTGTCTATAAACACAGCCTTGATTGAACTTTCGAGGTTCAGTTAACAATGCTCCTTGGGTCACGAGGAAGGGCAGCCTTTATGACACCCCAGCAGTACCAGGCTTCCATTACTTCTGGGTCCTAGTTGAGCAGCTTCCAAGGTTGTCTTCTGAGGCACCATATGGGGTCAGGCTTAGGAAGAAGCGGTGTCATTTACCATCCAAATTCCCAGAATCAGAAATGTGTGTGTTGAAAAGCTCACCCCCTTACACACGCACACGCACACACACGCACATGCTCCCGCATGGAATGCACATAATCTCTGAAAATGTACATCAGAAAGATGGGTCTTTGTCCCTGATTAAACGTAAAAAACCCATGGGACAAACACCTGTCAAGCTGTGTCATCCTCTTAGAGGGACATCCTCAAAGGAGTTGGACCCTTGCTTCGTTGCTGCAGGGAAGTTCCTTCCAGTAGCTGTGACATTAGAGGCAAGATTATTTTATGTAGGTAAACCCATCAAGGTGGAGAGGCTGAAATGACTGAACAACTTGCAGTCATTGGCAATGGTCCAAATCTATGGTTTTCTGAGCACCTGTCATATATTTGTGTGAAAGATAAGAAAGGCTTTAGTAAATGATCGCCCATTGTTGTTTTAGTCTGTTTAGCTGTGATTCCGCAATACCTCGGCATAGCTGGCTTCTACACAAGACAGATTTATTCATCTCAGTCCTAAAGGCTGGGGATCCCAAAGGACCCCAAAGGATCCCAAAGGTGCTGGCAGGATTTGTGTCTGGTGTTGGACGTCCTTCCAGAGTCAGATAAAGCCATTTTGTCACCATATCCGAACAGGGTGGAAAGGATCTTTCTGCAGATCGTTTCATAAAAGCGCAAATCTAATTCATGAGCCCCACCTCCAAGTACCATCACATCTGTCCCTCCCACCACATCAGGGGCCTTAGGATCTGACACGTGAATTTGCGGAGGACACATCCATTCAGTCTCTAGCATCCATGTTCCACAAACTAGAAGAATGGTGAACATTTCCTAACTTGCTAAATTTGACTACCAAAAGCCTGATTAAAAAAACCATCACAAGGAAAACATGATAAAGAAAAGGACGTTGAAGCTTCTCTCCCATGAAAGTAGACGCAGAAATCCTAAGCAATAGAAACAGGAATGCACGCAAAGAAGAAAGAAGGAAACCCACTTTGAGAGGAAGGGGGAGACCCGGGGTTTAGACAGTTCCCCTGTGACTGCCCTGATCTGCAAGAGGACAGCGTCCTTGCGTCCAGATCCTAGACCGTGGCTAGGACAGCCCTCAGGGGTGTGGAGGCTACCGGAAAGCCTGGTCAGCTGGCGAAACAGCCCTGTTTTCCCTGAAATTGCCCCCTTGTCCGGTCGTGCTGTCTGCAGGAGGTCGCCAACATCACTTCTCTGTATCTCGTGGTTGAAAAGAGCAAGGCTGCCCCTTCCCTACGCAGGAGGCCCCCGGGCCTGTCACTTGTGGTGCCAGCTCTGCTTGTGGAAACAAGCCGTGTCTTTCACCTTGGGAGCAGGAAGACACAGAAAAACAACGAATGAAATAAATAGGATGGGCTCACTCCCTGCCCCCGTCCTGCATTTGGGTCTTGGGAAAAAGGGACTGAAGTGCTACCCTACCTACCCAAAAAGGAAATTGTAGGGAGCACAAGCTCTGGCTGGTTTCTTTATTCCTTTTTTCTTTGTAAAGATTTTATTTATTATTTTTAGAGAGAGGGGAAGGGAGGGAGGAAGAAAGGGAGAGAAACATCCATGTATGGTTGCCTTTCACCTGCCTCCAGCTCCAGACCTGGCTGGAGACCTGGCTTGCAACCTGGTTATGCGCCCTGGCTGGGAATCGAACCAGTGACCTTTGAGTTAGCAAGCTGGCACCTTATCCACTGTGCCACCAGCCAGGGCCATCAGGCTAGTTTCTTAATGTTTGAGTGAAATAGCAGGAAATACATATATCAGAAATATGTACAAGGGATAGATTTATTATAAACCTAATGATTCTTAAATTTCAGTAACTTTCATTTCCAAGGTGGGCCTCTCGCAAAGTCAGGGAGGGGCCTGAACACTATGGCCAATGGCCATTGCTTAATTTTCTTCTTCAAAAGGAAGATACTTTGACTATTATGTTTGATGAGTGTTGTTTCTTTTCACTGCCTTCCCTTCCCCTAAGGGTGGCAGAAAAGCCATTTAAAGGATTTTGCTAAGAGGAAAGTTGAATTGAAAATAGATTTAATTCAGATGTATTTGGATATATTTATGGGGTTCAAGATCACATCTGTGTCTAATTACTGTTACCTGTAATAGCTGGGAATAAGTAGCATTTTACTACTAAATATCCAACCATTACTCTGCTACCTCACCAGCCTTCTGATGCAAAATTGCAAGATCAGAGACCATACTGCTCTACAAGCAGGCACCATGATCAAAGGGAAAGCAGGTTTGTAATATGCGATACAAGAAGTTGGTCTCTGGAAAAGCACGTAAAATTGAAAAGAGAGTTAAAGTTGCAATATTCGCATCAAACATACACTTGATAGTGCAACAGACAGGTTGGGGCCAAAGTGGGTTAGTTGTTCATATAGTAAGTAATACAATACCTGGTAAACAATAACGCAAGATGAAACTCTGTCTTTCACATGTTCACGACTCTAAACCTGCTTTTGCCCCGCCATGCGTATGCTATAAATGCGCTGTATGTCTTTGGTGGATATTATGTCAATACAGGTTATCAGATTCCCCCCATATTTAAGGACCTAAACTGATCAAAGCCTGTACATTTATGGGTAAAGTTGCATGTTTTATGTGTCCTGGTTATAAAAAAAATTATTCTAGTTGCAGGTCTAAGCTACTTTTTCTTATCCATAGAAAAACATGTGAAGGAGGAATCAGAGAGTAGGCAAAATGTAAAGGAGAGAAGTTTTATAGCGGCGTGTTGAGCAGTTGATTATATTTCTGCATTTTGTGTTACTTGGTATTCATCAGCTTTTACAAATATTTAATCTGCTGGTATTTCTTTTTTGGTTTTTAAATAAATGAATGTTCACTTTCATAAATGAAAGTATAGATCATTCTTCAACAAGCATTTATTAAGTAGCTACTCAAAAAGTTGTACCAAGTAGTGAAATTACAGCATTGAATAAGACATAAATGGCCCTGGTCCTTTTTAATATCATGAAAGTTAAGACACATATTGCATTGATGAAGGCATTATTTCATGCAGTGCTCTAAAGGAAAAAGTCATGGTGTGTTGAGCTCATGTACAGAACGGACCTGTTCCCCGCAGCAGGTAGGGGGGCTGCAAGCTGACCCCACAGGGTATGTCAGGCTTATGTAAGGAAGTGGCTGGATGGAGTGTGACAGTGGCTCATGACCTGTGCTCCGGCTCTGAGGCAGGACAGGCCACAGTGTGCTCAAGTCCTTGAAAGACAGACAAGGCAGGGAAGTGACAAATGGCAGATAATGAGGTGCAGCTTGCGGAGAGGGTTGTCCTGGCACATGGCACAGGGCTATGTAGGCCATGTCAATATTTTGTCTTTATCATCTGCTCGTGGGTGGGCTTGGGAGAATTTAAGTATGTGAGTGTCACAATGAGTAATAAATACAGTCTCACTAATCTGTAGATTGTACCAGTAACAGCAAACACAGGGTAAGAGAAGACAGTGCAGGAGAATGAGGAAGAGGTAATAGTGTTACAACCAGGGTCAGGACGGTGAAGTGGAAAGAGGGAAATTCTGTTATCCTCTGTGGTCAGAGCATGTTCTTTAAAGGAATATAAAGCAAATTTCAGAAGGCAGGTCACTTCTTTCAAGTCTTGACTGAGATACTCTTCAATATTCTTTTAAAAACCACCTTTTTCCTTCTACCTCTGTAACATGAATTCTGTTCAGTTATGATTTCTCTCCCAAAAGAATGTTTAAAACATTAAAACCAAGTCAATATGTGTTTTTGGAATGAACACATTCCATTGGGAATATCATTGGAAAGAAGCAAAAGTAATTTTGTAGGCACCGTGTTTTGAGAGTTAATTCCGAAGAAAGGCAGACCCTTTGCTTATTAGTAGCACCTTAAAAATCTTCTCTAGGGTCACGTCTTAGCTGCCAGTGACTACAAAGAATAGAAATAGTCCTATTTCTATGTTTCCTATTTCAAACTCTGGTGATATTTTGGAATAAGAACTCACATAGGATTCTTGGCATTTAACTTGAAAAGATTCTACTCAGGAACCATTATCAAAATTTCTACAATGAGAACTAGCCTATTTCTGGTTGGAAATTCATGTGTCTCCTAAGTGTTGTATTATTTGAGTGTCTGCCTAAGACATCCCACGTTATGTAGGGAGAGATGTGATGGAGCAGGTGTAGACCTTACTGTCTACATTCGGCACTAAAAACAAATCTGCAAAATAAAACTAAACATGCATAAATGTTTTTAATGTTAGTCGCTTTAGCAGTCACAAGTAAGTTATTGAGATGGAGACCGTAGAGCTCTGTGTCATATAAAATGATTGGGAACCCTTTTCCGGGGAGGGATATGGAAATTGCTATATGAAAGATAGAAAGAAATTTTCCCTGACAGGAGCTGAGCAAATAGACAAAGGACACAGAAAAGCTTTGAAACGGAAAACAGAAGTTGATGGGCTGAAGGGGAGAAGATGCAATGAGAATACTTGATTTTTATTGATGCTCTACTCTGTTAGATCACGATTCCAAGCCTTATCTCTGTTATATCTTTAAATGCTGTCAACCGTACCACTATCTCACCATTTGAGAGTTAAAGAGAAAGTGTCATTTGCCCTAGTCACACACAAGTACAATGAGACTCAGGCAACTGACCTTGAATCCAGAAGAGTTAGATAGGAATTATGAGAGGTCTGAAAGTTGCGTAGAGTTGTGATAACCTGGAACGTGAATTCAGGTCCCTGCTATCCACAGCTCTAATCTTTCTGAGAGCTTGGTGAATATAAAAGACCCTTCATGCCATAACAATTTAACCTAATCCTTTCTTTTTTTCTATCTAGAGATAATATATCTGTGATGGAGTAATAACTAAATATTTTAATATCAGTTTTATATATTCTGGAAAACATTCTTCTATTCATGAGAAAATGAAAGCTTAAATAAATGGAGAGATACATGTACAGTACTCATGGACTACATGAAACCACTTCTTCAAGATTTCAGTCCTTCCAAAATTGATTTATCTATTCACAGTTATCATAACTATAATCCCAGAGACTCTTGAAAATGCAAGTTGATGAGATATCTAAAGTGTATGTAGAAATGCCAAGAAACTTGATTATAAAAAATCTGAGGAATAAGAACAAACTAAGAATGCAGCTGTATTGTTTAATGATGTACCTTAAATCTAGAATAATCAAAACAATGTGTCACGGACATAAGTATCAAAAACAGATCAAGAGAAAATGACTACCAGTGCAAAAATAGATCCACTCCTTTAAGGTCATTGGATTTACATGCAAAGTGTAAAAGCTGTATGATTTGTATGAGGATGGTTTTCCAACATGAGGGAATAATGGATATCCATGCAGAGAAATGACACTCACATCTGACACCCTAGGACTGATTAAGTCAACACAAACCATCTTCCTAAATATAAAAACAAAACCCCCAAAGATTTCAATTCAAACTGAAAAGAATATCTTTGTGATTTAAGGAAAAGGATAGGAGCCTCAGGTCACTGAAGTAAAAAACCACAGAAGGAAAAGGGATTAATTAAACTTTCTCAAAAGGTTTAAAATTTTTTTCTCATTAAGAGACATTAAAAAACAAAACAAAACAAACAAACAAACAAAAAACATAGGCACCCTGGCTGGAGGGGCTCAGTGGACAAGACACTAGCCTGCAAACCCAAAGGTCACTAGTTTGATTCCCAGCCAGGGCACATAATCAGGCTGCAAGCCAGGTCTCCAGCCAGTTCCATAGCTGGAGGCAGGTGAAAGGCAACCATGCATAGCTGTTTCTCTCCCTTTCTTCCTCCCTTCCTGCCCTTCTCTGTAAAATAATAAATACAATATTTTTTAAATTAAAAAATAAATAAATAAAATTTAAAAAATAAAAAATACATAGACAAGCATTAGCCACAAGAAAGCATTTGTAAAATACCTGGTAAAGGACTCATATGTAAATGGATGTGTACCTTTTATAACTAAAGGAAAAAAAACCCTGACACTTGAAACTAGGAGATATACAAATGACCATTACACAGTTGGAAATCACTGAAGCTGTTCATCATTATGGAAACATATTAAAGTCACAATGCGACACCATGAAACATATTAAAGTCACAATGCGACACCATGACATACCTGCTAGTATGACTAAAAGTAAAATAGACAAATCAGTGTTGGCTAGAATGTGGGGCAGTCAGAATTCTCAGAAAAGGTTGATGAAAATTTTAAATGGCACCATCACTTGAAACTTGATTGGGAACACTTCCTATAAAGTATGCATTCACTTGCTCCATTACCTAGTAATGCCATTTGTAGAATAATCACAGTGCTTTATAAGAGTTTAAACTGCAAACAATCTAGCAACAACAGAAAACTGTACTATATGCCAACAATTGAATGGCACTCAGAAAAAACACACACAAAAAAAGCAAAACAAAAAACCTATTGATACATGTGACAGCTTTGGTCACAAAACTAATTCATGGTTTTGCATTATAATGCATTGCGAAGGATGCATGCTGTATTCATTTAGCGATATTCCTGTCACAAATGCATGATGCAGTCATGAGGAGACATCACAGAAGCCAAATCAAGGGCACTCAGAAAATAATAGGCCTGCTCTTATTTTTTAAATGTTAAAGGCACCAAAGACAAAAAGGAAAAGGCTGAGGAACTGCTCTGGGTTGTAGGGCATTCATGGACCCTGTGCCACATGTGAGTTGGATCCTAGACTAGAATTTTTGTTCACATAATTATAAGAGGATTTAGAGAAATAGTTGGTACACTTTGTACGAAGAAGACAGATTGAATATTATTTTTATTGACATTAATTTTCTGATTTTTAGTGACACTGTGATTATTTGTATTTTAGAGTTGGTAAGATTAAAGGGACTGCATATGAGCAACTCTCTTCAAATTTTGCATAATAATCAAGGACTCTTGGCCCTGGCTGGTGTAGCTTAGTGGACTGAGCAATGGCTTGCAAACCCAAGGGTTGTTGGTTCGATTCCCAGCCAGGGCACATAACCAGGTTGCAAGCCAGGTCTCCAGCCAGGTCCCCAGCTAGAGGCAGGTGAAAGGCAACCATACATTGATGTTTCTCTCCCTTTCTTCCTCCCTTCCTGCTTTTCATTTTAAAAATAATAAGTAAAATATTTAAAAAATATTTTGATCTAAAAATAAAAATAAAATAAAATGTGCTTCAGTCTGGTGGGCATATTAACCAATCTATACCTCACCCACAGCCTTACTCACGATGTACTTAACAATTTCATTATTGATGATGATGCCAATCTGTTATTAATAATAAATGGTAATATAAAAATGGTACTGTTAACAATAAGATAATACATAAAGTGTTTATTTTTAAAAAATCAAGGGCTCTAAGTAAAGAGAAGAGCACATGGAAAGTCTACCATAAAATAATCCATACTTATGTAATTTACATATACCACTCAACCTTTAGATACTAATCAGAAAAACACTAAAACTGAAGAATTGCTCAATAGAAACAACATATATTCTATGGGCTCTAAGATATTTCTAGCTACAACTTCAAGGAGGCACAGATTGCACATACTTTCCTTTATTTACTCTTTTTTTAATATCCCACCTATGCTACCCGCCCTTTGGGAACACCAGAATAATTAAATTCTCACCAGTTAAATGTGTAGAATAATTAAAGTTGTCAGAATCTCAAATGTGCACAAATCCTGAGGCTATTCACATAATAAAAGCCAGGCAGTAGAGATGCAGTCACTTTAAGGTCATTTTTAGCATTTTTGAGTTGAAGAAGAATGACATATAAAACAGTATAAAACATCTTTTATGAAACTTAGGAAACTTTGGCAGGAATTTTACATTTAGAATGGAAATATAACACATAATAGGCCAATAAATGAGTAACTATTGGATTTTTTCCCCTAAATGTCATCTTCTAATAACTAACCTTTACCATCCCGTTCTTTTTACACAAAAAAAGCAAAAACACATATTTGGTAGCAGAAACAGCTATGAGGGTGAGACACCCACCTAATGTGCATTCTTCTGAAAGGGGAGTGCCTTTCAAAATAAAGGCCCTGGGTCTGAAGCATGGTGAAAGCTATTTAAGTAATTATTATGATTTCTCTGTAAAGAGCAAAGGCACAAGCGACTACTGTGATCTTCATGTATAAAATTTTTATGCTAAGTGAGCTCCTAATTCAAACGGCAAGACAGGTTCACAGTTCGAGTTCTTTTTCTGCCTCAAATACATAGCCATGATGAATGCAGCGCAGAAGTGCAGTCAAAAATACAAATGTTAAGGAGAAGAAACAGCAAAGAATCTGTCTCTCTCCTCTCTCTCTGAAATTGGATTTGAAGGCTTGCTCTGGGAATAGGAGCAGGTGGAAGTGGCCTAGACTCCGTCTCAGGTGGGGTGTGCCCTGCCGTGAGGAATGCTGGGAGTCCTTTTGGCGGGGTACGTTGAGGGAAGCCAACTGAAGATGCCATCGTGTCAGGAAGCTGACTTAGCTCGGGGTTTCACAGGGTGGCCCCAGTGAACAGAGGACAGCAAATATGCTGCAGGACAGGAAACCTTAGGGAGTCCTCTGGAAGAAAGAAACCAACAAAAAAATGCCTAAGGTAGAGGGTGAACATTTAGTCTGCAAACCAAAATTCCAGGACGTGTAGGGAAAACTTTAAAAATCAGCCAACAAAAATCAACAACAAGGAGATAAATTTATGAAAACAAAAGGATAGAGTAAGGCAATCTAAAATCGATTATGTAAGATGCATGTGCAAGGTTTTAAATATGTAAGTAAAAATAGCATCTACAATCAAGGAAATCAACATGAAACCAAAACCAAAAAAGAAGTAAGGAAGGATGGATGTGAAAAATAATACTGTATTGTAGTCTTCAAAATGTGTTAAGAGGGTTAACCTCATGTTTAAATGCTGTTACGATGATAAACAAATCAATGCATAGAAACCCTTGACATTAAAAATCTCATAAAATGAGTTAAATGTCCTAGCTAGAGACAATAAATTCTGGGCCGGAGCAGAGAAGTGGGGATCATTTCAGAAGCGCACCAAGAAAACGGCACAGAGAGATTTACTAAGTGCACATATTAAATATAAAGGATTCTATTTGGTTGCATAGATTCACTTGATCCCTGTATTAATTACCTATAATCATCATTTTCAGAGCAGACAGGCAAAGGTTTCCAACAGAAGTGATGTGTCCCCTAATGTCTTTTTCCTGAGAAATGAGAGCCATTGGATTACTTGTATTTTATGAAAGGAGAAAAACGTTGTCATGTGATGATAACCAGACGGTGATTCGGGGCCAGCTAATATGTCCCGAAACACCAAACAGAACATAGAACAACATATTTGGGGCACAGCAGAAGGAACGAAACGTCCATCTGGAACATGCCAGGTGGGAGATTTCTTCTGCGGCCCGCAACGGACATGCGGTGTCTGCGTCAGCCAGCAGCGGGGAAGATGTGGGGCTTGATACGGGCGGTGGACTGACGCCGAGCCTGTGTCAAAGATGAAGCATTTTATAAAACAGGGACCCTTCTGATCTTGACCTCCTCCTCGTCTGCATGTAGAACCTCGCGGCTTCCTTTGCACGGAGCCGGCCACCTTTCCTTTGGGTGACAGAATCGCCTTGTTTTCACCTTTACAAACTCCGTCTTCCCCTGTTCCGGCCAAAGCACATTTGGGCAGCATCTGAATCGGGTCCCTCGGTGACTGGACGACGGTGATGTGAAGGCTCTGGTTGGCTCTGGCGGTGGACTCAAGACTCTTTCCACACGTTCAGGCGTTTGCCCGGTTCAGGGTGGGAGCTTTGACAGGTGACAGGAGCAGCCGGACCCTCCCTGGTCACTTGATCTCACCCCAGCCACTGGGTTTGTCAGCTTGAACAATTTCTCCAAGTGAAATGTTTTGCCGATGGGCAAGAGGTGAAACCAAAACTAGCAGAAGCCCCAAGAGGCCTCAAAATCGCAGGGTGCAAACACTGTTTTGAGGACGAAACGAAACATCTTGATAGGCGTGTCACATTAAATGGACAGCACTGTGAGGATGACTAAATTCGAAACATGGTAAACGTGTACGAATAAATACACACATGTTTATGACGAAATGCCATGGGTTTTGGGCCCGCCATTGTGCATACGTGCTCCATCAAGCATGTATGCAGGGATGGACATTTTGGTCATAACATATGTTCACTTTCAGCTTTCATATTTTATAATGAAAAATTCCCCTTTTCAAAGCCATTCTATCAATGTATAATCACAGATGCTGTGTTACGAGAATGCCTGTTTTCCCCTAATCTCGCTAATACTTGCTAACATCAGTTTTTTCATTTTATCCCATTTTGTAGACATTCATGTCCAGTTGAGGTTTTCATTTCCATTTTGCTACTTAATAATGAACTAGAATGCAGTAGAAAGAGAGGGTTAGCTTGCAGCTAGTCCACAGTAACTCTAGGTTTTCCTCCAAGGACGTCTGGAAACATGGAATGATGTTTAAAATGTCAAGATCAGGGTGATTTTGCTTCAATGCCTGAACATGCCTACACATTTCAAACCAGTGGCGATGCAACGTTTGTGAAAAACATGTAGGTGGGCATTGTTCACTTGGCTTATTGGCTCCTACTACCTGTTTCCAGTGCTGTGACCTTGAAGACCCCCCAGTAAACGTGTTACTGTGGTGGCTAGCAACCTGAAGACAAAGCTAACCCAGAGATTGTGAGAACACCCCTGGCACCCATCAGAAAGTCTCCGAAAGAGACTGCCCCTGTGCTCTTGACTGTTAAATTCAGTGAACCTCATGAAGGCACCCTCTGGGGCACCTGTGTCATAGCTGCAGACAGTGGTATGTATTGTCACGGTCATTTGGATGGATGCTAATATAAAAAGCATATATGTGTCTTGATCAGACACTCTTTGGTTGTCTGTGAGCTTCACCATGTTTTCCTCCTGGAGTTCTTGCGGCCCCTGATAACTTACGAATGTAATCCCGTTGTCATTACAGAGACTGCCCAAGTCTCTTCCTCTACTTGATTTATCAACCTGTTTATAGTGACTTTTAATGAAAGTCTGTAACTGTATTAGAGATAGTTTACGGTAGGCAGAATGTGAGATGGCTCCAAAACTTCTACCTCTTGGAGTACGTAATTACTGGGCTGACCACTGGCCGGTACAGAGGACATCGGTATTACAGCCATGGTGAACGGAAGTCTGACCTTGCACATGACCATAGAAATGGACCCTTAGCTCTTCCTGGGAAGTCGGTTCAGCTGGCAGCTTGCTTTAACCCTGAGTGATCCTGAGCAGAACTATGAGCTAATAAATGAGCGTTTCGTTTTAAGCTGCCAAGTTTGTGGTAACTCAGTATGTAGCAATAGAAAAGTAATTAATAATTTATCAACGATTCCCCTGCTTAGTTCTGTTGTATTTTGTTAAAATGATCACTTATAGCAAAATCATAAAAATAACAACCTGTATTTTTTCTTGGTGTTCTATTGTTTGGTTTTCCTATTTGTACCTGCCATCAAAATTCTTCTCAGATGGTATCGTTTCCTATGTAGACATTTCAAATAATTTTATAGGTAATTTTCATAATTAATAAACAGCTTTCGTGATGTTGGTAGGCATGCTATTTAGAATAACATCAAAAATTAAATACTTTATGAGTAAATATTTTAAAAAGGTATGCAAGTTCTTCAAGCATAAAATCTGAACAATTATTAATAAAAAATAAATAAGCAAATTATATGATGGGATAATTCATGCACATGGTTAGAATGACTAAATTATTTATTTATTTATTTAAAATGAATAATTTTTTTGAGGTAAGATTTTTTTTAAAGATTTTATTTCATTATTTTTAGAAAGAGGGGAAGGGAGATAGGCAGAGAGGGAGGAAGACATCAATGTATGGTTGCTTTTCACCTGCCTCCAGCCACAGACCTGACTGGAGACCTGGTTTGCAACCTGGTTATGTGCCCTGGCTGGGGAATCGAACCTGCGACCTTTGGGTTCGCAGGCCGGCGCCTTATCCACTGTGCTACCAGCCAGGGTGAATGACTAAATAATTTAAAGTTGTCACTTCCAAAATGATCTAAACGTTCCTTTCAATCCCAGTGAAAAATCATAGTAGATGGTGTTTGTTGTGGCAGTGGTTATAACTTTTGTTTATTTTATTTTTGGTTTAAGTATGAGATTTACATGGTATTTAAAATGACCAAATTTAGACAAGACAACCCTGCAGAACACATTATGGAGGGCATCCTCTATTAGATAAAGCAATTATAAAGAGATAATAAATTGGGTTGGGGAGAAGGAGAAAGATGACAGAAATTCACTCCAGGTTCAGCCCACAGAGGGATAAATGGTCTATCCAGATTTTTAAAACAATTTAAAAAATTGACCATATGAGGGTTGCTTTTGATTATTAACATGCACTGGCAATTCTAAAGTCTATCCGTGAAAAAGGTTCCTACCTACCACAGGGTCGCTGCCCCACTTCATTCCTTCTCGTTACAGCCAGGCGTCTTGATGAGTAAAGTAATTAAGAGAGGGTGGTCACAGCACAGAGGGAGACAGATATTCCAAGGGATCAAGTAAGAGTCCAGAAGAAGCACAATTAACTGGAACGTTCGCTTTATGACAATTTGCTCTGTGTGGCTGTGTAAAGAAATGGTCTTTGCCATTAGCAGTGCTGAGTACATGGAGGAAAATAAAACTTTGAGCTTTACCTCAAACAAACGTTAACTAGGAAAGCAGCATATGTTCTCTTCCATATTATATTTCAAATCTTATGCTTACAATGCCTTTAACTCAAATATTTGTGTGTATATATATATATACATATATATATATATACAAACATACCATTAAGCTGGAAACTTTGAGGCCTGGAACTTTCTAACTAACCAATATTCTGTAATTAGAAAATTGGCCCATTATTAAGACTGTCAAGCTGAACAGATGGCTAGGAACATAGGTCAGAAAATGACGAGAAACTTCAGCAATGTTTAAGACAAAATATCTTTGCCTGTGTAGCGATGGAATGATTCTTTCGGGTGTGACTGTCAAGTATCAGCTTTGGCATTCCGGTGTCAGCCCGCATCCTGAAATAAGTTTTTCCAACTTAATTTGAGGCTAAGAGATACTTTGAATCTGACATTTAAGTCCCTATTCTCTCAAATTTAAGCTTCGCAGAGACAAGAAAAATTCATTTGGCAACGCCAGACATTTGGTATTTAAACATAACTTCTGGATGATTGGACATATTTTCTTTTTACCCAAGTGATTTGATGTCACATTGTCACAGCAACGGCATCTTCTATAAGGATATAAGAGGCCTCCATAACCATAGGGAAAACCATATTTAATAAATGAATGTTCTTACTAAGACAATAAAAGTGGAGATCAGAGAAGTAGATTTTTCAAGTGTCTATATCATAGGGAATAGGAATCAGCACTGTATTTTAATGTCCATTTGACCTTGTAAACATTTTTGAAACATTTCAGAAATGAATTAGCTTAGCCTTAAATGTATTAGCAGGATTTTCCAATGAAAAGGACTGATGGAACCTGTTATAGATTGTATAACATTATTAAAATGCATGATACATAATAGATGTTCAATACAGATTTGCTGAATGAAATCACAACTAAATGGGATTGGGTACCTTGTGTAACAGATGATAATACGTGGCAAGAGTGTCATGAACAGAGGATTCAAATATCATATCTCGTTGACTTTTCTAAGTAAACACATATGAATCCCTGACCCTTGACCACACAAATAACTAATGCCTCTTTCTACTTCCAATTTGTCTCAAATCTCAGTTTGCCCATGTTCTAGGAAGAGAACAAATGAAGACTCTAATCTTTGTGTAGGTGCTATTGACTCTGAGACAGGAAACTATTGAGGAGTTCTGAGCAGGGAAATGACAGCATCTGTTTGAGGCTTTCAGAAGACACTGTGGCTTGTCTTTTGAAGAAGTCACGGTCAGTGTCGGAAATAGGGAAACCGGTTGGAATTCCTATAAACTAGATGAGAAGAGATGACGCTTAGAACAGGGTCTGTGGATGGGGGGGGGGTGACTCAAAATGGTTAGAGATCATGGGTGTCACCATGTGTTCTGGGCGTTGAAAAATCAGAAGCTGGAATTTACATTTACTGTGGCCAAGTTTGCGGGAAACAGCAAGATGTTTAGTTCAGTTTTAGACATGTCACATTTGCTGTACTCAGTGACTACATCCATATATGCAATTGCCAGTTGAATATGATCATTTGTACTTCAGAGAAGATTTACATATCCATTTGGAAATAATTACAAAATGGACTTTATTCAAAGACATGACACTAGATGAGTTTGCCCAAAGAAATGAAAATAACAATGAAACAATTTCAAGGGCCGTCCTGCACACACCTATGTAAAAATGGTCTCAGCAGCAAAAGAAATTGAGAAGCAGCTTTTCCACATGACAGGAAGGAAAACGGGGGATTCTGTTTTGTCTCAAGGAAGAAATATGTCTGGTAACCTCTTGCTAGGTGGCATGAACCAGCTCGGGGTAGGCTTCTCCATGCAGTCAAATGCAGCTTTACCTCGAAAGAAGATGAGCACTGTGACTTGATTGTTGGCCTTCACATCATGAAGTTTTAGTAATTGGTGACTAGGGCAAGAGAGGTTTGGGATAAGCCTATAGAAACTGGGTAAAGACGTTTTTGGAGAAAATCGGTAAACAGAAAATTTCAAGATGTTGGGTCCATTCACTTCTTTCAAGGAATTTCTGATGTGAAGGTGGGGAGAGGACCGTGTGGTGGTTTCAGGAGTCTGCACAGGAAGGAAGAAACTGCATGTCTGTAAAGTGATGTCTGTTCTCTAACTCCAGGAGGGACTAAATAGAGAACTGCTCCGAGCAGCTCAGCCTGTTCAAGTGGATTGCCGCTCCAAGCTTGTAGGTGTGTGAATGGTTGCAAATGAGACACATATATGTACCCCCCTGAATGTCCAATCAGGGAAAAGATAGCAAAAAAGTGAAAAACAGTGAAAGAAATGGCGATGTGTCAGCTATCTTAGGTTGCCATCAAATTGAGGACTTGAAAGTTTTAGGATTAGTGAGAACTAATGAGCTGGAGACTTATAATGTGCACTTATTAAAGTCCACCTAATATTGAAATTAGCTAGAATGCCTCATCATTAGATGCTGCTACTAACTAATGTTTCGGAAAATCAGAATATCAGTTAATAGGAGCTACCTTTCTAAAATCAATTCCCTCTTTGTAATAATACTAACCTTTTCTTTCATTTTTCTCTATCGTGCATATTGCTCGGTTATGCCATGTGATTTTCAGCTTTATTTCATTTAAGGTTGCTCTTCTTTTCTAAAAATATATTTTACTCATTATTTTTAGAGAGCAGGGCAGGAAGGGAGGACGAAAGGGAGAGAAGCATCACTGTATGGTTGCCTTTCACCTGCCTCCAGGTGGGGACCTGGCGGGAGACCTGGTTTGCAACCTGGTTCTGTGTTCTGAGTGGGAATTGAACCAGCGAAACTTGGGTTCGCAGGCTGGCACCTTATCCACTGTGCCACCAGCCAGGGCTGATCATTCTAGACATCTTACAGTCAATTTAGAGTCCGTGCAAATGTTGCTTATAACTATTCTGAATTCTTTACTGGCCTTCATGAGAAATATTGTCAGTACTCCCTACATGTGTACTTTTACATGTGTGACTGTTGTTACAAGATGCAAATGTGAACATCAGAGACGGATTTGATCAGAATTGACCCTGACACGGTAGTCGGCAGGCGAGCAGGACGGGGCCAGTTCTCCATGATGCCCAGGTTCCAGCCTGTGGTTGGATTCTCTCGTGTACCTGTGCTTTGTAGCACAGGGGCAGCAGAAAGCAAGTGTGTCGGGTCAGGGGACTGGCAAAGGCTCGCTACTGCTGTGTAACGGAGTCCAAGCCGGGTAAGGAAGGAAACTAGAAGTGGTTTCATAAATAGGAAAGTGTGAGAACAGTAACATTTCGATTGAAGTCAGTACACACTCAACTGCAGGCAGAGCAAGGGCAGAGGGATTGGCTTTGGATTGGAGAGAATTGTAACAGGACGGACGATGGGAGGGCGGATCTAGGTGGAGACAGTCTGTAAGCTCCATGGAGGCCCAGGACATGGGTCCCTCTGATTCGAGCCTGGTGGGAAGACGTCCCGTATGTCAGCCACACAGCACAGAAGGAAGGCGTGGGGCTGTGCGCCAGGCCCTCGTGCTGGGGTTTCTTAGTGAATAAAACAGCCACGAGCCCCTGCCTTTGAGTGGCTTACCTTTCAGCTTTGGGGGAGAAGAAGAGGAAAACCTAAAAATAATCGTCATCATGAAATAAATACAGTTACAGTAATCTGGATAATGTTAAGTGCTAGAAGGGAAAATAAAGTATGAAGGTCGAGGGGAAGCAGGTGTGTGTGTGTGTGTGTGTGTGTGTGTGTGTGTGTGTGTGGAACCCCTGAAAGAACTTGGGGTGGCCTTCACAGGAGGAGCCACGTGTCAGGAATCCTATACACAAGCAGGGGAAAGTGATGGAGTCACTCTGGGACTCTGAAAGGAAAGAACCCCACCCCTACCCCAAGTCAAAGTGAGTGAGTGCATTTTTGAGGGTGAGGAAGGAGATCAGGGTAGCAGGAGTGGGGGACCGGGGAGAAGCGACTGGGACCTGGCTCAAGAGGGGGAGCAGCTCCCAGGACCTGTGACGGTGGGGCGTGGGGGCCTAGGCTCACTCTGAGCTAGGAAGCCTGCACCGGGGTTCAGCTCGGGGCCTCTATTTCAGGGTGCCAGCACCTGTCAGGTTGAGGGTGCCTGGAAGGGCGGCAGGCCCAGCGGTTGGGGCTGAGTGATGGTTGGCAGCAAGGGTCTAAGTGAACCGTGGGGATTCTCACCTGAGCAGTAGCAGCAGCGCTGAGGCGGTGAGAGAGCAGGTGGATTTGAAGGCAGGACTGGGCTGTGGAGTGAAGAGAAGTGGATGCAAGGAAATCTAGGGGAGAAGCAGCTACACGGAGCAAGACGGGAATCGCATCTCCTCTTTCCCCGCACAGGGGCGTGGGATAATAGTCGGAAGCTCCTACAGGTTTGAACAGGTATTTGGAGAAAAGGGAACGCAGCTCTCCTATTGGCTGGGACGCTCATCTTCTGAGCATGGCGATTGTTTCCAATAAATGCTTAATGGAAATGTCATTTACTGTCGTTGGTTCCGCGCAGGATGATGGTGGCTGGTAAATAAACATGATTGGACGTGTCAGCTTCAAAGTTGCGTTTAACTGGCTGACAATAGTTCCCAGCACGAATTATTACCCCCGCAGCACCAGGTGGATAATCCACAGCAAGCGAAATACGAATGAGAGAAGCAAGATTATGCCGATGTCGATTTCTTCTTCTAGAGCTCCGAGTTCTGCCTGCTGTCAGAAATTAAATATTATTCTCCAAGACCTGTTCTTTACTTAAAAGGTGATTAAAGATATTTGCTCAGAGTATATTTGTTCAGAGTGTCAGGGTGTGTATGAAGGGGAGGTAACTGTCTTTGGTAAAAGTTATCTGAGTTATTCAGAACATACAATCAAAGGCATTCAGATATTGAAAACACCCACAGCATGCTGACATTGCTTTTAATTTCTTATATTACTGAATTAATTGTATCTGCTCTGCATTCATTTTAATATTATAAACTCTCTTAAACTAGACTTTTTATGAAACAAGTTTTATTCTATCTCTGTTAACACCTTAACTTCTTCAATCAACTAAATAAAATATAGAATCTGAAACAATTGAATTAGGATTCAGTGATGGTAAGATATTATTTAGAATTGCTAGTTTCTTCATTATATTTCCTTTTCCACAGACACGCTGGGTGCTTTGAATAGAAAAGAAAAGAAAATATTTTCATAGCATCATCGCTATAGTCACATGTATAATTGATCAGCTTGAAAGACTAAGAAGTCCAGGGTTGAGCCCAGGCTAATGGCAATTTTAAAAGAGCCCGTTTTCCCTGAGGCCATCTTATAAACAACAGCATTGTGATTTTATACACATTGGAGGAATTTCTGATCATAGAAAGCATGGAAAAGAGATTCTAAGTATAATCACCAGCCAGCCTTATTAAGTCAAGGACTTTGACTTTTCACTTGAAGGAAGAAGCATTTATGTCTTCTCTTTGGCATATCTTAATGGCCAGCCTTACTATTTTTGCTTGTTGGGGTCATTTTTAACTTAAAGAAAAGGAGTTTACATTGCATACAGGCAGTGTGACACCCCAACTGTTTTTTCTGGTCCCCAAAATGCCTCCTCGGTGACTAATGAGCAGAAGCATCCACTGCGTGGAGACTCTGGACACAGGGAGAGTGACATCCAGGGTGGGACCTGACTAGACAGGAGGTGATTTCCTCAGAACAGCACCCAATTTAAAACATTTGAACTGTTGACTTCTGGACTTTTCCATGTCATGGCTTTGTGCGGTGGCTGGCTGCGGGCCACTGAAAATGCAGATTTTAGGTTTGTGTACCACGATGGACTGCAGGTAATGGAAAATGTGGGGAGTGAAACCGCGGATCAGGGAGACTCTTGGAATCAGATGTCTGTGCTTCCCACTGCAAAGCACAGGATGTGAGCACCGGCTCCTAAAAGACTAGTCGCCTGGTTGGACTGAGTGTGTTTAGGAGAACAACTTTGGGGCAGCCAAGATGCTTTGGAGATACTGACGTCTGGCGTGGCCATACTCTTCTGAACAGAAGGGGACTCACAGGAACCGGGGAGGGGGGTGTGGTGTGGGTGTGCGTGTGTGAGTAAAAACAAGAAGAAATGAAAAAAAAAAAAAAAAGCAGAAACCTTGTGGAGACAGGCCCTCTGGGTAAAATTTTTCAGTTTTAAGTGCAATGAGAGGCAAGCATGAGTTGTCAAGAAAAAAAAAAAAGGTAATTCTTAAATTTAAACTGATAGAATCGATTTACATCTAATTTTTATTTTTACAGAATATGATACATTTTGCCAGAAATGCAGATATTAGTGCTACAAGAGGCCGTTACTAATGACAAGATTATTTCCCCTCCAGACCCATAGTCCAGATGGTGGGAGTCACCGTTAGTAATGATGTAACCACAGTTGCACAATATTATAAAATCTTAGCTATTCAGCTAGAAATATGGCCATGAACTTGCCAAGCCTTCAAAGACACCCTGAAGTGGAATTTACTTCAACAGCAGAGTGCTTTATCTTCAGTGGTGTCATTTATTTCCATCAAAAGAACATTCATCATAACATCAAACTTCTGTTTGATATTATCCTTGGAAAAATAATTCAACTATTCTTGAGTGATCTCTGGATCAGCCAAGTTTTAAATCTAAATTTATATTTTGGAATACTTTTCTATGGGGGAATTTAAAATATTGTCTAAAGGAGCTTGCAGGTATAGAGATGGAAATATACATAATTCTAGATTTGACACTAATTTATTTATGCCTTAAATAGCAGCCTAAGTAGAATATATAGGTTTCTAAGGGAAATATACTTCAACTGAGAAATAATTCAGGCTATATACTTGGCTTATTTATTTTATTAAGGATGTGATTTTCTGTAGATAAATAATCATACAAAATAAAACAATTCCACACTGACTCTAGATAATTTCCAACATGGTAAGTCAGAAAAGTATTTTGTGTACATATAATAGATAGAAAGCAATCATCCTGTTGAGCAGTGAAATTCATATGGGTAACAATTTCCTTGGATACTTTGCTGAAAGCTAAGTACTTTCTCTTTCTGCTAACAATGACCGTAAAAAAATATGTGATTTTAAATGTTTTATGAGTTTGGAAATTCAAAACCTGACTTGAGGGAGTGTAGTTTCTGATATACTCAGAATTTTTGTACTTACTTGTTTCAGGTACGGATAGAATTGTATTACATATGGCCAGAATGCTCCGTGACGATTTTAATTAATGTCAGAATGTTTCCTTTTGTCCTATATTCTTAGTGCTAAAGTCCATTGGATTAGGGTCTGCCATATGAATGTTGTCTCTATTAGCAAGGAAGGTATTTTGAATCCACATTTCAATTCTAAAGGCATCTGAAGGAAACATTTTAAAGCATTATTTTAATCCAGGTTTCTGGAGATTTCTGTGCACAGAAAAATTCCAAGACTTTGCAGTTATTAATTTGCCAAGTTTGAATCATTGAGCTAGCTCTTCTTCCACAGTGGCAGCTGTGAACTTCCAAATTGGAAGTTCAACTGTATACTTCTGGTTCTTTTAGCAACACCGGTCATGGTGATCCTGGAGTCTTAAAAGTGGAAACTGGATCTCATAAATGTGGTCAAAATGATCCCGGACAGTGAAGCACAGAAAGAATTCCCTGCTCTTGAATTATTTTGAAATTAAGCAAACTATTTTTTCTCGTAACAACTAATATTTATATGCAGGGATATATTTTGAGGCATGTCTTGTTTTTGAAAAGCCGCTATCTATGTACTAGACAAGAATATTGCATATTGTCTGCAGTTTTATCAGGGTTTCTTTAATCAAGATTTTCTCACTCCCAAACTCCAGGAAATTAAGATTTTATATCTATAGGAAAAGCACATTTGGTCTCATCAGCAGAAACACTGATGAGAAAGTACGTACATTAACATAGGAAGCCATGAGTCACCGAGACCTCTGGAACTGCTCTCTTCATTTTTGTAGCAGAAGTCGACATGCTAACAACACGTTTCCCATCTGAGCTCAGAGTGAGAGGACCTGTCTTTCAAAGTTTTACTTGGAAAATAAATGATTCCCTGTTTTGAATGTTATCAACTGCCTCCCTTATTTCCAAAAAGACATCACAACATGGAAGTCTTCTTTTAATACTCAACCTGTCCCTCCTCGATGGAGGTTTGGAAATTGGGTCACTGAGAAAGAAATACAGATACTGTGGTGCGGTTGAGCAGGGTCATGCTATAGGAAAGTGGGAGAGCTGAGAAGTCTACCAGGCCCCACTTCAAAACAGTGAAGAAAGACTAGGGATTCATTTTGCAGAGACAGCATTTCTGCTTCCTTTCTACTTAAATTATAAGATAGCTAAATCATTTCCAGGAGATCTAAATTTAGGATGCTCAAGGGACTTCTTTTTATTTTCTATCCAGCCATCAACTCGAACAGGCACTTTACACGAAAGCTTTTGGGTAAAATTCCAACCTTCTCACAGGGGGCCCTTTTATTCTCAAAAGTTTACACATTTTCTTTTAACTTTGTTGGTTTCATGCATGCCACACAAATAGACCATAGCTTTCAGTTCAGAGAAACACAGAAATGAATATGTATGCTTGTGGTGTTTTTGTCTATAATATTTTCCAATATATGATAGGCCCTATAATACATAGAATCTTACTTTGAATTCATGTTTGGTTAGAACACTTTCTTCAAATTTTATCAGTTGGATGTTTACATCACAGATACTGTGATCGAAATTACTACTACTCTGACAACTGTAAACAATGCCAAAATTTATTCTATAGTTTCGGAGTGTAATACAACATTTATATTATGTGTGTAGTTTCAAGTCAATTTTTAAAGAAACTATAGAGTGAAAATGGAGAGAAAAGAATTAGAAGGTAGTTCATGGACGCCATGAACCACATTCCTAGATCCTGTGAGGGTAAGATTTGAAATGGTTTGTTACTCAGATAAGTTGGTTAACTTTCCCCAGCTTCCTCAAACATGAAATGAGCATGATCATGCCTATATCATTTTTACAAAATTGAGAGGCTATAATTATGAAGAGTTCTTAGTAAATAGCATCTAGATGCCCTGTGTACTAAGCAATTTTCGTTTTCCCTACATTTCCCTACCATTTGAAGGTAAGTCCTGAAAATGTTGGCAGAGCTCAGTGTTTGGGTATTTTAGGGGCGAGAGTGTTTTCGGAATTGGAATCAGGTAGTCACAAGCTTATTAGTTGTGTTCAATAGAACCACCGATTCTTGGGGTTAGATTTATTGCTGGACTGGGATAGGTGGCCCGTACCTGATCACCAACTTTGTTCACTCATTTGTTCCGAAATAGCACGAAAGTATCGACTTTTGTAGTTGGACTTACACTGGCTGTTTCTAAGTCTTTCATGCTTTGCTTGGACATAAAACATATCCCAGACCCCCGACTCAGCACCCACGGCCCTCCCGCCGCCTCTGTTCACAGCTCTCTCAGCCTTTCCAAGGAAAAGTGCCCAATGATGCCCCTCTAAGTAGGCGCATTTCCACTGGATCCAGTTATTGAATGTATGATGCTTCGTCTCTCACTTGTCCCCAAATGCTTTTTTAATAGTCTATTGTGCCGTCAATGTAACATTTTTCAAAACCCAATCATTGAGTTTTCAAACGATCGTATCAGCAATTATTCTGCATTTTGTTTGATTCCACTGGTATGTTTCATGATAAATAATAACTTCCGTTTATCCACTTAACATCTACAGATCTATCTTTACCATGATATCATCAAATAGTTAATTTTAAAATAAAAAGAATTTTGGCTCTGGCTGGTGGCACAGTGGATAAGGTACTGGCATACTGGCATGTGAACCCAAAGGTCGCTGGTTCGATTCCCAGCCAGGGCACATACCCAGGTTGCAAGCCAGGTCTCCAGCCAGGTCCGTAGCTGGAGGCAGGTGAAAGGCAACCATACATGGATGTCTCTCTCCCTCTCTGCCTCTCTCCCTTCCCCTCTCTCTCTGGAAATAATAAATAAAATCGTTAAAATAATAATAAAATAAAAAAATTTATATCTGCTAGCCTGTGGAAAAGGGAGCCTGCATGTTCTTTTTCGAAAGCCCACGGCTGCCACTATCCTGGTGGCTAATCACAGTCTATGTGCTTATGTCCTCTCTGACTTTAGGGAAATGTTCTTTCCTTTAGCAGGGGACACATGGCTAAGTCACCACTTGGTGAGTTCTACTCCCTTTGCTTTAAGCAACATGCACACGTATGGCTAATGACAAAAATCAAGGGCAGGGAAGTAAATGGAAAGAACGGAACATGCTATCTGGAAAAATCACATGTCTTGGTGGAGTCAGGGCACCAGGAGTCCTGTGATGTCCAAGAGGATGTATTTGGATGTTCTATGAACAAATGAGTACCAACTTCTTTTTTATTTATTTATTTTTTTATTGTTGTTGTATTACATCCATCCCTTTTTTTCTCCCCTCTGTCCCCCTCCCCACCCACCCTTTCCCCCAGTACCAACTTCTTAATTCCCAAACCCCAAGGAGAAGAGTACTGTTCTAAGCAGATACTCAGGGACGCTACGGAGTTCTGCATGGACACCACTCCCTCCAGTTTTCCAACTCAGAGCTGCCCATCTCCCGGTGTGGGACCCAGAGCCGCTGAACCCCCGTGCTGTCCCTGAGGGGGACTGCCCATTGCTGACCAGATTTGTTTGCCCGGGACAGTATCCCCCATGGTGCGGCCTTCAGTGTCCAGCACCAGATGCTGCGAAGTACAGGGACCCAACCACTAGCTGTATCAAGAGATAAGGTTGTCACCGAGGCCACCACTGTGACTGCACAGCAGCTCACCTTCTCCCTGCTCAGTCCTTTCCTTTCTTCCACCAGGCGACCGTCAGTACTTCCTGGTAACCTTCCGGCACAAAAGTCTTCATCTCCATGTCTCTGGCCTGCAACCGTAAGTATACCCCGTTTTCACAGAAATGTGAAGTTTTCTTCACTCTTGTGTCACGTAAAGGTTTTCAGGTGTTTCATGCAACTGCGTTGGATAAGCATTCATAGCCAGGTTATTTCCGGTGCCAGGATAATTATGATCAATTAAAGTACTTGGTGGACGTTAAGTGAAGATTTGAAACAAATGAAAGCATTTCATTGTTCTTCTGTTTATTGGACTATAATAGAAGATAAGTATGATATTAGAGTTAGACGATAAGTTAACGATAGGACCCCATGGAGCTAAGCAACAATATTTTATTCTCGGAAATTGTGTAAGGCTGTCTGGTGCATTGAAGGCCAATTAAATTTGAAGAACGAAAAAAATGGCATGATCCAAGATAATTCCTGGGCATCAACGGAATAGAATCTAAGGGGGTCTCCGAGGGTACTTTTGAGTCAACTGCACAGTGATGTGATGGGCATCATAGGAGCTAAGCAGAGATTTGCTAAGACCAAAGGAGAGCAGATCTGATTCTCTCTGCCATTCTAACCTTGTCTGGGAATCTGTTTTTGCTTATTTATTTGGGCTCTGGGAGAATGCCCTTGACTAAACGAGGTGCTCTTTTCTGCTGCAGCACTGGTTGGCCAGCTTCTCCGGGCCCAGGGCCCTGGAGTGGAGGGAGTGGATTTTAGTGCTTACTTGGCATTATCGCCTGCTTTTAAGATTCATACAACAGGACTGAGAACCCCTCCATCCCAACTACCCCCAATTAAGTTTCCTGTTTGATGAAGCATAACTCACGTAATACCAGGCTGTAAATTAGAGCGAAATAGGGAGTAAATCGTTAAACATCAGATGGAATAACAAAGTCAAGTATTTGAGGACAATGATCTTAGGGGGAAAATGAATGGATATTTCAAGTTTTTCAAAAGCCAATTACAGGTTACACAAAATAGTTTGATGAATTTAATATTCCTTCCAGTTTGGATATATCTTTATAAGAAATGAACATCCTAGTAATTTTAATTCATGATCGACATCAGTATGCTTTAAGCAGCATACGGGCACGGGTAACACTGCTTCAAAGAGGAGAAATCTAAGTCTAATTTGCACTTGAGAAAAGGCACATGAAGGTGTCCAGTCAATATAGAGGAGCTCATTGTATTTCTGTGTTAAGTATTTGATATACTCTCTTGGTACTTTAGTCAAATACTTAATTTGCATGAAGAGTTTTTCTTAAAAGTCAGAATGAGGTAGGACAATAAGTATTCTCTTTCATTAATGTGTTCAAAATTTTGCTTGACCTTAAATAAGGATAGGCAATGATAACTCACTTCAAATGTGGGAATTGAGTCTTTTTAAATTGAAACAAAAATATTCATACTGACAGTTAAGATCACTGCCTTAGTGTAACATATAGGCACAGTGATAAAATGTATATTTTGCCATCTTTCAGGTGTTTTCTTATACCGCCACTACTGAGATGCATTATTCAAAGTAGATTATCACCTTTTAAAAAATGTCTTTGAACCTTAGAGAATTCATGAGCTATCTTTTTAATATAAGAGGCCATTTTCTGGTAGTAATAAAATTAAGTAATAATATTTATCTTATAGAAGGCTATTACATAACAAAGCTTTCTTGTAATTAAAATAAAACATTATATACCTATTATCATATACATGCACATATATGTTTTGAGTGAATGTGTTTATACCTCACCTATGTAATTATACTCTATCAATAGCCTCCATGGATTTTAGGAAATAGGAAGTCATTATATTGAGAATAATTTTATATTTGGATATTTGATAAGAATTGCTAAGAACATTATTATATCATGGAAACATTAGATAGTTAGGTAATATAAAAATAGTAGCCTCATTGTGACAGAATATCATTATGTATAGTTATACTTACACAGTTATAGAACCCATTTTGATATTCTATACTCAGAAATATAAGCTAACCTGGAGATGTGTAAATACAGTCAGTATGTTTTAAAATATGCTTAATAGTTGAAAACACGTACTTGTACTTCACCGTTCATAGCTCTACCTCCCTTAAACGCAAGTCTATGGAATGTTTCCCACCCAGTTTACATGAATTGGCAATTCACTGGTTAGTTATTATCTAGTCATTAAGAAGAATTATTTCCTATGTCTTAAAATGTGGGACACAGCCATTGACCATTTCTATGAGCAGCGTAGAAGGGCTCAGAAGGAAGGGGGATGCTGACCAGCACCTCTCAAGTCTCCCCATTACCTGAGTTCTGAAGTGGATCCACCTACACATGCTTGGGAAGGGCTGGGTGGCAACACTGCCCCCTGTCCAGTTGTTACCCTGGACCCACCCCACAGGGGAGTCAGTACCCTCTCGCTCTCTGCTGAATCCAACATGATGCCTGTGTGTTCTTGAATATCTAGTTTTCTTCACGGTACATTGATCAGGCTCCGCGATACTTCATCTCATTAACAATGACTTTAAACCTCCCGGGGAAAGCTATAATTCTGTCATTCAAAGACACGAAAGAAAGTGAAAATACTCACGACTGTAATTAGTGAGACGGGAGCATGTTATTCACCACAGACAAGTGTTCCTCCCCCATCTCAGCACTGCAGTGCAGGGCTCCGGAGAG
The DNA here is from genome assembly GCA_004026585.1 of Noctilio leporinus. Classification (NCBI taxonomy): domain Eukaryota; kingdom Metazoa; phylum Chordata; class Mammalia; order Chiroptera; family Noctilionidae; genus Noctilio; species Noctilio leporinus. The sequence continues at coordinate 190,337 of PVIW01001147.1, forward strand.
AACTCTGCCCCTGGCGTTCTCCTCCTGAGCTCCTGTGTGCGCATTTCCTCCCTGTTGTAGCATCACTGCTCAGCTTCCCAAAGGCAGTTTGGTGAGGGACCTGTGAAATGAGGCAGGCTCACCATGGGCACCCCCACTGATGCCATTTCTGGTAAAGGTCATGCCCACTTTGGGACCCCACAGTCATCTTACCGGGTGTCAGGCTGCTTGGCCCATGCACGTGGCCTTTTACAGTGTTCATTCTGGACAACATCAGACAGCTCCTACTTCCTGCCTCTGACCTTAGACGTGTCAGTTAGCTCCACCCGAGTGCTGCCCCCTCCTCTGCCTTCAGAGGACACTCCAGTCAGAGTCTCGCCTTCATGAGGGCCAGGCGTAACTTCTGTGTTTTCTGAGCCTTTCCACCAGTTCTATGATATTTTAGTCTAACAAAAAAGCATTCATTGCCACCTACCTGGTTCAGTGACATGATATTTCATCGGTGTGTGACTTTTTAAAAAGATTTTATTTATTATTTTCAGAGAGAAGGGCAGGGAGGGAGAAAGAAAGGGATAGACATATCCATGGATGGTTGCCTTTCACCTGCCTCCAGCTGGGGACCTGGCTTGCAACCTGGTTATGTGTCCTGGCTGGGGATCGAACCAGTGACCTTTGGGTTCCCAGGCCAGTGCCTTACCCACTGAGCCACCAGCTGGGGCTAGTGTGTGACTTTTCATCTTAATTATACTTTATATTTCTTACAGCCTGGGAACTCTACTTTTCACCTCACAATTTTAAATTTATAAACACCAAGTTCACATTTTCTCTATAAATGAAAAATTTCACTCTCATGAAATTTGATACATTAATATATACAAATGATAAATGGCCCTTTTTCAAACAATGATAAATTGTAGATGTTGCCTGCTGCTAGCCTTATGTTCTAAACAACTAAACCGAGGAAGAACATAAAGCTAAGATTTTAAGAGCTTTTTTTATACATTTTTTAAATGTAATCCATAAGCGGATTAATAGCACGGCTTTAAGGTCTTGGACCTCAAACCATCTACTACATTAATCAGTGTTTGTATATAATTCTCAGGATCTGCACATACAATTGCTAGGAAACTTGAATTATCTGTAGGAGGTAAAACAACACTCAACATGCTTGGTCAGGGTTAATAATAGATATGTTATTTTAATCTGTTTGGAAGGTGTGCTCAGTGGTTGTAATAATGCCTTAGCTGCATTGTGCACTTATTTTGCTTGGATCATAAGCAAAGGATAGTTGGCAACATATAGTTAATGTGTGTGCGTGTGAAATCTAAAGCAGCACGATGTTAACAATGGTGTCAGCATTGTGATAAGGCATATGTGTTAGCAATAGAAAAAAAATGACATAGAACCAGATTTATGGTTTTGTTTAATATCATTCTGACTTGGTATTATATAAATTTTCACCAGCATGACTAATTTTTCATTGTTATGATTAAACAGGAACATGTAGATAGATAGCATGTTTTTTATATCTGTAGTAAGATAATTAACAAAATATATTGATGGTTAAACTTTCACCACAATCTACACAGAAAATGTTTTTCTCTGGAACAAAAACTGTGTTTGCGTTTATTTGTTTTCTTCAGTCCCTTAGTCTTTAAGGCAGTTTCCATAAAGTGTGACTGATTTTATGCTGTAAAATGTGTTCGGTGGAACCAATAAAACATGCAGAACCATCTGAATCATCAGAAATTTAAATCTCCACATACAGGGGCTTTCTGCTTCCAACCCAGCACTTTGCATTCCCAGTGAATCATCTTTCCTGCTGATAAAACTAAAACCTGCAGAAAATGCAAAAAAAGCAGGGATCTCAGGAGGCTGAAAAAATAAATAGGAGCAGGCAGATGGCAGAAAGGAATCAAAATCAGGAGAAGGGGCCGACGGAAATGGGAGGGTGGTTTTATTGGTGCGAATTCCCTTCCCCCTTAGGGTTGTGACTTACAATGGGGTGCAGTAGCCCCGCTGCATCAAGTAGCTGCAAAGCGAGGTCACATTCAGACTTCAGTCAAAGGCCAGGCAAAATCTTGAAAGACATCTGAAGGGGAAGAGCACCTTACCGACAGGAGCAAAGCTAAGAATTACATGCAACTTCTCAGAAACCAGGCAGAACCAAAAGGGAGTAGGGTGAAATCGTTAATGTGTTGAAAAAAGGAAAAAAACCCACCAACCTAGAATTCGGTTACCTGTGAAAGTATCCTTTAAATCTGAAGAAATAAAGATGTTTTCAGACAAACAAAAGCTGAGGAAGCTGTTGCTAGTAGACCCACCCTGCAAGAAATGTTAAAAGACACCTTCATAGCCCTGGCTGGTGTGGCTCAGTGGATTGGCACCAGCCTGCGAACTCAAAGGTCGCTAGTTCGATTCCCAGCCAGGGCTCATAACCAGGTTGCAAACCAGGTCTCCAGCCAGGTCTGTGGCTGGAGGCAGGTGAAAGGCAACCATCCATGGATGTCTCTTTCCCTTTTCTCCTCCCTCCTTGCTCTTCTCTCTGAAAAACAGTGAATAAAATCTTTTAAAACTAAAACCAAAAATAAATGAATAAACTCTTAAAAAATAAAAAGGTCTTCAAAGAGTCGGGGCATGATGGAAATCAGAAATACAGGTCTGCACGATGCAAAGAAGTTCCCAGGAGAATGAAAAAGTGCCGAGGAAATGAGTTTATCAACCCCAGGAGATAAACAAGATCACCTTAGTCCTTTTGCGTGATTGACCCAGGGTCTGAGGTGTGGAGGGCTGGACTGGAGGAGGCTCTGTTAGGCAGCTGGTTTAATTCTCTGGGTGAGAGAAAACGTGGGCTGGAAGTAAGACACTAGGATTAAAATCGACCCAGGCTGGGATACGGATACTTGTGATAAAACCCCTTGTGCCCTATTATTTCTTTCACCAGGAAAACAAAAAAACAAAAAAAAACCTCAGGATGTAGCATATCCATCTGTATCAATCCAAGTAAATCCCGTAAGATAATCTTAAAGTTTATTTTATGATTATTTTGATGCCCTGGCTGTTCCAAATTCTGGGAACAAGTGTCGTGTATAAAACGCTATGGAACTTGCCAGGTTTTCTTTTTCTCACCTTCATGGTTGGTGTTGGGATACATTCTGAACAGAAGAACAACGGAACCTGCATGTTTGTTTTAAACGTACTTCTCTCTTCTTCTTCACCGTGAAATGAGAACAAAGGTCCTCCTCTCTCCTGAACCTTTGCTGTAAGGCAACCTGGAGCCACATCTGCCGTGGCCTCAGGAGATGCCACTGTCCTGGGGACAGTGAGGGACAGGCTCAGGGACTCCGTTGCAGCTCTCACAGCGTAAGTGAGGCTGTCACTGCCCATCCCTGGGTGTCTTGTAGAGGACATGCAGGGTCTGCAGCGCTGTCCTCTTGTACAAAGTGGAAGCAACTGAGTTGTTGCTGCTCCGTAGAACTTAATATCCAAGCAAGGCAGCCCCAAGTCTGTTTCAGACTCCCCATCCAAGGTGGTCTCTGCGGGGACTAACTGGGGCGTGCTGTCCGCCGCTGTTATTAGGGAGGGAGGAGTCGTCTGGGTGGCACCATCTTCACCTGTCATTCGCCCTGAAATGCTTTACAGTAATCATGCAAAGCCAGTTACGGATTTCTTCCAGTCCTTTTCTGGAATATGTTATTTTTTCCCTCCATATCTACCAACCCTGACATCACCATGTTTGGCGCACCTTGGCATTATGATTCTCTTAATAAGAGTGAACTCCGCTATGAGGATAACCATACTCTGACTCATTCTACCCGAGCAGTTTTTTGGGATCACTGAATTTCCTTTGCAGTTCGTACTGGAGCTCATAGCATGCTAGGGAAATATTTCTGAAGAACCTAAGATTTATTGTTTTTCTACCAAAAGACATGCAAGTCCATCCCTTTCTTTCCATCCGGAGTTTCTTTCGATGTGTTCATCATGGGCATGTGTATGCAGCTTTAGGCTCGAGGTGCATAAGGCGATGTTCCCAGTGTGGAGACTGTGGACAAAAGAATCCCTTGTCAGGTAGGGATCATCGTTATAGAGAACACAGCATGATGAAGAAAAGGAAGGCGATTATGAAGCCCTCCCTAAGAAGGTGATCTATGAATAGAAGGCAGAAAGTGAGAGAAAAATCCATCGGAATGTCTCATATGAAAGCGTAGCATGGGACAAAAGAGCAGGCCCAGACCCCAGAGACAGGCTCCAGGCATGACCTCCAGGAAGGCCACTGAAGGAAGCGAGCTCAGAGGGGGACACAGACGTATCCTCCATTAGGCACGGCTGCAACATTGGCCACCTTCAAATGGTAGCAGCCTGAAAAAAATCACTATTTCTTCTTTCACCTGACTCCGTAGGCCTGGGCCAATCGCCCTCTGCTGGGCTTGATCACACATCAGCTGTCATCAGCTGAGTCACCTGGGGGTGAGGCTGTAGAAGGGTCTCCACACTGTCCAGGCGGTGGGCCATCCTGTCATGGGCTAGCTCAGGTTCCCACCATGACAGAGGTAGGAGTCTGAGAGGCAATGCACCAGCGAGACAGGTCGTGTCTAGGTGAGAAACTGCCTCACACCCACCTCTGCCGCCTTCTGTTGGGTGAAGTCACTCCCAAGGCCACCCCAGGCCTATGTGATGACAAATAGCCTGTCACTGATTGGGGGTCAGGGTGCAGGGAACACTGTAAAAGGGGAAATAAAGCACTTAGGGTGTTTTGTAACCAACTACAGCAGGAACTAGTTCATTAGGATCTCACATGTCACAGGATGAAGATGTTTTTATTCTGTATATAATGATCAATTCTTACGGTTTTGGATAAACAAAGGAATGATTCCATGTGTTTTAGCAATACTACCCTGGAGAACGAAGAGGGGCTTTGAGGGGAGGTGGGCTGTGAGGGGGAGCAGAGGTCAGAAACAAGGCTCATTCCGTCACCTGGAGGGGCTCAGGTGGGAAGAGTGAGGGTAGCAAGCCTTTCAGTTTGAGTTTTATATCAATATTATCACTGACATGATCCCTGAATGACAGCGAGGGGAACGGAAGCCAGAATCGTACATCAGGGTGTTGGATATTTTAAAAAGTAACATTTTTTTTTTCAGTTTGGATACTTTTATTTCTTAATGATAACAATTTTGCGCCTCCTTCCAATCAGGGAGCTGATTCTAATTGAGTTACGTATGATTTGGGAAGGATGAACACCTCCATTTTTAGAAAACTACCTGTTCAGAATCAGCTCCGCAATTTTGGAGTAATGACTGGGTTTAGAGAAATAAACATTTTGAAGAAAAGGTTGAATATTTTTTGCTGCTAAGGTGAGAACAGAGAATGTAGAAGGGAACGGTGCTCCTGGACCGGGAACAGTTTTAACTATTTTATTTTTGTTTAATCTCAAGACTCATCACTCTTACAAGTTTTGAGGAACCCCAAAGATCTTTGCTTATGTGGGTTATACCTGTCACATTACCATAAAATATATTAATATAGAGGGTATTTAACATACTTAATTAGTTCAAAATAAACATGAACATGAATAACATGACTTTGTGGAAATGACTATAATCGTCCATTTCTGCAGGTGTAACGAAACAGAATTGTGATGCATGTTGCGTCTTTGAAAATGCGATGTGTGATAAGTTTGCGGATCTCTTCTATGCCTGCCTTATCAGGAGGTAGCTAGACTCCCATGCCTGGTTCGGCCTTCAGCCTGTTGCAAAAATGTTCTTCTGGTTTCTGTGTGTGAAGTTGAAAAGGGGAGACGTGAGAGACCACTGGGAGAGGCCCACGGACCCCAGAGATGTCCTGACCCCAGTTTGAGGAGGGCCCTTCTGGTGCCACTGATGTAGCGGCGGGGCCGGTTAGCTTCTGTGGGGACACGTTCCTTTGAGCAGAGAAATGGAAGATGGACACGCAGAGCACCTGCCTGAGCCCTGTGGACACAGTTTACAATGGTTGGCATGGCGATGGGGGCCAGCAGCGGGGCGCAAAGGCTGGCATGATGCGACACTAACTTCATTTGATGTGCATCTTGGGTCCTGGATGAATCCGTTCCTATTTTGAGGCCTGCATTAGCTTGCTGCGCCCCAAAACTAAAACACCTCCGATGAAGGGGTCACGGGGGCCTGTCCTGGGTGTGGACACCCTGCCGGCTGCTTCCTTGCCTGGACTTTTCCCCGGGGGCTCACGGGCCTGGTACCCACTGTGTGTCCCTGTTTCTTCTGCTTGCAGAGACGCAAGCCACACTTGACGGGGTCCACCCAAATGCCCAGCGTTACCTCCTTAAAGTCCCTGCCGCCAAGAACAGTCACGTGCTGAGGACTGGAGGTGGGACGTGTTCTTAGGACCCCGGGGTGGAGGGGACGGAATTCGGCCCACGGCAGCATGGCACCTGCAACCTTCAGGTGGCTCTGGCCAGCTGCTTCTCCACACACCCAGAGCTTTCCTGGTCTACACGTACGAAGGGAAAGGCAGTGTCTTCTATCTTGGAATAGGAAAAATTACGCTCTTCAAGGCATGTCATCCAACTGTAGTGTGACCCTTGACTTGCTGAAAATTAGCTTTTGACTAAAGGCGAAAAGATAACAAAGCAGCACATGTTGAGTAACAAAGCTTATTTAGAAAATAGGTTTACTTAACTAAAATGTAGTAGTTGATGCATATTGAATTCCTAAATAATTATCCTGGTAAACGATACTTTTTCCCATAAAACATTTATTGACATTCAGCTGTAAATCTGCTGGAATTCTTCGTGCAGGGTAAATTCTTAGTGCATGAGTGAATTCTACAAGGTTCCTTTCAAATAGCACCATAAAAAGTGTAAACAAATGAATACAAATAGTCATAATTGCTCAACAGATATGAATTACCAACTTCCTTCTCCATAAAATTACAATTAACATAATATTTCAAGTATGTTTAATTGAGTTTTATATATCTATGTTTGCTGGAAAGTTCAATGGAAGGCAGCTTCATTTTTCCATTAAAGGTGTGAGATTTTACATTTTTAGGTGATTGGTGAAGAGAGCATAACATATTTTCTCTTTTTTGGTTCTTTATTTTTTCTTTTAAATATTTTATTGTTTATGCTATTATGGTTGTTTCAATTTTCCCCCTTTGTTCCCCTCCACCCAGCCCACCCCACCCCACATTCCCACAGCAAATCCCCACACCATTGTCCATGTCCATAGGTAATGCATATGTGTTCTAGTATAAATTATATCTTAGAAAAGAGCATAAAGGGGGCAAAAATGGTTGTATAACAACTGAAAAAAATCTGTATTTTTAATTTATAACTCCTCTTTTCAGAGATATTCTAGTGTTTCTACTGACACAATGTATAGACGAAGAGCAAAGTCAAACTAAACAATTAGATTTAAATATATTTAATTATAGAAATTTATTAATGGCAACAGCATAAATAATGTAGTGCTTGAGTGAAGCATTATTCATTTGTTCATTTAAATGTAACTCTAAAATATAATTTTCATATATTACCAAATTTTCATTTCATGTATTCAAAAATTAATACCTGTAATTTATGTACATATTTAAATACTATAATGGCTGTTCCAAAGATTTTTGCTTAAACATTTTTGTTTCTGTAGAAATCACATTATTATTTTAATTAATTATATAAATAATTAAATCATACTGTTAAATCACATCAGTGTGATGAATTAATAATATCAAATGCACATAAAGAAGAGTAGAAAAATTATGTTAAGGGATAGTGTATCTTTTATGTAACAATTTTTGAAGACAGAGGAATAGAAGGTTACGAATCATATTTAATTTGGGATCAATATTCTCAGGTGAGAAGTCTTAAGCAAAATCGACTCTCAATTACTTAACCTGAAGGGAAGTCAATTAGTTTGCCTTTCATTTTTTTTTTTTCTCTGTGAATCGTTCCAGTTTTAGTATATGTGTGTTGAAGTGAGCACAATTTGCCTTTCATGACTCTCCTGTTAAAAGAAATACTAGTGTTGGACAAAACCTCCTCTCAGAAATATTTAAATCCTGAAATCAAGATAGACTGTGTCATCTTGTAAAATTGGGTTTATTGTTTTTTATGACAGTAATCTCTTCTACATACAGAACATTTTAGTGAGAAATATTAAGGACTTATAATACTGTTATAAAATACATACTTTTTAACGTCAGTTATATAAGGCAATGTTTCACTCCCATCCCTATTACTTATTAGTTGAAATATCTTTAACAAATCACTTAAACACTTTAAGTTCAATTTGTTTTGCTTTTTTATTCTTGGAAAACAGGTGGTAATCTTTTCTTCCTCACCTATAACATATAGGGTTGTTTTGCAGATTACTTTGATTTTATGAAATAAAAGAGATGACTGGAAAAAAGAAACTCTTACTAAATCCTGTCTACAAATGTGCACCTCTGCATGGTTGCTGCAATACTGAGTAGATGAACCTAGATACATCTATTGAGATGCTAGTAGTAAATATAGGTGGTAGACAGTTGATTGTCTTCAAAGCAAACTGGCTACCTTTCCACCACTTTCCTCCTCAGTAAACATAAAACCATTTTCACACAGAAGAATGCTGGAGTTGCATCTCAAAGGCTGATGGAAAGCACAAGAGTTTCTGAGGATGAGAGAGAAAGCATTTCCGTAGGAAACTGAACCTCCTACGGTGGAGACATAGTACAAATGTGATATGTAAATCACAATGGCTTATTTTTTTTTGCTTTATTTTGGAGGGTTTCATGATGAAAGGAATCTATCAGGCCTGGTTTGAATTTGAACAGACCAGCGATTTGATTTATCAGAGGCTTCTCTGTAAGACCACAGACTAAAGTTGTACTTTACTGTGAAAGCTGTGGGGCAGGGGTGGCCAGTCAAATGCTGGGTGCCTTTGGGAGCAGGTGATGCTCAGAAATGTCCATCAGCTCGTCTCTGCTGGTGCCACCGCCCCTGGAGCCCCCTTAGCAAAGCCTAAAACTGGGATACTAATGATGGTGGCAACTGCTTGGTGATGGAAGTGAAAGTGAACTAAATGACACAGCTTCTTGAAAGCGTAATTTAATTAATTACCATCATTCCTTAGCCATAGTCTACCATTTGGTTTGACCAAGTTCGTGTTCACGTAGGCCCCCCTTTGGAAATTGTAAAGACTACTGCAGTGGTCACTGCAACCTGTTAGAAGGAGGAGTGTTGGCAAAGAAAATACTTCATTAAGTGTCAGGGTAAGATCATGGCTCTTATTAATATGACCATTGTCTGAAATTATTCCTATTATTATCTTGTCACCAAGACCTAAATAATCCTATCGTAGGCAGAAGTAACCAAAGATTTAAAGGCATAATTTTTAGATAATGACCAACATACTTCAGTCGACATGTGAAGATTCCTGAAGTCATGGTGTACCTCTCAGAATTAAAACCCCGGCTTTGTTTTTCTTAAAAAACAGATTTGTGAGATCCGCAATAACATATTCTGAGAGTTCGTTTTTCAGGATATGTACTTATGCTTATACATTTATTTAGTCACAGAAGGGAAAAAGATCGATCACATACTATAGGTTAAGGGTTGCTTATGGGAATAGGACTTAAATGAAAATAAACATCATTATTATTATTATTAAAGCAAAACCAACAGGCAAGAAAGGAAGGTAGGAAGGAAAGTAGGCAAACTCAGAGGCAAGCAGAACTCAGAGGTTTGATGGTTAGAAGAACCCAATCCCAGAAAAGATGTCAATGAGAATTTACCCCCATTTTCAATAAAAGTGGAATGTCTAAATGAATATAATATGTATTCAGTAAATCATTTGGTTTAAATACAAACTGATAACAGAATGTCTAGAAATAACATTGCAGAGCTGTGAAAGCAAAATGAAGACCAACCCAATACCATGAGAACGCTAATGGTCAAATCAGAAAAGAAGGACACTATGTACTGTGTTTAAAACAAATCTAACAGGATGGAAAAATTACTGATAGAATCACATTAAAATCAAGGAAAAAATAAAAGACAATTTGATGACATCCATCAGAGGTAACAGCATATATAGCATGCAGAAAAGACAATCCAGGTTTCCTTGCAGAGAATTCCTGAAAAAATTGCCTTGAAATCCTATTTAGAGCAAACAAGACATCTATCCATGAAATGAATGGCAACTGGAAATCATTGCTATAGACCGTTGATCATTGACCTTGAGTAATACTACTTTTACGATACTGACACCCAGTGAGAAAACAAACTAATTTAGACATTTCATGAAAATAGCAGCCCATTGCAGCCAGCCTACATAGACTATTTAGGAATACAAGTAGACGATGAAACTACACAGAAAGCAAAGCAGGGGAATGATGAACTTGGAATTGAGGCAGGAGTGGGGGCACTGAAATGGTGAGAGGGTGGGGTGATTACACATGTCAGTTTCAAGGACCTAGATTTGCTTTGGATGATGAACTTCTGAGCACTTAATATGTAATTATGGTTATTACTATCATTATGGTTTTTAATTGAGGTATAATGGAATGTAGGAAAGAAAGTACACTGAAGTCTTGAACTTGGAAGCATGTTATACACACACTCCCACACACTACCTCTCAGATCAAGATAAAGACCATTTGCAGCATCAGAGAACATTGCTTTGTGCCTGAAAATATTTGCCTCCTTGGTGTCAGTAGAAAGAATAGACCAGAGCTAAACCCAACCCAGCGGTCAGGTGGGTCAAACACCTTCTCCCATCCATCCCTGCACTCACTAGAAGCTTCCTTGGCCTCTCTTTCCTCCATAGGTTTCATCTGCCTGAGTTAAGGCCACAGCTGGGGCAGAGCCTGTGCCCTGCCTCCTTCCCACCCCCACGTATGACAATGTGGGGTGTTTTTAGGGTCAGCGTCCCTGCATGGGCTCCTAATCACACATGCGGATAAAGATGACCATGGTCATCCTATCTGTAACCCATCAGCTTCCAACAATTCATTGGGAATGATGTAGCTAGAAAATGAACCTTACTTATTCAGTAATGAAAAGGTAGGAAAGATGTTTTATAGCAAAGCGACAGACTCATGTTAATGAACCTCCTTAATGATGCGAGTGAAGCAGGTGATAGCCCAGGTCAGAAAGCATCTTTTTGTGGATGAGGGTTTTACTTACTTCAACATGCATTGCATCCTTGTTGCTAAGGGGAAGTTGCAGAGTGTACAAATGGATTTGTGAATAGATCAAACGTTTGGTGACTTAGGTTTGTGACATCGTTTGGACTTTGCTGAATGTTTTGGGGTAACTTAACTTTTGCTAAGAACAAAATCTGGATACCTGACATTTGAGGGAGCCAACTGTCACTTCACTTTTATTACATGATAAAAACTCTAAGATAATTTTTTTTCACAATTAAAACATTTAGACGGTATTTCTAAGAGGAAAATGTTTTCATTCAGATATGCTGAATTTCCAAATTTAAGTTAGTGCTTAATTGAGGCTTTGTGATCATGTGATGTAGTTAAATATTTTCATGTATTAAAACAAGACAGCAGAAGGTGTTATGGGTTTACGTGGTGTTTGAAAGATGGGTGGTTTAATCACATGCAGGTGGGTCATTGTGTTTGTGGACAGGAGACATTCCATTTCCACTTTGCAGCATCTACACTCAAACAGGGATCTGGGCAGTGATTAAATTTAGCATAAAAAGCTATGTTAGCTCAAACACTTTCCTAGCACATTTTTCTTATATTACAAGGAAGGAGGTTGAGTAATGAGTTTTTTTAAAAGTTATTTATTCTTGGAATCAGTGGTGCATGAAATGGTCTTGTTTCAAGACCTTCCTAACATGAGATCACTTTCAGACTCCCTGCACGGTAGGTAGTTCCGTTTCTACTGTAAGTGTGGGCATGCCTTAGAGATTAACAGCACCAATTTCTGTTCAAAAATGCCAAAACCTGGACGTGTACTTCCGCTTTAAAATAATGAAATGAGTAGACTCCATAAATACAAATTTCAATACTCAAAATCTGCACTTTTCTGGGTCTTCTTACTGTTTTCACTGATTATGTGTAAACCCAAAGTTCAGTAACGCTACCAGCTTGCTCTGAAGAACCAATATGGCTTTTCATTATGGTATCCCTCAGTCGTGCTATAGTTTTAAGGTTAATTTTGCTAAAGGTGAAGTTTTTCTTAAGCAGTGAGATCATACAGGGCACACTGCCTTGGGTCACTTCCTAAAGCTTCATTTCCCCAGAGAGAGAGAGAATCAAATTCTTCCTGACTCAACTCATCTAATAAAGATGCTATTTGAAGCCCTCTGTTCTTGTCATGGGAGTGGGGAGAGGTTTAAAGTGATCTGCACTGCATAAAAGTTCAGGCAAGTTCTTGAGATGTGCAGGGAAATCTGCCTGCAAATGATCACAAATTGACAGCACGTCCTAAAATGGTACGAAAACAGTGTTAGACTCGCATTGCCGTAATTATTTCCTGGCTCCTGGCTCACCTGTCCTTAACGTGAACATGTCATTGCAGTTTGGTTTTGAGCCCTAAAGTGAACGAGGCTTCTCTTTAGCATTTTTATCCCAAAAGATGTTCATTGGTTAATGAATCAGTATCCTGGGCTGCTGGGGACGGAAATGTATGGGGTTTTTTTCCCTTCTATTTTATGAAAAACATACCTTCTTTGATAGGTTTGGTTTTCTTTGTTGTATGAAATGTGGTTTTACGTATTTTATTTCACATTTGGTTGACTTAGCTTGCTCTAGTGCGATGGTGGTCTTACGTGAAATGCATGCACAATATTAAGAATTTTGTCCCCTCCACATAAGGCAGCGTTTAGGAACAGATATTCTGGAGGTTCCAGTTGACTTCCTGAAGTTGCATGAAGGACCTATGACTGACCAGGGGTGTGCATTCAAATTTGAACACTTTCTCTTCCTTATGACCATTCTTCGTATGAAACGTGTGTTCTGCTAACATTGCTTTATGCCACTAAAATGCTTGAGAAATTACTACAAGTATTTTTGTCTTAGTGTTTGCCTCTCCAGCCTTCTACTATTATAGTTAGTTTTAGGCTTCATTGTTTCAGGATTTTTTTTTTTTTTTCTACAGGGCAGAGTGCAGGTGTGGTGCAAAGTCAGAGTGTGACCTCTATTTTGCAAATGTCTAATCCCACTGAGAAAGTGAAGTCACTGGGCCTAAGCAGGAAGTCAGAGGGAAGGGGAAAATGTTTGAGGTCAAGAAGATGCAGAAAAAGAGAGTAGATTTGAAGAAAGGTCTCCTAAGATCTGGCCCTGCTTCCTCATTGAGATGGGAGGCAGTGAGGCTTCAGGTGCAAATGGAGTACAGAGCATTCAGAACCAGCCAGGTGAAGGGACACCCATCCTCACCTAAGAGCTCTGTGTCCCACATAGCATGGAAAACAACTTGAAGAGGCCACAATAACAGAGACTCGAGGACCCCCCCACCACCACTGAACTGGCAGGTGGAAGACAGAGATGTCTGTCTTAGTACCTTCAGGCTGCTATAATAAAATACTGTCACCTGGCTGGGTCATAACAAACATTTAATGCTCACGTTTTTGTGGCTGGGAAGCCTAGGATCCAAGCACCTGCAGATTTGGTGTTTGGGGACCAGCACACTGCTGCCCTCCTCACTGCACCCTCACACAGTGGAAGGACCAGCAGAATTCAGGGGCCTCTCCTTCACATGGGCACTAACTCCATTCATGAGGACCCCATCCCAAAGGCACCTAACAGCCTTCCCCTGGGGGTTAGTATTTTATTCATGTTTTTTTAAACATAGGAACTAGGTACTAGACAAAAACATTGCATTAAAGGCCATAGCAGTAGCCTTTAATGGTGAATCAATGGATTAAAAGATAAAAGTGAAATGTAGTATTTCTTATTCTGAAATATAGTTAGATGATAACTATATTCAGTTCAGATAGCCTTCTACCTCATTTTTCATTTCAATTACCTGCAACGGCTCAAGTTAATGTAAATACATGATCCCAACATGCTTTGGCTGTTCTGGAATGACGATGGAATAAAATTCTGCCATTCTGGTTACTTTTGCAACTGTTGACTAATGTTTAAATGTTTTCTTTATAAATATGTACAGGGGGACACATGAGGCTAGTGATACATTTCCCAGAGAGATGCTATTGTTGTGAATGTCATGAAAAGTCCCTGAGATGAGACACCAAATTCAGTGGAGGTGGAAGCGGGTTAACTTCTCTCCTGTGGCTCGCAGCCTCCCTGATCCACAGCATTAGCAGCAGGGCTGCCAGCCATGACTGCCTTCCCCAGACAGTGTTGGCTTCCCTGGCCTTAGATGTAGCCCAATAGTGTGGGTGTTGTGTCATGCAACTTAGCAATGCAATGAGCTACGTCTCAATTCGTGCCTGTTTGTTGATCTATAGAGCTGCATGTGGGTGCCCACATTGGAACGATTTACCTGCAGAAGTTCCGTCCTGTTCTTGTTTTCTGGTTTTTCTATTGTTTCTTCCTCGCTAACGCTGTTGAAATGTTCAAGCCAGACTTTTGTTGGTGCACTCATAGTGACAATCTGAATTTATGTCCTTTCTCCTTCCAGGAATATTTTATCTTATAGCTATATTAAAAAAAGAAGAAAGAAAAGAAAAGAAGGAAGGAAGGAAGGAAGGAGAAAAAAATAAAACCTTACTATCTGTTATTGAGTCTTCAAGAACTTAGCCACAAGTCCAATGGTATCAGCTCCATTATAAGTTAGGGCAAAGCCAGACATGTCTGTGGGCTGACGTGGAACAGTGACTTTGAAATGAGAAACCTGGGGGCTGACACACATATAGCAGTTGCCAACTTCAACACCAGTTGAAGCCCATCAGAAGGTCAACTTAATCCTAGAAATTGAACCCAGGGTAAGGGGTCACACAGGAAAATTCTTACAAATGGAAAATGGTAGGCGGCAGCTACAGAGTATAGCTTGTATACTACATTTAGAAATAACTCATAAAGTATAATGGTTCGTGACCTTGTTAATTTTTATACCCTACATCTTTTATGTGGTTCCTCCCACCGCTGAGCATTGCGAAGGCACCTGATGGTGTGAGAGCCATTATGGTAACACAAACATTTATTTAAAGCATTGTAAATGACCATAAAGTGCTCCCTGAAGTTATGGTTTAGGTTGATCTTGGTACTATAATATGACCGGGGCCAAGGAACTGAGAATGATGAATTTTATACTGCATCACACCATCTTGCTAGACCCAGAAAAGATGAACATTCAGAACTCAAAATGTGGTCTTCATGACATGAATCTTCTTTTGTACCACCATCAAGTTGAGAAATTGTAAGGCAAACCATTGTAACTCAGAGACCATCTGCATGTGGATTAGAAATGTCCTACACTCTCCCAAATTTACCAAGTAGAAGACATTTCATGTGCATCTTCCATTCCTTTTCTTCAAATTCTGCAGAGAGTGGCGAGCATGGATTCCTCCTAACCCCCAAGACAGTGCGCACGGAAGGCAGGAGTCAGGGACTTTGTGAGCACCATTGAGGCAGTCTTGGCCATGGGGGACTTCCTGTGGTCCACACGGCTGTCTTATGCCCCCATTCTGTGTTTGCAGCACACTCTTAAGTCTTCCCCTACAGTATTTATTCTGGATGAATATGCCGTTTATATATTTCTTCTATGTTCATATTCCCCTACTTTGAAATAGATGATATTTTATTTTGCGTTCCTCAACATTATGAGAAACATAAACCAGATGTATGTAGTCCAGAAGCAATCGCCATTCTTATTTTAAGAGAAGGTATTATTTGTCATCAGGGGTCTTTGAACTGGAGCTGTCACAGAGCTCAGCCTGACATGGGGTGAAGTACCTTGGGGTATTCGTTTTCTGCCTATTGTAACAGGTTATAACAGACTTAGTAGCTTAAACACGCAAATGTATTATCTCAGCATTGTGGAGATCAAAGTCTGAAATGGTGTCCCTGAGCGAAAATCAGTGTCACAGGGCTGTGTTCTTTGTGGTGGCTCTTGGGCAGAGTCACTTCCTTGAGTTTTCTAGCTTCTAGAAGTCTGTTCTAGAAGCAATGGGAGGCCAGCAATGGGAGGCCACCTTCTCACACTGCCACCTTTTGTTCTTTTTCCCTTGCTTCCTTTTTTCACTCATAAGAACCTTTATAACTGCATTGATGTTATAACTTTGTTACATTACGATTTTTAAGTGGAGCAAAGAGCTGTAGTTCAGCAGAGACCATGACAGAAATTGAAGTGGTGAAGGTCATTGCTCACACGCCCCTGCGGGGACCACAGCTCACCTCAAGGGGCCTCACGGGGATGTCTAGGCAGGAAAAGGCAGGATCTGGGTCACATGCCCCTATTAGGGTCCATGGGTGGAGTGCTTTGGGGTTGAAGGGCCAAGGCCAGATTGGCCAATCCAAACCAAAAAGGACAGAATTTGGTAAGGTCCATAGGACTTTCACTGAAGAGACACTCAAAGGTTAGCTTAGGGTTAGGGTTAGAGTTAGTATATTGGGGAAGACATATCAGGAATACAATTCGCTTGGGAGTCTATAATCTGTTATTGAGGATATGTGAGGGGCCCGTCGTCCTTTAAGACCCCCACAAGCCACTAGGCTAAATAAAGTGGAAACTGAGGCAGCAGCACCATGGAGTAGCTGAGATAACCCCTCCAAATCAACCTAACCAGAGTCAACTGATTCAAACCCTGATTAGCATCTTCATTGCCCTTCGTCATGTTACTTGACATGAACATTGGTTGTAGACTCAGATGTGGGTCTCTTAAGGGGCCTTTTCTACTCAAACTCTATCAGAGAACAAGCGCGTTGATGTCAGCGCGCCTGCCAACACATCAAAGCGATGCACAGCTCCTTAGCAGTTGAGGAATCCAGGTCTGCATAGCCACGTTGCTTTGTGGTTATTGTTTCGAAGGTGCCTGGTTTTAAGTCACAGGTTTAAATGAAAAGAGACCCGATTCCGAACCCATCTTTGCCACCTATGAGGAGTTTCTGAGCTTTTCCAAACCTGTCACCTCTTGTGTAAAATAAACTTCTGAATTGCTGACTGATAAGAATAGTTGAAAGGAATAAATGGAAAAATCCGTGCAAAATGCTTAAAACATCCAGTAAGTGTTAGTGATTTATATTCTTACTTGCGTAGAAGAACCATGGTGTAGCTGAAAATGGTTAAACCTGGGAATTTAGATGCTTGGACTCCCACTTAAATGCATACTCGCTGCGGGACTTTTAGCAAATTGAATTCCACCTTCTGAGCCCGTGTTTTCTCAAGTGTTAAAATGCAATGTTGATGCTTAATTGAGAGTCTTTTAAAAAGAAACATTCTAAAGGGTTTTTAAATGACACTTAAAAATGATATTTTATAATGATGAAAATGATAAAAATGCATACTTTTGTTACTATAGTCTGTCTTATTGAGGACTACTACATTCTAATTTGTTTCTGAAAGCCACAATGGGGCACTTTCCCAGTACAGAGGCCAGACATCTGGCTCATAATTTCAGAGTCCTCAATAGATAGAATGTCTTACAGCAGATAACCATATAAACAATTTATACTTTTTATGCGTGATAGGAAATGACCTTCATAACTTAACCTGTAGCTTCATTTCTTATTACTTATGAGTTGCACAGTCAGTGATCAGAATAAATTATATTGTTCATCTGCCCTTTGTTAGACATTCCCATTGTAAATGGATAATTTTTATTGTTCTGACATATTTGCAACAATAATGTGTTTTCGGGCTATAAATATTGATAGAGCCAAGATGCGTGTGTTAGCCGTTTGAATATTTGATAAGTGTCAGCAACACCTATGGAATGAACAGTGGCAGTTCCAGAAGTTTGACTTATTTCCCAAAGGACAGCTCATGTGGCAGGAGCTTAAAAACTATTCTTCATTAACAGCGTTGTTTCCACTAAGCAGTTATTTAATTGTGACTGCTTTTTAACTGGGGATGAACTTAATCCTGAATAATAATCATTGCAGAGAAGTTTATAGGTGTGCCCCATTATATAATTTCTCAAGTGAGAAGACGTTTCAAAATTGAATCTAGAGTTAGAGAAAGGCAATTTCCATTTGGAAGGATCTCTTTGTGAACGGACAATTGTCTTCAATCAACATGTTGTGGAAACGTAGACATATATTGTACAAGAATAGGCAGCTAGCAAAGGGGTTATGGGAAAGGACCAGGTCGGGCATCCTTGACATCATAATCGCTGTTTCCTATTTTGAAAGAATGCAACCTTTCTGTGGATTTTTCCAAAAACGGAAGTCTGTGATTCCGTGGTGCTGATTTACATGCCCAAGAGGGAAGCTTATTTAAAACGCTGAAGCGCATTTTTCCTTTTTCAACAACTTTTAATTTGTTAGGGCTTTGAGCAATTTATCTTTCAAGAAAGTCTTACCTCCTTTTTAAGTTTCCCTTCTTCCCATCCTTCACGGCTGTAGCTGAAACAAACACAACAGCGTACGCATTTTCTGCACCCTCTTGAACTCAGTGTTGTTCCTTGCCTTGTGCCGGGTTTTCTGTCGGATGCATTATTTATGGAATTCTGCTTGAAAGATTGTCCACATAGTTCCCTGAATAATCTAAAAATCCACCACCTGGATTTAACAGCCTCTGAAGGCATGAATACTTGGAATATTTTAAATTGGCACCCCATAGAATTACTTGCAGTACATTTCAGCCCCAGGGTGCATTGGTACATTACTGTGAAGTTTGCCATTTTACTTATTACAAGAGTTTTGTTCATTATATACAGGCTCAGCCCTGTTTAACCATTTGAAAACTT
This sequence comes from Noctilio leporinus, assembly GCA_004026585.1. Taxonomy (NCBI): domain Eukaryota; kingdom Metazoa; phylum Chordata; class Mammalia; order Chiroptera; family Noctilionidae; genus Noctilio; species Noctilio leporinus. The sequence continues at coordinate 209,128 of PVIW01001147.1, forward strand.
TCCAGTAGGTTCAATATCTTTTCCTGGGTGGTTGTTATTTTCTTTATTTTTCTCTTACATATATATATATATATATATATATATATATATATATATATATATTACTCTTTAAAAGCTATGATAAATGTGTGTCTGTGTTGCTATCGAGGAAACAATGCCAAATTTGTGCTAATTTCCATTTTAAGTTTTCAAGTAATGATTGCAAACTCTAAATATTCTAACTTATTCCTTCTCTGTTTTGTTGTTCTACCCACTATTCCCTTTCCTTATTACTTTATGTTTTTCTTGGTTTTTAAGCTGCCCTCCACTCTTTTTCCCACAAAAGCAGAAAACAAATACATGTGTCCATCATCCTGAAGTAGTTTCAGGTATAAAAGGAAAATGGAATCATTTTCCAATTGTTTCCCATTCACTAAATATTTTGAAAGTGCATAATCTCCCAGGAATTGTGGGAAATACCTAAAGATGACAGGCAAGTATAATTTGGAAAGAGCTGAAACTGTTGAATGGGGAAAACAGATAGACTTGTGTTACTTCCTTTCCATGGAGCTTTGCTTGATGGATTTTCTGTGCTGCGCCTGGAAAATGGTAACATGAACTAGAGCCTTCCGTGGTTCCTCATGTATTTCACAGAGAAGCAGGGTGTTATTAGAAGCTCTATTTGAGGAAGCTGGCCCCCAGGTAGACTTCTAAGACAAGTATCATTTTAGGTTCTGTTTATCACAGCAGAGGAGACACTGGAGGGAATTTTCATTGGGCCATTCCACACAGGGCTGTACCTTTCTCTTCCCCACTGTGGGGTGGGGTGTAGATTCTTATGGTCCAAGAGACTGGTTCACAAGGGGGTGCTTAGCATCTAGTGTTTCACTGTGACACCATCCGAGGTGAAACTGGAGTGTTAAAGGGCATTTTTACCAATAATTGCACTTTGTGGACAAAGGCAGACCATCTTAATTCCTCCTGTGAGCTTTTTGGCTCTCAAGCTCCCAGAGATTAAGATTCCAGCAGTGGAGACTCTCCCTGTTCACATTGCCCATCTTGGCTTCAGGCTGGACTAAGATGGAACAGGAAATAGGGAGAGAACCTGACAGCCTTAAAGGACAATATATGGATGTGGACTCTTGAAACTATGAATTAGACACTAAGAAAGGAGATAACTCATAGGAATAGAGATGGCCCAGATGCTCAATCAAAAAGGAAAAGGAAAAGGAAAAGACCTTTCTGGTTGTATGTTTAGTTACGAAGTCACAGCAGTTGTCTTCCTGAATATTCCTTAAGTCATCCACCCATTCCCCTGTGTTCCCCTTGACGTTGTCTGTAGAAATGACCTGTCAGCTTTGAGCTGATGGTTACTTGGCTTCATAACTGGGGTCCTTCCTTCAGCTCATTTTCATTGCTCCAATTTATTCTCCCAACAATTTAGATTAAGATGGGTCTAAAACAAATTTCTTATCACTTCGCCCTCAGCTTTAAGTCATCCTTTGATGGCATCCCCATAGCTTTTTACATGCCTGGCAAGGAGTTTCGTGAGCCGGCCCTTCTCCACCTGCCCAGTTCAGGGAAAGGTCACTGGGAGCAGTGGCTTCTGTCACAACTTGAAGCCACTCTACTCAAGGGCCGCATGAATCTGTCTCTTCTGGCTGCTCTGAGGATGATGGAGCACTAAGATAATTAACTGCAAATGCTAAGAGCTGTGTTTGTGCCCCATAAGCATCTTTCCACCCATTCCTGCCCCCCATATATACCCAGTCCCTCAGTACCCAGTGCCAGCGAACTGTGTTTGTTCCAGGAATGTGGTGTGCTGTTTCCCAGTGGGTGCTCTTGTGTTTGCTTTCACGTGCACTTTGGTGACAAATTCACCCCCACTTCAGGACTACAGCTTTTCTTCTAGCCCCAGTGTCCCCACATACAACGTATAGACTGGGACATTCTCTACTCTGTAAGACTCATTTCAAGACTTCTTGCATATCCCAAATCTTCCTAGAACCACTGTGGCTTAAATAACAAACATGGAAGATACAAGGCAGTGACTGGTTTCAGAGAAAACTGAACCCAGGAATCCTGGGTCTCCTCCCATCTCTTCCTCTTCCTTCTCCTCCAGCGTAGACAGCTCAGGACCTGTATCTTTTGGGTTCTGAAACCCTACAGCACAGAGAACATCAATAACAAAAAGGACAGTGGTATGATTGTAAGAATTCACTGCATTACCATGTGAGATCCATCTTGAAGCAGTGAGAAAAATGGTCTATAGGTAGTTGAAGCAAGTGCATTTAAACGTGCTAATGCATCCAGTCCAGTGAGGTATTCAGCCTTATGAGAAGTGCAGCAAATGCACACAATTCCCATGATTGCCCTAATCTACACAGAGGTGTGCACAGTCCGGGAATGCCAGTGGCCAGTGGCCAAAAATGTTCCACTCCAGAGTCCTCCGTGTGCAAGGACGTGGGGCAGAGGCAATCTGTATGTTGCACATCCCAGGAGGTTAGAACCTGCCTAGTGAAGCACCCGTGGGCCGGGTCCGGCCTCTGTTTGCTAACGCCGCTGACCTGCATCTTTGCCAAGTGGGGCAGTGAGGAGGACCAAGCCTGTAGGTTCATGCGGCTCTGCCTCTCCTCACTTTCCCAGCGAGCTCAGCATCCATTTCAATTCCTTCCACAGAAACTGTTCTGAAACCAGTATCTTTTAACATCCTCAGAGTTGATCAGAAAGTTAAGAACTGTTGCTCCATCTCTGACTTTAGAGTGTTAGAACGATTTCATTTGATTATCTTCACAATGAATCAATCATTAACGGAAGGTGCAGTCTTGGAACTTCACTGTTCGTTTGTATATTTTCTCTCCTTTTTGCATTTATTCTTTTATTGCACCTGTATGTTGTAATGCTTGCAATCTTTTCACCTCCTTAACTTTAGCACCAGAAGTTTCACACTTCCTTAAAACACTACTGCAGTCATGCCAACTCAAATGACCTTTCAGTGTGCTCAATGACAATATGGTTTCTCTATCGTACTCCACGGTGTGTCACATTTAAGCTTTGGTTGGCAAAACCTGAAAGGTCCTGTTTCCATTGCCGGCATTTGCATCTAATTAATACAGCCTCTGTGAAATCCATTGCTATGCTGATGGAAGTTCTGCGCCGAAAGGGAAACGTCTTAAAATGCCAGCCCCGTGTGCTGTATATTTACCACTCTTTGATAATGTCATCATCTTATCATTCTCACCCTTTGGCACCATCCCCAGTTAGAGAGAAGTAGATCTTCTACTTTGAACTTTGCTGTAGTCACTCTCAACACCAGATTGCATAATGAACTGCATTGATGACTTCTGATGCGGCATGTAATTATCCGCTTCCGTTTTCGAAATGGCTCTGTCATGTCGTGTTTGTACCTGTGACAGACTGACCCAGTTTTGGAAACGCTTTCAGATCTACGCTTGAGCTAACGACCTGAATCCTTATCTTGATGGGTTCAGTGCGTTTGACATCTTTCTCACAGGAGCGAGGAGCTGTGGTTCTGGACATTATTCATAACTGCCTACCCTGAGGAGGAACCGCGTGAAACATGGTTTGCAAATGAGAGCAGAAAAAAAATCAGTCGTCTCTTACCCTGCATGCATGAAAGTTTAACTGGAAAGTGTACTCCACGCTGTAACTTCATGTGCATCAATTTATCTTAGAAGCAAATTATTAACCCGTTAAAATGCATCCGAACTCTGTAACTATGGTGGAAGATCCGGGCATGTGTGTGTTGCTACCAATTTTATCGCTGCGCTGTCCTAAGGATGATTAGCGTACAGAATCCCAGTGAATGCGGTGGTTAGGGGATTAAAATCCCGTTAAATACTCACTCACATGACAGACTGGAGCAATCAGTGGAGTAACAACGGGACATGGGGAACAAGTGTGCCTCGCAGTTTTCTGTGGAGAGTCATCTGCCATTATAATCCTCCTAATGAAAAAGACCGAGATAGTTGAAGGATACTGCTATCCGTGGAGCATTACAAAAATAAAAAGAAATGAACACTACAAAACATCGTTGAAGTCGCAGTAAGGGACTGATGGAAATTGACCAGAAAGGGAAGCAGGACAGAGATGTCATCACGGCCCCTTTCTTTCTGCTCCAAGTCCAGGTGCAACAGACGCCCTCGTCAGTGGGTGTCTGGGCTCTGACATCTTCTCAGGGCGTTGTGTGCAGAGAACAGATGACAGTCCCAACCATGCCAGGAGCTGCCGTGTGTCAGCTCAGCTTCAGTGTCCACCACGGAATCTACACTCCGTGTCGTGCTTACCTGTGTGCCTGGAAGGTCGCAAGAAGGAAGTGAATGAAACACAAAAACACTCCTTTAGAAACTAGCTGAGCCAATGGAAACCATTTCCCAGTGTTTTCTCTTTCTGCTCCTTTAATTTCTTCTCTTTTCACAAAAATAGGCAACAGGAAAACAACAGCAAAACAATCCATGCCCAAACAGAAGGTAAGTAGCCAGAAGGAGAGATCTGGTTGAGATTGATGGCTAGAAACTGACTGTACATCAATACTCGGGTGGAATGGTTTGCTACACAGCACCTCACGTGCTAGCAAACGAGGGAGAGCCAGCTGTGTCTGCATGGGCCAGACATGAGGGGTCCAGCCAGGAGAGGCTATGGTGTTGCAAGGAGGGAACATGTTGACAGCCAGGCACTTTCGCCCTGACAGCCAGGCGAAAGCAGGTCTGGTATTGAGCTGCCACACTTGACAGGTAATAAATCGAATCCAGCTCATGCACAAGGGAGATCGTCTCACTGAATTAGCCAATCCCATGATGGCCTTCCTAACTTGGTTACTACAGCACGTGGACAAGCTGCTGCTGATGGGAAAGTGGTATTTCTGTTGGGATTCTAAGTCCGGGCAGAGGAAAGGGGGAGGAAAAGTGATGCCAAGTTAGTAAGTCACAGGATACTTAACATAAATACGGCAGGGTTGTTCTTTCATGTCCTGTGACGGCTGAAGGGAATATTTGAAAGGTTCAGCAATTCTGCCAAAAATGCTTTGAGTTGCAGGCACAGGGGCCTTGGTGTATCATTTTGATATTCACCTTCTCTTCCTTCATCAGCGTTTGGACCACCCTCAGGACATGCCTGTGCTCCCTGAACCCTTTGTAAAAAAGAGCCAGGTCAGGATTTTGATGGGAAGTTTCTCTCTTGGAACCTTCTCGACTTCTTTGTTCATTGATAGATGTTTCCTTTTGCACAAAACTCCAAGTCCACCTTCACTTGCTCCACTGAGCAGCGCCTGACTTTGGATGACACTCATGGTGTCCGTATGTATCAGATAAACAAGAGAATTCATGTCATGGAAAGCAGGAAAATGCTTGCATGTAAAATCCAGGACTTTCATGTGAAGGCAGCGAGAGCTTCAAAAATCAAAACACCTGCTTGTCCTTCAGAAAGACCTGATTTCTATTTGATGCCCTGCTACTTGAATGCATGCTTATAACAATAATAGTATTGAATTTACCCGGATTGTTCCTCTGCCGTGATGACTATCATGATGTTGCTAAAGGTTGGAGAATATGTCTTCAAAATATTTGGTATCAAAATGATTTGTCTTTGTGACAGTTTCCTAAGTCTGCCCCCAGACTGAGTGGCTTACAACAACAGAAAAATATTATCCTACGGTTCTTGAGCCATCTAAAGTCAAGATGTGGGCAGGACCACACGCCTTCTGGACTATGGGGGGGAGTATCCTTCCTTCCCTCTTCTAGCTTCTGGTGGCTGTCAGTATCCCTTGGTTTGTGTTCAAAAGACTTCATTCCTTGACTCTTCTTAGAAGGACACTGGTCATATTTGATGATGGCCCACACACTGTTCTCATTCTAACTCAATGACATCTGTAGGACGCTTTCTCAAACTAAGGCTGTATAGTTTTCAGGGTTAGGACTTCCCTATGTCTTTCTAAAGGACATGATCCATCTCTAATAGGCAGTATTGATTTATATAGTGACATACTCTGATTTTTGCTCTGCCAAACTCATATGTTAATTTAGGTGAGAGACAGGTAAATAGTGGGAAAAGTTATTGTAAACATTTATTAAGGAAATAATTTCATCTATGAACTAAGAATAACTACCATTCTGAATTGATATTGAAAGATGAGATAATATGAACTGTGTATAAGAAATAGCCCTAGATTTCAATTATTTGTCATTGTATTAGAATTGCCTGATTCATTTGAAATCAGTCTTCATTTTTCAATAGCTTATTAACCTTTTATGTCTAATAAAATAATTTTGATAATTGTGTTGATTTGAACTTTTTTAAGTCTTAAATAACTTTAAATTTCTTAGCCTGAGCACCAAAATATCATTGCACCTACACTTTTTTCAAGTAATTGGAAAAGAGACGTGGAATGATCTTTCAATATTAAATATAATTATTTTTCTAGTCATTACTGATCTCTTGATATTATATTCTGTGAACTTCTGCATGGTTATAACCAAAAAAGATGTAGTGTGAGTATGTTATACTTTTATTCAGAGAAAACTTTTATTCTGAATATCATCCAGGGGACTTTTCCTCAAAACCACTAAAGAAAAAGAGTTGTAACAAGGCTCCCTTGAATAGAATATAGACAATAGGGTGAAATCAGCATCCAGTGTCAAATCCTGACAGGGTTCTGCTTCCCGTACTCAGCCCGAAGCTGAGAATGAATCATGAGTGTCCCCCATAAATGGCCTCACTTAGGAAGCCTTTAGTGTGTTAATAGGAGAGCCATTTTATTAAAGTAGCATTAAATAGGGTTTAAGAAAAATGGATTCTGATGCTTGTTTCTGAATGTCAACTCTATTACTAACTAGGCATGTGAACTTGACCCAGTCACTTCCGTGCTCTGGGCCTTAGTTCTGTAAACGGGTAATAACAATTCTAATTTATTATTAAGAGTGGATAATGTAATTAAGTGATTTAATAGAGTCAAACAGTATATTTTGTGGTACATAGAACACACTATGTTCATGTTAAGCTGCTATTTCTATTCTTATTTATATTGTTGCCACTACTATGATCAGGTTAAATAGTTATTAGAAGAAAAAGCTGCAGCGGATGAAATAATCAGCTAGAAAATTCAAGTCACTTCTCCAACCTGCTCCTTTCTCTTTTCCTGCTTCCTCCATAATCCCTGCTGCATGATGAAGTAAAGAGTACGGTGAGGTTATTCTGAATGATGCCTTTTGAATACATTGCTGAAACACCTGTCTCTATACAGAGACAGCTTGCTCTTTAGATGGCCTCCAGCATGTTTCTGTACATGTGTACACTATTTTCTAAGCCACACGTCCTTGCATTAAGACTCACAAAGTTCGACACAATGACCTAGACATGAATGTTCACAACAGCTTTATTCCTAATGTTCCTCAAATGGGGAAACACCAAAGTATTTACCAGTTTGTGAATGGATAAATAAATGGTGCTTCATTCATCCAATGAGATGCTATGCAGCCATCAAGAGAAAATAAACTACAGGTACACACAATCATATAGATGAGTCTCAAGAGCATTATGCAAAGTAAAGGGAAACCAGACAAAACACTACATACTGTGTGGCTGCATTTATGTGACATTCTGTAAGGGAAAACGATAAGGACAGAGGAAAATAGAGCCTGCCTTGGGCAGGGGATGAGTGGTGGAGGATACACTACAGAAAATTTGGGGTCGGGTGATGAAATTGATCCAACTTTTGGTTATGGCGATAGTTTTGAGATAGTTTACATTTGACAAAACTCTTGAAACTGTCCACCGAAAAATAATAACAGGTACTCTGTGAAAATTATATCTGAAACTGATACAAACTTTTTAAAAATCATATCTGAAACTTTTGATAAAAGGGAGAGAAAGGTTGCATTTTTGAATACATGGCATGGTTAGATATGGGGGTGACCAGTTAGGCGGGGCTCAGTTTATCTCTGATTTCATGGACAACGCATGGGAGTGAGTTCATAGATAAAAATGATATATGGGAGGCCACCAAAAAGCTCCATAGGACTTGGAGTTTCCCAGTTCAAACATCAATACTTCACAAAAAATATATGCTAAGTTTAAAGCAACACTATCAGGCGTTTGTAGGACTCATTAATGTCTCTGCACATCTATTGAACTTAGCATTGCACTTTGAATTCTCAATTACCCATGTTTCTTATTCTGCTGCTACTAAACATTTCACTTAAAATTCAATAATTTCTGTTCATTTAAAAGCCATCATCTATTACTGTGGAAGATAGATTGCACGTGTATTCTTCCTCCAAAATAAATTGGTGCTGTTTCTTTTTCCCTGCTACACACTTTCCTTTCAAAACTCCCAAATCCCTTTTTAGCTTAACTTCCCAGCACAGAAATCACTATGAAGTGGTATTTGTTTGGTGTCTGCAAACAGCAGGTGCATGGAGTCAAACACTGGCTGGGGCCTTTCGCTGGCCCCATCAGGGAAGGTGCTTGGGAATGAGTTGAAGGCTATGTGCCTGATAGGTAACGAGTGCCGCAATTTCACCATCTTCCCCGACAATCTTAAAGTGCACCTTTTCCAGAGAGGGAAGCCAGATAAAACTTGACAGGATCCAAGAAGACAGAACCCTTTACACAGTCTTTCAATTGGACTAACATTCTCGGATTCCTATTATTCAGTCAATGCACAGCCCTGTGGCTTGTGTGAGACAGACATCAAAGATCTTGGTGTGAGTATCGCAGTATCCGGGTTTTTATTCTCTTACCCTACTCTCTAACCCGGCACTTAATATGCTGCAATGATGTGCATTAAGGATGTTTCTTAGCAGGTAAATGAATGTGTTGAAACAGCTCACAGACAGACGACCGGTTTAGCCAGGGGGCTGAAGTCCTTGATTCTTGTCATATTTCTTTTTTTTTTAAAGATTTTATTTCATTATTTTTAGAAAGAGGGGAAGGGAGAGAGGCAGAGAGGAAGAGAGACATCAATGTATGGTTGCCTTTCACCTGCCTCCAGCCACAGACCTGACTGGAGACCTGGCTTGCAACCTGGTTATGTGCCCTGGCTGGGGAATCGAACCTGCAACCTTTGGGTTCACAGGCCGGTACCTTATCCACTGTGCTACCAGCCAGGGCCTGATTCTTGTCATATTTCTTTTACTGACAAATTTTGGCTTCTTGGGAACGTTCGGCAAGTTATCTGTGTCTCTGTTTCCTTGTTTGAAAAATTAAAGGACTGAATCAAATGACCTCTAGTAGCCCGGTAAGCTCTAAATGAACTATATATTATATATATATATAGAAGTCTATCAGGAAAATAGTAGGTTAATGCTATAGAGTTTTTTTCAATGATGTGACATTGTATAGAGAATTTACAAAGGAAATGGCAGTACTAAAAATAATGATGGTTTGAAAAAAATGTATTATTTCTCCATACCTCCTATATAATTTGTAGATACTTTGAAAGCATTTTCAAGTGTTTATTTTCGGTTTTAGAGTGTCACCAGTTTTGTCACTAAAATAGTTAGCATTTTCCCTTTTGATTTAGCCTGTGCCATGGTTTTCTTTATTTCTACTTCTTTGTTCTTTATTTTATGTCTTCTTCTTTGTTCTTGCCTGTTCTTTCATTTTTCCCTCTCTATATTATCCATTCCCCACGGTCCTTTGCAGTCTATGATTTGTGTTTTTAAACATGGAGATAACCGTGGGGCATAAATTCTTTCATTTTAATATTTTGTAGACTAAAAACAAAATTCTTGAGCTTCCATGCTGGAGGGGAACTTGGGAAGTCAGCTCAGCTATTTCCATGCTCACCATTTGGCCACAGCATCATATTGGTGTCTGGATGCCCAGTGCCTCACCGCGTAGCAGAGGTCTTGCACATGCATTACTCTGGCTTGTGATGTCCTTTCAGCTTTTCCACATAAAATGCAAGATGTATGCAAAAAGTAGCCAGAGGTTTGAAAGAATGAGGGGGAAAATATGAGATGGAAATCGAGGAAGGGGAGGAACCAAAACGGTGAAAGGAAGGAAAATGTGTGCCAGAACTGGTAAACAGCAGCCACTCGGAAAGCCAGCACAGGTACCATGCCCTACAGATGCACAATCAAGTATTGGAGAAGATGCAAGGACTAGGAAGGCTTTCCACACACAGTACCTCATGGGCTACTCATGATAACACAGCCGGCGTGTCAATTTAGGCTTAGGAAACCCATGTTGTGGATGGAAAATGAATGTTCGGTTCTTTCCAATGGCTTGTGTAGTTAGTGCCAGGCAAATATATTGTTTTCATTCTCTGTGTTCACAAAATATCCTGCGCTGTTAAAACCTAGTGGACAACGATGACATAATGCAGTAGATATGGGACAATGTACTGGCTTGTCCTATACATCCATTTTTTTCAGGTTTTTACACAATATATTGGGTTCAAATGAGGTTAACCTACACAATTTGCCAAGTAGAGCCAGGACCTGAAGGAGCAGTGAGTGCACACAGGCACCTCTTTGGGACAAAGGGAAGCAGATCTTTTTCATGGCCATTGTCAACATGTACCACAGAAACCATGCAAAAAATTATGAGTAAAAACTATTTCCATTCCCTCTCATTGTCAGAATTTAAAGAAAACAGACTGTTTACAATACAAGCCCTGATTGCAAGTGAAGCATGTGTTGCCTCACTAAAATTGGCAAAGCTTGGGTATAGTTCCTGCCCGGTTTGCATTATAAGAGATGTTTAAGCGGATGTAAAGAAAGAATAATGTGCAATTCAATAGTGCCTGCTCGGAGTTACAGGTGAAAACTGCTTACAATATGCAATTATTGTTATTCCAAGCTCAGGAACAATTCAGTTCATTGATAGCAAGTCCTATGTACGTTCCTGTTTTGTTTCTTTTTCTATTGTATTCAATAATCAGTAGAAGATAATTTGAAGGTAATTCTTAGACCTTAAACATATGTTTAGAAGTGTTTGAGTAATTTTCTTTGGTTCCTAATTTATTTGGATATCTCTGAGTTTAATGAGAGTTAAGGTCTGAAGCTTATGGCTACAGATTCCTAAGGCATTAGAATTAATTTTTTTCTTTTACCCCAAGGATTTGGTATAGATTTGCACTTCCTTCTATCCTCCCATAATTTCTCCCACCCCTTCTCCTCCTTCTTCTTTTTCGTAATTTCATCAGAGAGGGACTTCAGGTGGAGTAAGCAGCCTGAGCCCTGTGCTTTTCTACAGTCAGGCCTAAAGCAAGTGACGTCCCCCATGAGGACCGCAAGGTCTTCAACCATAAATGGAATTAACACCTCTTCGCTTAAAAGCTATTTGGAGATCAGATGAGACACTTCATATGTGAACATTCTGCAAATTCCAAGCAATGAACAACTTTTGAATAATATCAAAATAAAATATCTTATTTCAGAAAAATATGCAACGTGTCCTGTGCTAAGATTGGACCAACAAGATGCAGGTTGTAGGTTAAAATCACCTCCGTCTTTCTAATTTCTAAATTTGAATCAGCCTCAGATTCTCACTAACCACTTTAAATAGAAACTTGAGCTGTCATGTATAAGGAAATCCTAGGCCAGACTCCAGTAGTTCGAGCATCTTTCAAAATGGATGACAGTTTGAATATAATCGATCGAAACTTCAAAGTATTGTATTTCAATTCAGTGAACAAGAGATTTCTTAACATTTAAGTTCCTTTTGTGTGTTTAAAAATAATCATTTATTTAGTAATCTCTGTTCGTGCTCTTGCCTTTCTATTATTATTATTATTATTATTATTTTAATTTATTATTTCCAGAGAGAGAGGAAGGAAGAGAGGCAGAGAGGGAGAGAAACATGAGTGCATGGTTGCCTTTCACCTGCCTCCAACCACAGACCTGGCTGGAGACCTGGCTTGCAACCTGGTTATGCGCCCTGGGTGGGGAATCGAACCAGCAACCTTTGGGTTCGCAGGCTGGTGCTTTATCCACTGTGCCACCAGCCAGGGCGTCTTTTATTATTTCTAACATTTGTAATAACATTGCCCATATTCTTTAATTACTCTGTCATTTCCTTTTACTTTCTTTTCCTTATACCTTTTATACAGAGATTTCTTAGAACATATTCAAATGTTTCTAAATCCATGCATCAGTATAATCTGAAAGGGTGTCATTGTCACCTTGGCTGGTATGGCTCAGTGGATAGGCACCAGCCTGTGAACCCAAAGCTCACTGGTTCGATTTCCAGTCAGGGCACACAGACCAGGCTGCAAGGTCTCCAGCCAGGTCCCCAGCTGGAGGCAGGTGAAAGGCAGCCATACATTAACATTTCTCTCTCTTTCTTCCTCCCTCCCTGCCCTTTTCTCTGAAAATAATGAATACATTTTTTAAAAATAATAAAATAAATAAATAAAAGGGCATCATTGTCAAATCTGTGAGTTCAGAGATTATGTTTGAAGGGCCAGATGTTTTGAGTTGCTTTTCAGGTTGCAGTGATAAAGGTGGGCATACCTGGTTGGGCATAGGCATGAACTAGTGACTTTTTCTCTGGTTTCCATCTTGCTTTGGGAGCCCGCAAGTCTGCAGCTATGGAACGTACTATTTATATACCCCAAGTAACTGGCCACCCTGTCTAGAGTTGGTGTCACTGCACCTTAGTGTAATCATCAAGTAAATCCCATATTAATCATCTCTACACTTCTTTCCACTCTCTCACCAAATACCTTAAAACTATTATTCTATGGACATCAAGCATTCTGGTGTGATATTATTGTATTCCCATAAACATCGGTTTAGTATACTAGAAAATGTTCACGCATATATTGGGTATCTTTGGGGATGGATACCCGTGGGTGTAGAATACTGTTTGATGGGCAGTTGACATCGACCGCTTTTCTCCTGGTCCCGAGCAGCTATTTCTGCATCATCCCGGGTCCTGGTCCCTCGCCAGCTGCCCTTCCTGCCAAGAACCCCACCGCTGAAGGGGGATGTTCACGTTCAGCCTCTGGTGGTTTGCAGCTGTGACCTGTGCTCATTGCTGTCTTCCGAGATGCTGCTGACGGCCTTCACACTTGGCCTGTTAATTAGAACACAGAGCACTGACTGGCGTTTGGGGGGAACTTAACAATAGATTCCTGGGAGGAGACCCTGCGTGTGAAAACGCCAGGGAACGGGAGACACATGAAGTGCATTTCTAGCTCCGATTTTAAAACCACTACAAAAAAATAGATTTTTAAAGAAGCAGCGCCAGGCAGCATGCATACAGAAAGAGTGGTGCAATTGTGAGAGCAGGAAAGTAATGAATTAATTTCTATCATGGAATCAAAGGCTGTGAACAGTACACGTTATTATTAGAAATATGTGACTCCGGTTTGCAACCCTAGCGGGTCAAGACCATAATGTGAATTTATAGTGTGATTGGCAAGGATGGCGAGGGATTGACAAGAAGTCCTTCTGCACATTTTATAACAAAAAAAGGAGCTCTGATGGTTAAGTTCCTATGCTGTTACTGTGCATCAGCTGAAAAATATGTACAGTTAATACTGTGAATGCACAATGTCTATACGGCAATTTATCTAAACCTTGCAGAATTCTATAGGGTAGATGAAATTGAGTTTGGATAACCACGATGTTCTTTAAGCCCAGAGTTTTAATCTGAATCTTAACAGTGGCCTAACAGTCCATGAAATATTTATATTGTTTCCCTAAGTATATACATTATTTACTGAGCAGTCTATAAAGTATTTACATTGTGTTTCTAAATACAGTATACATTATTTACATTTTACTGTACTTTTTCAGGTAGAATAGGATGCTTGGAAGTGTCTGAAGAGGTTTAACTGTAAATTGGAATATCAGTGCATCAAAACAGTCAATGTCAGTCTTGATGTCACTTTGGGTTGCTCACCACACAGGGTGATCCTGGGTACAATCGGCTTTGCATCATACAGTAGGAGAGTAATGCAACAAGCCTTTCTGAACTAGGACTGTATAGTTGTACATCTTTACAGAACATACCATGTGGCCTTTCAGTTATAATAAAATGTTTGCTTTCCCTTACCCAAACAATATATCTAGTTTGCTTTAAAACCCTCTCAGATATTTAATATTAAACATCCATCTTTTTAATTAAATAAAATGTAGCTCTCCGTAACTTATCCTTCCTGGTGTCCCCAAGACTGCTAGGTACCCAGAGTTGTAATTTAACAACATGTTTACATGTGGGTACATACTCATAAACATACAAGTATTCAAAGCAATTGGAATAGTTATGTACTTTTAAAACTGTTATGCAAATGATGACCAGGTTTATGTAGTCTATGAAATATTACAGTTTTATAGCACTCAAGATTGCAGGGTCTTTTCTGTATTTCTACAACTACATCAACACTTTTATGGCTAAAATCCCAGTTTGAAAGTGGCCTCTGAGGTGAGAGGCCGAGTGAGCTCCGTGGTTTGGAGGCTCCTGCAGAGCCAGAAGGCCCAAGGCCACCCCAATCCTTCTCTTCAGAGATGCAGGGGTAGGAAACATTCGTATTTGAATGTGTTGGAAAAAGTGAGAGCGAAACTGTTGGGCACATGCAGCACCAGTCACCCTAATAAAGCATTACAAGAGGCAACAGAACCCTAAGCTCTGATATTTGATTTGCAACATAAAATGAAATCACTAAAACCACCAAGGCAAGTAAAGTCCTGCAGTGAAATGGTAAACTTGCATGGATGGCACACGGCTCGTCTTCATTTACTTGGAAAAATAAAAAAGATGCCAGTTCTCTTGGTAAGATGACATAAGACATATCTGACACCAACGTTTAATCTTCATGGCAGATGCACTCCAACAAAATACATCATCTGGGTAGAACTCTTTGTTTCACATGGACCCTGTTCTATGCTGCTTATAGAGAGAGATTTGGCCCTTTCTGTTTCTCTCCCTTATGTGTAGGAAACAGAAAAAGACTTGGTATACATCTCTCTAAGTCTGTTGATGTTATAGCTTCAACATGGGTCTCCCTTCTGAACTTGAGCCTTTCCAGAAAGTCAGTCTTGACTTTAGTTACTCTAGTATGTATTGTCATTGAAGCTAGTGAGTTCATGAGATGAGACCAGTCTCCTTTCTTCATAGCCAGGCCTATTAGGTCATCTAAACCCAGAACTCCACGATGGGAAAGGCTAGGGAAACATCTTCCAATGGAGGTGGGACAAGTATAGATCAGAGTTATAAGGAAGAAGAGGAAAGTTGACACTATCACTAGATTGGCCATTGCTCCCAATTCCAATGATCTTCCAACCTAAAAGTGTAAGACTCGCCCAGGAAAGTCCCTGGCAGGGTCACGTCACAATCCCTCACTTCCCTCTCTTGTCTCTAGATTCAGGTTACATTAGTCACAAACTTCAATGTCCTCTTTCAAAATTATGACTGACGTTGTAAGAATAGTATTATCCTGGAATAAGCTGTGTGTTTCATAATAGCATCTGGATTTGGGGAATTCACAGAATACAAGTGGAATAATTCCACAATTAAAATCCTCACATTTTCAATTGCTAAAGGATCATCAGGTGCTTTTGATAAACATGTAGAGTTTTGAAACTTACCAAATGATTCTGGTAGAGTTAATTTGGGGTACGGCTCAAAACACTCATGTTTTACAGATTCCCTTTTTAATTCTCATTCAGGTGAGCTTAGAGTCAGAAGCTCTAGAAAACGCATTTTATGGATTTTGAACCAGAAGTTACAACTTATTAGATAAATATGGACATTCTAAAAACTGTTGCCAGCTGATGTCAGGTAAATAGATTTTGTCAAAACAAAATGAATACCTGGCATCTCAGAAAGGAACCTAGAAAACAAAATTCTGTGTGTTGCCAGAAACTGGAAGAAGGAAGGAAGGGAGGGGGAGTGGTTGGAAATGGATAGTTTCAGTTTTGCAAGCTGAAGAGTTAGACAACAGTTTGTGTGTTCTTAACATTTCTGAACTTTACACTAATTTATGCATATTTTACTGTTATTAAAAAATTTTAACTATAGTGCATACACATCGTTGCTCTTTAAAATATATAGGTCAGCATTTCTAAAAAATAAAACTAACATATCTAGGAAATAAAATCAGGCAAAGGCAAATATAATAGCAAAAGGATTGTGGAATAAAAATAAACTAAAGTAAGGCAACAAAAACAAAAATAAATAAATATGACCACACCAAACCAAAGTGCTCTGTGCAGAAACATCACCAAAGTGAAAAAGCAGCCACCTGAAAGGGAGAAAATATTTGCAAATCAATGTATCTTTTTATGGGTTACTCTCCAAGATATATAAACTTCTCATACGACTCCATAGCAAAAACAACAACAACAAAAAAAACAAAATAACAATTTGATTAAAAATGGGTAAAGTATTTGAATACACTATTGATCTAACTTTTATGAATTATTTATGATATTGGAGCTTTATACCACTTAGGCACTAATAAAAAAGAATCTAAGGTCACAGTATTTTCACTGATTGCATTTTTCCTTTTGTAGATAAAAATATAATGAAGTAGAAATTGAGGATGCAGGTATTCCAATGATGTCTATTTTGATGCCTTTGAGCCGTCATTTTAATATCTTTTTTGTCCAAATTGCTCTAAGAGTTTTGGCACAGTTGTCAGTAGGTTTCAATACTGGCAGATCTAGGCTCACATGGGTCAATAGGCAAAAGTCATTCACATCACCGTCTTTATTTTTCTTGTCCCTAACCTTCCCAGGTTTATAAAAGCCATCATTTTCAGTATTAGAGCACAGAATGATAGACTCTATTTCCCCTTCATTCTCTATCTTGCCCTCAGCTGCTGAGGGCTGGCATTAGGTGAATTTCAGGCTATTATACTTCTACTACTAATAAGATTAATACATAATTAAGATGCCTTGCATTCTCCCCAAGGACTTCAGAAAGATTATCCAATTTAATCTTCTCAACAAGCTTACTAGGGTAGAATTCTTGTTTCCACCTTACAAAGGAGAAATTAAATTTAGAAAGTCAAACACTTGATTAAGCTCAAAAAGATCATGTGTACAGGGTCTAAGGTTTGCCATCAAAGGCTTAATTCCAATTCACAGGCTCCTTAACACAAGGCTGTGGCTGGTGGCCAATCTCTGCCTAAGGAACTTCCTTCTCCCTGCCAGTTCCTGGGGACCGTCAGGCTGGCTCTCTGTTCTGCTGCCATCATCAGATACTCAGAATGTGCAGGTGGGTCCTGATAGTCCTACCATCTTTCTATAGCTGCATGTCAGTAGCACCTACCTAGGGAGCAAGAGTTCAGAGTCAAGTGCATGTATGTAACAGCTAGATAATGCCTTCCAGTAAAAAACGAACAAAACCCAAAAAACAAAAAACAACAACAACAACAACAACAACAACAACAAAACCCTATTTCAATTGCTTTAAATTGGTTTACTGCTTATTTGGCAAAGGCATTTTTCACTATTCCGAATAACTGCTTTAAAATATTACATAGCAATGCTGTTATCTTTGCACTCAGCATGTGAGACTAGCTTCCTTTACTGTAGCTTCATCTATCGGCAACTCTCTTCAAGTTCACGGAAATGCCCTTTATTCAGAACTCCCAGATCATGTAACCATTATCCATGAAGAAACTGCTTATAGTGAAACTATACTTCATTTCTGTGTTCCTAGGGGCCTGTTTTCTTAAAAATACCATCAGAAAAAAATATGGGCTATTTAGAATGCTAGCTTCCAAGAACATTCCCTACATAGAACAAGGCCATGGCTATTAATATTTTTCATACATTTTTGTGTCTTAGCTTTTTCTTGGGAATAATGAGTCTTATTGAAAGACAGTTGCTTTCCACAAAGTTTAGGTACATAGTTTTGAGAAGATAGCCCCGAAACTGAGAGCAATATCGTAGGAAGACTCTCAGAAGCTATAAAAGATTTTGTTCTCAATCTGGCATGAGCTGCCTCTGAAATTCTTTATGCCTTATCCTGCTGGCAGAGCAGTGGTTTTCGGGGCTTAGATGAAATAGGGCTGGGGAAGTTGCACCCCACGGTCACCGTGCAGAAGAACCTCCAACAGCAGTGCAGAACGGCCTGTCCAGTGGGGACAAGTGGCCAGTGAACCACAGAACAGAGCCAAGTGTCCCTGCTGGGCATCTTACCTAGCTTTGGTTTCCTTCTTGACTGATTATCGCCCCCTGCAGCGACCGCAGCACACACAATAGTCATCTTTTATTAATAACAGACAGAGCTGACCCAGGAAGCTGAACGAACCTTTATTAGGTGTAAACCCATTGGCCTGGGTGCCTGGCCGGCGTGTGAGAACCCTGGGAACGCTGCCTGGCTGCTCAGCAAACTGTGCATCTCCCGGAGTCTCCACGGGACCCAACACTGTGCGAAACTTGCTTAGAGCCAAAGGCTGTGTCAAGAGAAAAGGCGTCTGGGAGGGGAAAGATAGGGCAGGTGGCCCTTGCCAGCGCAGGCCCTGGGCTCCTGGTCCAGATGCACCTGCCCAGGCTGGAGGAAGTGCTCGCAGCTCTGCAGTTGGGGGTTGGGGGGTGCCTTGCAGAGGGAGAGGAGGAGGCAGGGCGTGTGGAGCAAGGCGTGCAGGCTGGAGGGGAACATCCCTGCCTCTTGCTCACAAGAGCGAAATGGATGCAGACACTGTGTCCCGTGGGAACAAAGCGGCTGCTCCGGGAGAAGAACGGATGCTGCCGAGTTATCAATAGCAAGAATTTCTTTCAAAAATATCATTGAGAGGATTCTGAATCGCGTGATGGACCAAAAGACTGCAGAGCCAGTTTCAACACAACAGATATTTTCCTCTTTGTGTCACTGTTATTTTCTCCCCCATTACGGGTGCACTCCCGCCCTCTTTTTTTCTGAACACAGAATACACTGGCTAGAAATCATTTTTCATTTGTGTTTGTATTCAGGCTGTCTGGGTCATGGGACCAAAAACTTTGATGCCTATTTTGAAATAGCATTCTGCACCAAGAAAGAGGTGAAGGGAAAGGAAACATCTAGAAGAGATGGAGAAGCTCCCGAATGATGTGAATGGGAAATCAATAGCTGCATTCCCCCTGGTGAAAAATGACCAAAACAAAACCAAGAAATAATCACATCGTGGGAAGACAGGTGTCTGCTTGTGAGCGTATGCTGGACGTGAATGCAAGTTTGCCAGGGGAATCTGCAAGGTATCCTAGAATTTATGCCAGTTTTCACCTTTCGACTATTGTCCTCCAGGGGCTATTAACAGCACTTAAATTGCCCTGTCATAGTAGTATTAGCTAGTCAGTTACAGGTTAGGATATCTGCTTGAAACTCAGACACCCTTTCCTGTTAAGGGAAATTGGGGTGATGTGAGAAAAAGGTCAGACGCTGCCCTGCCTTCTGCCTTCCCCCTGCTTTAGAAAGAGAACCCACGCTTTCTAATTACCACAGAGGTGTCGCTACCATAATGAGCTCTCCATCTGCATTTGGTTTCCAATTCAGATGGATAATGGAGGTGAGGGAAGGTTAACTTTTTCTCCGGCTCTGTTTACATGTTGCCACAACAACTCATCTTTTCAGTCAATTTAGGGAGAAAATCAGCTAGGTAATTTCTTTGTTGTCAGGTAGCCAACGATGGACAGAATTTCCAACCTCTGACCAGTTGAATACTGTGAAAAACACAATTATAGTCTGGGGATTATTTCAGTTCGCTCTCGCCCTCTCTTTCCATTACATTTTAAAATCTGTTTGGTTCTAATATAGTTCTAAAAGCAGCTAATTTATTGCAAAAACACTTTATAATTGTCATCATATCAAGATGACTTTCAGTGGCTTGTAAGACAGATATTGGTGTTCCCACTTTTCAGATTAAAAAATATTGACTTGGAAGGGAGGTAAATGACTTACACAAAGTCATTAGCTAGAAACAGAACATGAATCATCTGACTTCTAGTCCAACATTCACACATGCATGTACACACACATACATATGCAATGTTACCTTTACAAGTAACTATACATCCCTTACCATGAGAGAAAATTTGCTCACATTTTAAATTTGTTTATTGATAGTCAATAGACAGCTTATCTAATACTAGATATTTACCTTGTTAGTTTTTTAAAAATTTAATCAACCAGTTTATAAATTGTACTAAGATAACATGCCTAATAAAATATTTCCTTTGCTCAGTGTGTGAAAATACAGCGCTTTTCTTGATAACCTAATTTTATAGGGTAGATTTTTTTGCATTCTGGGGGTTTTATTATTCATGGGTATCAAATTATATATTTAAACAGGGGTCTAAATAATTCTAGATTTAGTTTTTATGAAGATTAAATGGTTACCAATAGTTAAAAACATTGTCACTATGTATAATGCTTATATAAAGAGTAGGATAGGGGATTTAAAGAAAGTAATAAAAGGATAAAAATATACAGATAATACCAAATCAAATTTCATCAAGCTAACAATCCATTCTTTTTATGAAAGCTTTTCTGCAAGAACTAGACATTTAAATCATTTTTATGTTGCATGTTTCCCACCATATTCATACCTCGTTTTCACAAGTCACATAGGTGAGGTTAGAGGTTGGTGACTCTTGGTCATCTCAGAGTTTATATTAATAGCCTAGCTGTCGATGCCTAGAGTTTTTCCTTATTATTTCTCACTTGAGATTCTATTCATACTGCCCCCTAAACATTCCGTGTTCGGATAGTTTTCTAGGATTAGGACATAAAACATTGGTGCTGAAAGCATAGAAAAATAGTCCTCTGTTGAAACACAAACGTTTATAATTGTGTTTTCCTCATAGCAGCTCTACTTTACAGCATAAAACAACCATGCATTGTATCTCTAGGTTACATGCAATGATGTTGTCTTACCTTACATCAGGTGCTCCATGACTTCTAAGTGTCACCAAGGGCAGGTTGACAATTGTACTCAGGAAACGTTTACTCTTTTGTAAGCCTTTGTCACAAACATGTCTTAGAATATTTATATCTGAAGAGTATAGGTTGTGAGCAATACATCTTTCATGTGTGTTGCCTGAAGCTATTGCCAAAGAAAAGTTTTCATTTAAGGCCACGTGAACATCTAAATATTTGGTGTATTACTGTTACCTGTGTAACTTTCTTGGTCTCCCAGTTTCATGGAAGAGGGTGTGTCATTATAATACAGTAATGCATCTTTAGCCTCAGAATTTAATTTTAGGAGTCCTTATGCATCAAAAGCAGCAAAATAGAAACTCAAAGTTATCACCAATACTCTTGTTATACTACAATTAAGGTCCCTGAAGGAAAAGAGTGACTGTCTACTTTGGGAGAATATAGTGGCGCAGCCCATCTAACCCATGTCACTTGTCATTGTATGGGGACAACAGGGAGCTATTCTGTCAAAAGAAGGCAGCTCGTGACCCATCCCAATAGCTATCTTTGAAATGCATTTTTAGAAAAGTATTAAATGCATTAACCTTCTTCTGATCTTGGGCACGTTGCTGCAAAGCCATTTTCAGGCAGGGATAATTGAAAGGTATGAATTTTTATATAGGTTTCGCTGTTAAGATATTTTTCCTGAGTGAGGCAGACCCAAAGGCTAACCTTGCGCTACACACTCGGCGACCGGAACCCGGGCTGGCTCCGTGCATCAGCACAGCGGCTCCCAAACGTGAGAGAGGGCTCGTGAATCGGTTCTGGGGTAATTTACACGTCCCTTTGGTCTTCGTTTTGACGTACTCTGCACCGAGTCCTGGCTATGGAAGCTGGGACTGCTTCTAAACTTCGGTGGGGAGCTAGGGATAAATAGAAGATGCTGTTGATGTAATCGTCTTCAGGACATTTGTTTTCACGTCTCAGTTCTGTAATTCAGTGTTACGTGGGGCAAACTGGTTGCCTTCCTACTTTAAATGAAAATGTGTATTCAGTCTAAGATCACAACTACTCTGAGACCATCTGTTTGTGGTTGGATCTGCTGGCACACCAGAGAGTGGACCTAACAAGACAGTCACAGCAGAGGCCTGGTGTCCCACTCGCACAGGCAGTGGGTGGGGGGCAGGCGGCCCCAGGAGATGAGGCTGCCAGCATCTCTAACACCGAAGGGCAACCCCATTGGCAAACCTATGAAAAGGAGGGTTCCTACCTCTAATGAGGTTTTGATTCAGGAAACGTTAAGTTTTAATGATAACAACATCCTCATCTAAAATTTGGTTCCTAGGAGACTGAGTCACATTGTACAAGGGGCGTATTTTTCGGGTAGATAGAGCTAAGGTGTCTCCTCTTTAAAAAAGAATCAAGCCCCAAACAAAACTCCATCTTCTTGCCTCTATTCCTTTGTAATACCCTGTATGCTTTGTCAGAGGGCACGTTTTCAAGAATAAAAAGCTGGATTGTGCGTTCAGTAACCCTAATAATTCATCTATTCTTTAAAAAATAAGGGCATGTGAGACTTAAATATTGTTTTGAATAATTATTAGCTACAAGGTGGACAGATTTATAATCAATTTTAAATTAATGTGTCAAAGTATTAAATTCTATTTTAATTTAAGAAGTGTTCTCTAAAATGTGGATAGAATTATTAAAAACACAAATCTATTGAAATAATATGGAATCACAAATTAGTAATAAACTAAATTTGCATAGCAAGGCTGTGTTTGTATTGACTGTACTAAAGGATAGAGTTGGTGTTGAGGTGCAGATGTGTTTACATTGAATATTTCTTGATGGAGATGGGCTCTGGGGTTGGCTAATGCTTTCTTGTTCTCAAAAAATTTTGGAGTTCGATTCCCAGCCAGAGCAAATACCCAGGTTGCAAGCTAGGTCTCCAGCACGTCCGTAGCTGGAGGCAGGTGAAAGGCAAACATACATGGATGTCTCTCTCCCTCTCGGCCTCTCTCCCTTCTCCTCTCTCTAAAAATAATACATAAAATCTTTAAAAAAATTTTTTGGAGTAATGTAAAATAATTTTCACAAAATAAACTAAATGTTTTGAGAAGAAAGTAGGAATGGTGGTTGCAATTTCAAAATTTATGTTTGGCTAATAAAATGCAAATAACTGTACCATTGAGAAAGCGATATATTGGAGTAGCTTTTGTATTTTCATTTATCGAAAGAAATTAAGTCCTCAGAATGATAAAAAATATTATTTTGGTAAAAATGTCCATGTTACTCAGTGGGGTGATACAATGGAAAACTGTTCATCATAGCTTCTCTTTCATTTGTACGCTAAAAACATGAAATAGGCAAAAGAAAATTTCCCAAAGTAACTGGGGCAGGACGTAGTGCAGGTGGGGACTCAAAGGGTGGAATGGACCCCGGACAGCACAGCTGGACATGGGCAGCAGAGACTCCAGCATTCCTCTCTGTCTGCTTTGTCTAAACTGTGGCCCTAAGACATTCATCAGGGACAGAAGCAGCCCGGAGACACAGGGCTCTGAATCCTCCAAAGGAGCAGACTTTATTGCACTTACAAAAGAGTACGGGAAATGCACGACAGAGGACTCTGTAGAAAACAATGAAACTTTGGGTAACCAGCCATTATGAGGAGGCAGCCCGCACCATGAAGACAGCGAGATGAACTATGGACCCCCTCGTTCCCCAGTGAGAAGCAGAAACCAACAAGCAACAATTCACAGACTGGCCAGAGAGACCACTCTGGCAGAGACCCGAACTCCTAAATTCAGTCCCATCGGAATGTGTAGGAATTTATACCCCAAGGCGCTGAGAACGACAGCGTCAGTGTTACTCATGGGGACCCCAGTTGAAACATGAGCTCAGGTTCCAGCTTCATCCTGGGTTATGAGTGAAAGCTGAATCGCTGACTGTAGTCATCTGCTCGAAAGGAAGCGTGTTGAGGATTCTCGAACATGGCAATATTTAAGAGTAAGAAATAAATAGTTTGTGCCGTACGGCAGAAAGGTAGGTTCCTTTCCAACTTCACTTACAACTTGAAGTATTTACAGAATATGTAAAACGAGGAGTGTTTCTATTAGCATTTGGTGAATCATTCTGGGGCTTTCCAGTCATCTTGGACATGTTTTGTTATCACTGAAATTATGTTGAAAATGTTCGCTTTTGAGGGAATTTGGAAATTCTGTACCAAGTAAAGGAGATGACAGTGATATGGACAATCTTTTGGGGATATAAATCGATGAGTATAACTAGAAAAAAGAGTTGCCATTAAGGAAAGTGGTTATAAATATTTTCTTATTTCTAAGTAAACGAGAGTCAACAAAAAGATCAAGTGACTACATTGGGTAAATAAAAAGTATTACTTGAATAATAATACTCAGAATTCCAAAGTTGCCATATATATATATATATATACATATATATATATAATATCATATGTATATATATATATATAATATCATGTTTCCTATCTTAACCTAATGTCATTTTTAATAAACTTGTAATAACTTTTACCGATCTGCTGCAATGGCACTGAAAATTTTCCTTTGATTGAATGCAAAAGTCTCTTCCACCTGTGTACAGCCGATGCCAAAATAACATTGATTGATTTAGCCATTGTAATGAAACACCTGCCAATTCAATAACATGATAAAAGTTGCTATTTTAACTTGTCACTTTTGAAAGTGCATTGCTTTTATCTTCACTTTTGACAAACTCTGATGCTGATCACACTTTGAGAGTGTATTTAACTTATCTACACTGGCACTATACACAGGTGTGAAGTTTCTGTGACTTTTACGTCATTTAAGACTTAATGGATTAATGAAAACCAGGCATCGGCTAATTTGTGATGCTGGTTTTGTTTGCATTTCAGTTTTTGTCTCAATTAATTCCTTACTAAAGATATCACATCTGTTTTCTGCCTGAGAAACTGAAGAGCCACCCAATAGAGGCAGCAGCATGACAGGATCATGCAGGGACACCATTTTGGATTAGTCATAAAAGAGAAGAAAACTTTAATCTTGTTAAAATAAAAGTTTTGGCGTTTAGCTTAATCACTACATAGAGCAATACATTACTCTAACTTTATAAGAATTTAAATAAGTGTACGCAATGAAATAATTCAATTAATTAGAATGTTAATGTGGCTTATATTATTATTTTTAAATATGTTTGCTAAAAATTACTGTAGCTCTCCAAAGCCAGAAGTTGCATAATGAGCCATAAGAACTTTAATTTTCTAATTCCACATATAAAGAGATAATGGAGTTTTACTGAAGCTATGCCATTTTAAATTACCTCGAAAAAATAATCATTGCATACATTTATATTTGAAATATCTTCTATAGTCACCAATATTGGACATGCATATTTTCCCTATATATGCATACCTATATGCATGTTAATGTCACTTGCCCTTATAAAACATACTATATTTTAGAAAAATCTATATTTTGTGTACATTTAAGCAGTGAAGTCCTGTGTTCATAGTCTCTTTAAAATATATATGTATATATATACATATTACATTTTTCCATTACCATTTAAGCTGTATATACCTGTCCCCCTTGCGATCATCTCACTGTTGTCCATGTCCATGAGTCTTTTTCCTTTCTGCTCAATCCCTCCCCCACCCCAGTCTCCCATCCCCACTCTACCAGCTATCAGCCTGCTCTCCTTCTGAGTCTGGCTCTGTTTTGCTTCTTAGTTCAGTGTGTTCATTAGATTCCACATAGAAGTGAAATCATATGACATTTGTCTTTCTCTGACTGGCTTATCTCACTTAGCACAATGTTCTCCAGCTCCATCCGTGGTGTTGCAAGTGATGAAATTTTCTTCTTCGCTATGGCTGAGCAGCGTTCCATTGTGGCCATGCCCCGTAGTTGTTTTTTCCACTCATCGACTGATGGACACTTGGGCTGCTTCCATATCTTGGCAACTAAAAAACGCTGCAGTGAACATGGGGGTGCTTATGTTCTTTTGAGTTAGCGTTTGGGTTCATTAAGATATATTCCCAGAAGTGAAATGGCTGGGTCAAAAGGCAGATCCAATTTTAATTTTTTGAGGTATCTCCATACTGCCTTCCACAGTGGCTGCACTAGCCTGCATCCCCACCAAAAGGAACACAAGGGTTCCTTTTTCTCAGCATCCTCGTCAGCACTTGTTGTCTGTTGATTTGTTAACGATGGCCATTCTGGCAGATGTGAGACCATGTCTCCTTGTGGTTTTAATGTGCATCTCTCTCATGGTTATTCTTGTGTGATGCAATGTTGTTGCATCGGCCTTCGATGAACACAGGTTGTTTTGTGCCACCTTGAAAAGCACATGTCCATGGTGTCGCTCTACCACGCATGGCCTGAGAGGGCGGTGCAGCCCTTCAGATAAGCAAGTGCTGGGTGGCCAATGTGGGAGGGGTTGCTTCGCATCCCTGAGTCATCACTCTGCAGCAGGGCTCAAAACATGGCTTCTTAGTTTCCTGAACTAAGTTTGGTGAACTTAGTTAGGTGAACAAGATGACATCACCTTAGTTTAGCCCTGCTCTCTGCAAAGTAGAAAAGGAGCATCAGTCTGATTTGCTTTCACATTTCACTATCTGTGTCCCGTGTAATTTCAGACAATGGAATTGTTTTTAAAAAATAGCCACAAGAAAGAGTGATGAAATTCCCCTTTTATCCTTGTTTTCTTGTGCACGGGAGGTTAGATATAACTTCATAACTGTGAAATAGGTTGAGTAGGGAATTTCTTCTACAGATCTGTGCTAAGATTCTTTTGTAATGTTGAAGAGTTGATTATCCAAAGGCCTTAAAAATATATTTTAATAGTCATCATATCTACTGAGTGAAACATCACTAAAATTAATGCTCTTTTAATGTTATGCTTGGGAGTACATTATTGCTTTTGTGTAAATCTGACATCCAAAAGAGGGAATTGGACATCTGCTTTATTTCCTACAACAAAAGTGATTTCTGGGAATTTTTAGCTGAATATCTCTATAACCAGATGTAAGTCATTTTTATTAATGTGGAAGATATCTTTTATGAACCTTAGGTACATCATTTTCTTATTTGGAAAATATAAACCTGTTAGACTTGAAGCAAAAATGAAACAAAACAAAACAAAACAAAACAAAACAAAAAGCCCATAAAACAACAAACGACCACCAGATTTTTGCCAGAGATTTAAATAGAATGTATAGAAGATTATGAAGTAATTCTGAAAACTAATTTACCAAAAAAAAAAAAAAAAAAGGTTTTGACTATATCTATGCAAAGATAAAAGTTTAGGTCTCTCAAAGCAGAGAGTAAGTTCATTAGCCCTAATTCAGATGCCAGAGTCAGATTGACATTTATAAGACAAAAAATAATTTTTTTGAACTAGTGGTTCACTTGTTCTGTGACTCATGCATATTTTAAGAGAAATATTTAAGACAAATTATAATAAAATATAATCATATTATATAGTTATAAAATCTAATATTTAATGTTGAACAAAATAATATTAAGCATGGTAAAATGATCATTTCAGGGAAAATTTCAGTATTTTATGAGGTTGCTACCTGTCAAATGATGCAGTTAATTTATTTGACATGAACAAATGAAACTTTTTTGATGCTCATCCCACTTCACAGTGTCCCATTAGTTTGACTTTTACGCAATAGACCCTGAGATTCTACCTTTAAAAAATATTCTTCAAAAATCAGTGACAGAATCCATTTCAAAAGCAATTTTAAAGGGGGAAAAGCGGAGGGAAAGAAAATCTACATATGTTCGATGATTGAGCTTAAGATCCTTCTGCTATAAACTATGAACTGTAATTGCGTGCACTATGATAAGTAGTGTCAGTGCATCAATGCTGATGCCACTTGACCATTGCAAGGACCTGACTGTAGATATGACGATATTTCTTTCACCGCTGAACAAAGGAGACCAACACTTTCAGGTGATGGAAGCATTGTGCTGGGCAGATAGAAAATAACACCCTACCATCATTTTTAGAAGCAACTGTATGTATCCTTTCCTGCCAGCAGCCATGGGTCTGGGCTAGAGGGTCCTGCCCACTGTTGAGTTTGGTGTATTTTCTCGGAATCAGCACAGCCTCTGCGGCACAGGTGTTTCTGTAATGATGATGCATTGGGGCAAATCTCCCTGCTCAATGGCCCTCAGACTTGCACTTCCACCTCATCCGTCACATGCCAGTCTAACTCCACCCTAGGCCCTAGAGCTCCGGTGTCATTAACAACCTGCAAACTTCAGAGGACAGATTTGCAGCTGTGATGTATAATACAGAGCATTTCATGAAAATGTATGAGTAGGAGATGTTTTTTCTAATATTTCTGCGGTAGTGGCCTGCCAGATCCGGAATCATCTAGACAGGTTTATTACACAGATTTTTTAAACACAGGCTTTCGTTGCTTCTTGTGATATTCTGACTCTGGTTATTTCATAAACACTCTGTCGATATTCTTTCTGCAGCCAATGACGCTAAGTCACCTCAGCAACACAGCTGCTGATCTTTCCGGTGAAATCTGTCATTTCTTCCATGATGAGGCTTCACCTTGACAGAACTGCACTCTTTCGGTCTGCTTTCTGGCTCGCTAACCCAAACCAAGTAGCTTATTTATAACTAAGAGCACCTTGATAGTCTTGAACAAATACAGGACACCTAGAGAAGCAGACCTTTCTCAAAAATTTTGCTAGTGACTTTATTTCCTGGGCAGGCAGGGGACTCCGGGCCATGGTTGGTGGCCTTAGGCAGAGTCTAGTGTGACATCCTTTTACGTTGGCCAATCTAATTCCCGCCTCATTTTTAATTTTGCGCCTGCTGCTTTCGAGATGTATGACCTTGGTGAAGTTGCTTCACTGGTGCCTCATGTTCCTCATGAGCAGTGAGGAACAATAGTCCCTAATTGCAGAGTTAACGTGAAGATCCCCCATATAATGAACCTGGCAGATAGAAAAGACTCACTAATGATATGCTGTTGTGGTTGGCATCAGCAGTACTCTGATGGTTACAGAGATTTAGATTCTATTTTTAAAGATATCACAGTAAGTTTGTTCTCACTTCTATGGAAAGACAGTCATTTCTCAGGAAGTATAGAAGGGACACTCTCCACGTTCCTAATCAGGAACACCTCAAGGGTACTTTATTTTTTTTGTTTTAAAATATGTGTTAACTTTATTTGCTCTGTAAGGGTATTTATGGAAGTTATAGAAGGAGATACTCATTATGTATTGTAATGACCCAATCTGATTAAAAAAAAAAAAAAAAAAAGCAGTCATCAGAGCACATGTCTCTGATATTTGGAAGACAGAAGAGTTTTTTTTTTTTTTTTGCCCCTAAATGTGTGTGTAAGTCATTATTTTTTTCAGGTACACATGAACTGTGCGCAGCTGGATTAAGGGTTGGAAAATATATAGTGTTGTTGTATAAGAGATAAAATTGACCAAAATCAATACTAATTGCCATCCAACCTTTCTCCAGAAAGGTGCAAACCTGCAATAGATTTCAGAGTTGCAAAGCAGTTACCTCCAATACATTCTGCCCATGCGGTTGGTTGTGGATAGGTCTCCGGCCATGCATTCTTCCCAGAATCCTCTAGTTGATATTATCTGATAGTAACTAGTGTGTGAGTGTGATATTCATTCTTTACATTACAAAACTTTATGAAATGTCATGATTTCAGAAATATAGTAGGCTGTTGATACTTGATTGTGGAAAGGTTACTTGCACACTGTTCGAGTAGGTAGATTATTATAACACGTTAGTGTAGCAAACTGTTGTCATTGATAGTTTCAGATAAGATGTTAGGGAAGAGAATATTTATGTCCCCTGATGTCATTCTATATTAACCACCAGGTGGGTTCTCCTGTATTGTATTGGAGAAACAATGACTACTTTGAAAAAGCAAATTTGTGCTGTGATTCATCTTGGGACGCCCTATAAAGAATTGTGTATTATAATTACACAAAATTGCAAATAAACACCTGCATGTACTCCCAAGTAGGCATCCCACAGGATCGCCTAAATTGAACTTCATGACTGCTATATACCTCATCTTTTAAATTAGTTCATCTCAAACATATTCCTTAATTTGGCAAAAATCTGCTAAGTTTTTTTTCTCGGTTTTTGTTTGTTTGTTTTTGTGCATAAAGAAGACACTTTGTTAAATTTATGCAGAAAAAATATTTCTGTCAATATAAGAAGCGTACTTACTTGCGGTTTGGAAATTATGTGGCTCAATAAAGTACATAAAATAGAAAAAAGTCATAGTTAAATAAGTAACTTATAAAGATATGAAATGAGTTTAAACAGGGAAAAAGTTGATGTTAAATAAACACCATTGTACCATTTAAAATACTGTGTAAAATATTTAAAATCAACACCAACTGCCAGTTTATAATGGGCCATGTTTACATATAAGAAGTTTCTTTCTTTGGGGACAAAACATCTTCAGTAAATTTAGCTACAGTTTCTTCACTGTTTATTCCACATAGGACTATGTTCGATGCCATGTAGCATAATAAAATTTTATAGCATTCTACTGTTTTATGAAATAGTAACTTTATATAGTTACTTAAAGAATCCTTTCATATTATAAATATCATTATCAATAATAATTGTACAGATGAGGAAACTTCCTTGATTGGCTTGACCGTGAGAAAGTCAAGGTCAGCATACATATATATATATATATACATCACCAGCCTAATTAAATAAACACTCTATGTTCCTGTCCTTGATAAAATTGCAAACTAGTCCTTAGAGCATAAAGAGAAAATATACATTGCTGAAGCATTAGTGATGCTTTTAAAAGTTACTTTTGACTCTGAGACAAAAGGCC
Source organism: Noctilio leporinus (assembly GCA_004026585.1). Taxonomy (NCBI): domain Eukaryota; kingdom Metazoa; phylum Chordata; class Mammalia; order Chiroptera; family Noctilionidae; genus Noctilio; species Noctilio leporinus. Next base: position 239,801 of record PVIW01001147.1, read on the forward strand.
AAGGTTCCGGGTCAGAATCCTGTGCTGCAATTCCTCAGCAAATAGCAGCATGAGCAATATTATCTTCGACTGCGAACAGTCATGCAGAATGAAGGTTCCTTTCATGTCGCCAAGTCACAGTCAGGCCTTCCTGCACATGTGTGAAATACATGGAGATGTAAAGATCAATGTCGCTACCCAGAGAATTGAATCATTTGTCGGAACACCAAAATGGTAGTGCCCAATGCATTCCGGGGTTTTCTCCATGTGAAATTCTATCATTTGATTCCAGTCTCTTCCCGCTTTTTCTTAAGCTCAAGTATCTATTTCAAGTCAGCAACTACCCCTTTTCAGGAAACCAATGACCATGTTTTATTGTTTAAGGTTCCATTTTCTTGCAACCGTTATGGCTAAATTCAACCTCCGGAAAACAATTTTTTAGGTGTCTTGTTGGAACATTCTGTTATTGAAATTAACTTAGGAATAGTAAAATAACCTCCAAACCTGCCCATCTCAGGGCAATATGGGATTATGTGACAACAAGTAAAGGAAAAGAATCAATGAAAATCCTTGATAAGCAGAAGAGATGTGTTATTTTAAGCCATAGGGTTCATTTTGTCCATTTTCATGTGGTCTTAAAAATTACATTTTTCTCCAATGTTTAATAAGAATTTGGGGAATAGTTGTTAAAATATGTAAATGTTCACCTGACTTCTTTTATAAGTAGCAAAACATAAATATTATGCCAGTATGTGTATATATATATGGTTTTAAAGATGGGCCAGTAATTTCTTGGCAGTGTTGCTTTCTGAACTTGGAGTTGCCAGTCTCCATCTCTTCTCTGGCATGTTCACGTTCAGAGCTCCATCACCAGCTTTGCAAGGTCAGTTCCGTGTCAGTTGTGACTTTGAGTGACAGTAATGCTCTGGCATTCATTTGCAGAAACACTAATTTTTACACATATTTTGTCTATCTCATCAATGGCTACCTACATCCTCTCTGTCTCTCTCTCTCCCTCTCTGTATATCATAAGAGAACATTTTAGTTTCCAGCAGATACAAACATTTTATGGATCAAGATACCCACGCCAACATGCCAGGGATCCACCCGCCACCTGCTAGCAGTCTCTAAGTCAGAAATCTAAAACATGTTAGCAGGCATGGAAGCAGGCTTAGGAGTAACAGAGTTGACGTACACTCAGTTGTAGGAATCCCGGAGGAGCTGAATAAATCATCTTGTTTGCCAAAAGTGCATCTCGTTCCTCTTTCTCAGAACACTCACATCTCCCATCTTGTACCGTACAAATGCAATAGGGTTCAGCCTCCCTTCCTTGATTTCACAAGAAACCCTTATTATAAAAACTTTTATTTCCTGAGTGACTTTAATGTTAATGAATTAGCTGTAGTTTTGCACATGCAGCAACGCCCCTCTGGGATGTTTAATCCGCGAGGTATTTTTTTCATTTTCTCTACTACTGGTTTATGTTTATGGTATTATACCTTGCTGTGTTCTAGTTCTATATTCGAGGGTCTTTTCTTCCCCATTTCCATTTTTCTCATCCACAGTTATAAATGACGCCAGGCTAACCAGGCTGGAATTGGAAGTCAGATGACTTAGAGATATTATGTTCATACTTATCATTGTTTTACACATTAGCTCTGGGATGAAAAGACGTAAACAGCGTGAGTTTACATGACAATATGTTTGAAAAGCAATACCATTCTCGCAGAGGTAGCATTGTGCGAGGTGTTGAGCTATGCGCTGAGTCACTTACAAAAATGGACTCAGCTATGTTCCATCTGCCCTTTTGCAACGCGACTTTGGAGCTCCTCCTAAAGAATGGGTCAGCTCTCATTCCCACACTCCTGAATTTGGATTCACCTGGGAGCTGGCTTTCCAAAAATGACATTGTGCCCATTCTGGGCTGAGGCCGCAGGAATCCTTTCACCATGGTGTTCTCCCATCTGATAACGCGCCCAGTCTCCTTGTGAAAAGCTCAGGGCTCGTCAGTTGGATGATGAAAGAGTTGAGGCCCAGTTGCTCTCATTTTTCCAGCCAGTAGCCAGCCAAGCCCCCCCCCCCCCCCAAAACTGAGTGAATGAGCCCATCTGAGGCTGAAAGAACCACCCGGCTGAACCCAGCCAGTCACTGAGACATGAGCCAAACATAATGAATGGTTGCTGTTTTAAACCACCAAGTGTTATGTGGTTTATTGCTGTCCTGAGTGGAATTCTGCCCACTCCAAACCCCCAATTCACATGTTGAAATTGTACCCCTGAGCATCGCAGAGTGTGACCTTATTTGGAAATGGAACTATTGCAGGTGTAGTTAGTTAAGGTTAGGGGGCTTACACTGGAATAGAGACCCCAACCCCGTGACCGGATATGACATGTGTCCTTTACAAAAGAGAAATGTGTGTGGGCACGGATAGGCACACAAGGAAATGCCATGTGAAGATGGAGGCCAAGATGACGGTCATGCTTCCAAGAGCCAAGGACCATTGAACGTCAGCCAGCAGAAGGACCTGGAACCGTTTCTTACTCATAGTCCTCAGAAAAAAGCAAACCTGCTGAAATTTCAATTGCAAGTGTCCAGCCTCCAGAATGGAGACCATACCTTTCTGTTGTTTTAGCCACTTGTTTGGGGTTACTTAGCAAACGCTATCGAATTTAAGCCCTGCACCTGTCTCTTAGGAGGTACACGTGAAGGCTTATGCCCCCATGGTGTTTGCATGCATTTCAAAATTGTGTCCTATTCAGAAACTTAGCAATGTCACCGGCTATCCTGTATTGCTGGTGACAATGAACGGTGAGGGCCATGTTTGCCATTATTTGGTGCAATGTGGACTGACTGGAAACACTATGCTACTCATCAAGGAGGAACATGCTGGAGAGCTTGCGTGTTAAACAGATCATGAACAAGGCAAAAAAAAAAAAAAGGAAAAAATGGTAGAAATAAAGGTTCAGGGACTCAGATGAAGAGAGGTTTATGGGGAAGAAAAGCATAAACCAAATCAGCTAAGCTTAAACGCAGATCATATTATGGAATTATAAAAACTGAATGTGCAGAGTCTAGGCCAGGTAGAAAGGTCAAGTTTTCCCAAAGCTAAGTCACACCACGTGGACATTCTCTGTGAATACTGACATTGTACAAAACCTTTCATCCATGGGCACTTCATGCAAGAAAACGTCACGCTGTGGGTGAAATACAGAAGTGGTAGACATCAGAGGAAGAAAAGCTCACTTGGAAGCTTCCCTTCATGTTCTTGCTGCTGATGAAGTCCTGATCCATGTGTTGATAACTCACGAAAAGGAAAGTTTAACATAATTTCCCATTAAGAAAAACATGATTTGATAAGTGATAACTGGGTTTAAACCTGAAGATTGTGGCTGAATTTCACCACCACGGCTTTTATAAAAAGGTGTGTGTGTGACGGGCAGGAGTGGTATTTGAAATATTGGTTTTCTTCAAAGACTTAAAGTTTGGATTTTAATGATTTTTAGGTAGTGTATTTGCAGCAGATGTGAATGAAAATGCTCTGCCTTTGGTGATCGTAGGCTAAAGAGGGATGTCATGATTGAATATGCATTTCTGTTGAATCTTTTGATTAGCCTGTCTTTGGTTCCCCCCGGCACTCAGCTGCAGCAGGTTAGAGGTCAAAGTGCAGCAGAGGATTCCCATTGACCCCAGGGCCACGACTTAGGTCACCTTTGCCCGTGGGTTCTGGTCCATGCAAGACTGGTGCCCTGTGCAGCCAGGCCCATTCTCAGATGCTGTAAGCCAGCCAGTGCTGGATCAGCAGTGCCCAAGAGAATGCTAAATAGCTTCTAAAACACGAATAAAAGTAGACATTGCCCTAACCAGGGAGCAATGCGTATAGTTGTGATTAGAAAATTAGTTTTAGCATAAGGCACCGTTGACCTTACTAGTGCAGAAAATAATGGACACAGCGATGTCTCAGAGTTAAAAGTCACATATATTTTATATTATGCCTCAGTTTGTCCATACCAAAAGATGACGTCCTTTCTTTTAAAAGATAGCTCTGAAGCTCCCCAGTGTTGAATTACATGTTGGCTGTGCTAGACAATCCTAAATACTGCTCTCCAACTTAATTTAAAAAGTCAGCGAGTGATGTTCGTGGTTCACAGTAGCAAACGTTCTAACAGAATCTTAGTTTCCCCTCATCAGTATGTGTTAAAAGTGGCTTTGATCTTGCCGTATCCCCTTTTTCTCAAAAGTAATGAATGATGAACAAAAAGACACACAGCACAGTTGGAGAAACTAGATAAACTGACTGAAAGAAAACGCTCAACTACTGTATGTAAGTAGACAGCTCCAAGAGAATGAAATATTCCAAAGAAGGAGAGTAGAAAACAATAGGATGTATAAGATCAGACAAGAGAAATATATGCTTGCAAAGATCTAGAATTATTAACATACTACCAATTTAATGACACAGTGGTTCATATTGTTAAATCTTTATAATTCACGGTTCTTGTACATTAGAACTTAGAAGAATATAGGTATATTCTATCAAACACTCATTTGTGGAGATATATACACACATACGTATATATACACACAGATGAATATAACATACATTAGATAAACATGTAATAGTGGTCATCTTTTACATTCTTTTTTAAATTGCAAAAATCTAAAACCAAATCACTGAACTGAATCAGAATTTGAATAAATAGCATGCGTGTTTGTTATACATGATGGATGCTTTCGGTTTTTAACATTTGATATTTAAAGATAAGTTTTAAAATGCTTCAGAATATGATCAACCCATTTCACTTGTTATCACTAGAGCAGACTCCTTTGCTGTGATTCACACCCTGCGTTCTCTCCAGAAAAAGTGTTGCAAGCCAGTCATTTATCCTGTGCTTTTTGTACACACCAGTCTCTGGTGGAAGGTCACATTTATGGCTAATAAGCTACACATAAAGATTTTTAATTGTAACCATCGCTATTCTGAATAAGAAGGAAATAAAAATTGAAATATAGAAATCAAAACAACTATATATCTTAGTTTAAACCAGATATATTCATCGTGGTGCCTTCAATAACATGAAATATTCATAAACCTGTTTTTAAAACAACTTATTTTTTTCTCTAGAATTGATGGGAGTTTATTGAAATATAAGCAAATGTTTCATCTCTCTGTTGAAAAAGCATATGCTCCTTACAGATTTATTGCACTGCATTATGAAAACAAGAGCTTGGATGGGGCCCCTCTCCCTCTGGTGATAAATTGGACATGTGTGTGCCAATAGGATGTGAAAAAGAAGTTCCAGTGAACTTGGTAATTTGGGTAACAAAGGTCTAATTATGAATACATTTTATCTGCCGTATTCTATCTCTGACAAACTTATTTGGAAATAAGAAAGTAGCGCTTACACGTACATTTGAAAATACAATAGAAGTTTTGGGTGTTTATTTTTATCGATACGATATAAAGAAAATAATAGTACTCCTATCCTCAGAGGAGAGTTGTGCCCACCTGAAACTTAAATGCGTAAGTGAAACAGAGAAATATTGCTGCATCCTTACTAGGGTTTAAACATAGTTTCTTTTTGGTCGAGTCGAACTCCTGATTTTAAACCAGCTTTTCTTTTTAATGCATGTAATAGATGCTGTTCCCCAAAGAGCAGACTTTACAAATGTAAATGAAGATCAAGGCACCAGGAACCTGTGGTTTAATATTCATATAATTTTTACATGATGGTTCTGTATCAACATCTCTCTGCCAAAGTCACGCAGAGCATTCATTGGGCCCGTTAAGCTCACCATTTACAAAATTGGAAAAAGGTCTGGAAAATCATTTCAGTTGCCATGGGGCTTTGGCAAAAGGAACCTGGATAATTTGTGGTCCTTTGTGCCAATAACGTTTTAGAGCTGGAGCCACACCAAGACCATGAAAACATCTTTCATAAAAACACAGAAGAATGGATTCTCTAGCCTTTCTTTCCGCATTGTAGGCTTCAGAGCGTGCCTTGCAGGAATGCCAGCTTGGGTGTCAAACAGAGAGCTGACTGTTCTCTTAAACCAGGAGTCTCAGGCATTTGTTGAAACGAGCTGAATTAAGAAAGTAAATCTGCCTGCAGTTCGACATCTTGAGCCCCTTTGGTGCTGAGCTTCTGCTGGGGAAGCTCTGTCACGCGCGAGTTCGAGCCTTGGCTACAAAAATGTTCGTTTGTCAGCATGTGGTTCGATTCTTCTACACATTTTATTCGTGGGGTTATTGCTTGTTTCATTCATTTTCTTAAGTCTGTGAATGCTAGAAGGACATATGGGTAATTCTGTGGGATATTACTATCTTTCTATCATACCTAGTTGCATCTGTTTTAGAATAGAAACAAACCCTGGTAACTTGCTTTGAAAGACTATTATTAGCCAAGATTCAAGCCTCCAGTTATGGTTCTTTGGCAAAAGGAGAACAATTCAAGATAATAAATTATCTTTACAATGAAAATTCCAACACTTTTATCAAAGGAAGACTTCTTTCACTAGTTAATGTAACAAGTTATGTATTTAGCCTGAAATTACATGATGTTGTCTTTTTTTCTTCATATGTTTGTATGACATCAAACTTTATTGTAAGTTTCTTGAGGACAACCCTTAACGTTTTTCTAAAAAACCTCAAATGGCATTAGCTACAATATGACCACATTATTCTTAAAACACATTTACCAGTTAGGTGGTTAGTTGAGCTTTTAACTAATCTTTTGAGTGACAAAAATCATTACATGTGTACAATACAAATGGAAACGAATTACAAATAACAAGTTAAACTAATTTTGTAGCTAGTTGTAGTAGTTATGAAGTATGTAAAACAAAGTTTGAATTCATTATAGTAATCGTAAAAAATTAACTTCTGAACACGTAAAAACAGATTCAAATAATTGACTTGTTTTTCCACAAAATTTATGTGGAAACAGGAGAAAACAGCTGCCAACTGAACAGGCATTAATATTATTTAAAAAAAAAAGAATGCCAATCAGTCAAAAAAGTGTCCATAAAAAAAGATCAGCTAAACTTGAAATCAGAAAAATGTGAGTTTAAATTATGACTTTGTCACTCAGGACTTTATAACTTGCTTTAATAAATTACTTAAAAATCTTTTAGCATCATTCATACCTCTTATTTTTCCGGTGATTTAATGAAGTGATATAATTGGCAAACTGTACCTTGGAGTTCAATAATGATTTGTTTTCTTCTTTCAGGTAATCAGAGGTCTAAAACAGTAATTAAAAAAACCCAATAGCTTACTTGGTGCTGAATGAGATTATTTATAAGAATAATATTATATTTGAAATAGTTAAATACAGTTGAATACCTTTAAAAAATGTTATACAGAAAACTTTCAGTAGCTGAAAATGATCAGTACAGGAGAAAAAAAAACTGCTTAAATAATTTACCATAGAACAAGAACTGACTTTTTATAGGAGGTGATATAAAAATGGCATGTATGTTGCTCTCTATAAATTGAACGAAACATTATAAAGAAAAATTTTTCATCTTTTATTAACAATTTATTTGTACTGAAATGCTAACTCAACAAATATTCAAGTAGAGATATTTTACATAATTTTAAGATAAAAAGGATGATAATGGCATATTTTAATTCATATTTGACTTTCAGCATGACCATGAAAGTTGCCATTTTTGAAAAAGAATATTGAAAGGTTTTATTGATTTTTCTAAGTATCTAACTGAATCTTTCACATGAACATCATTGTCTTTTAGGGGCATCATCATCTTTTTTTTCTTTACTATTTAACTGGTCTCACTGCAGGTAAATATTTATTGTCAGTGGTTTAAAATGTAATCACATCAGTCCTTTAGCACTTCCTCTGCCTTTAGTGACCTACCTTTTCAAAAATGTAAATTCACAGTTTGTATTTTGTACTTGCAATGTAGTCCTAATCATTTCCATTGCCATGGTATCCTTGCAAACACATTGGTGTTGCGTAGTGTGTGATCGTATCAGTCAGGATCTACTCTAGAAAATAACTTCTGGGAAACTGTGAGTAGCCTCTGCTTTCGAACCTCTTTCATTCTCTCCTAGTGGCCCTGGGATTCTGGACAAAGACAAAGAATTTATCTGCGTCCTGCCACCTTTTCCATTCGGGGCCTTGAACGCCCTGCCACTCCTGGCAGGTCTTCACCCCCTGGGCCCAAGAACCCTAACCTATTGTAGGTCTCAGCCTAAATCCCGTTTCCTCCAGGTCTCCTTGACCTTCAGGCTAGGGTAGAAATGCCTGATGCAGGCTGTCCCCTGACATTTTCCAGTTCCACCCTCCGGGCGCTGGGGTGACTGTGTCTTCCTTCCCCTGGGTCCATGCTGTGAGTGACTGTGCCAGGTGCTTTCTCTGTCTCTGTCCAATGTGCGGCATGTACTCACTGGGTCATACATTTCTGCCTTAACTAGCCAAGCTCCCTCAGTTTCCCCTCGAGCAGCCTCGCAGACCTACGATAGAGCAAGTACTCAGCTTTCGATGGAACTCGGTGGAAAAATTAGCCTTTAACTGTGAGGCTTTGGATAAAATCCCCAGTGAGACTCTCTGCGTCCTGTGTAACACTTAAAAAATAGTTTAAACATCATATTATTTATTGTATCGTGCAGGCTACTTTGCCCTCTCTGCTAGTAAGCTTAGATATGCGAATAGTTCAGAGATGTTAGCTCCGCATCAAGATATTTTCGCCAAATAGATTTCCTCTTTTCCCATTTCCTTACCCCTTTAATTATTATTCAATTATTTTAATGGGCCTTTTGATCTGTGTCTTTTATTGCAGGCCGCCTCAGATCCTTTTTTTGGAATTAAGCACAGTATAAATAATAAATGAAGAGCAGTTGACAACCCATTTCAGTATTAATTCCTCCAGCAGTCATCTCTCAGATTTCACAATCTTCTTTGGAAGGACGCTCTTAGTCTAACTATTGAAACTCAAAGCGGAAGAGACATTCTTTGGTTTTTCAATTTCATCACAATTTACCAAGAAATAATGAATACATGTGTTTCTGCTCACTCAATGTAACGTTTCTGTAACTGTGCCTACCGCTAAGTCACACATGGACAATTTCAAGGTTTGGAGAAAAATAAAAGTTTAGAGCCAGCATATCAGACAAGGAAGAGAAATAATAGCCCTTCTAATAATAGTACCGGGGTTGTTCAAAAGACACCCTGGCTGGGTAGCTCAGTTGGTTAGAGCATCTTCCTCACACGTCAAGGTTGTAGGTTTGATCCTTGGTGGGGCAGGGCACAGGCCACCACGGGAGGCAGACATAAGCAGAATAACAAACAGTATCTCTCTCGCTCTCTTTCTCTCATCAATAAATTAAAAAACTTAAGACATGGTAAAGCTCTGATAAAAATGAGAGTATAACAATACATGATTTAGTTTTAGAAATATTAATGAAAGCCATTTGGTGGGAGGGGGAATAAAGAAGGGCTGGGGATGCCGGCTACAAAGCAAAAAGTGAAACTTACAGCCAGCAGGAAGAACTTGCTGGTAATTTTTTTTCAAGACAAATTCTTGGGCTGCGGGAGACAAAGGAACAAAGGGAAAAATTCAGCGTGCAATGGCCTTATAGACACCAGGTCCCTGCACAGTTGCTGAGCTCAGCTATGTTTAAAAAGGTGGTGCTAAGCCCTGGTGCTAGGAACAAGCTAACAACCGTGTGACGTGAAATGCGGATGTGAATAGGGGACACAACCTCCCTGTCCCACGGTTATAATGTTCCTCTTGCCAAATTCCCATTCCCACGACAATTCCAAGTTCTCAATTTCATCACCGGACCATATTTTGAGACAGGCAATGGAGTACGGACTGCAAAGGATCTTGGCTGCAGAGGAACTAAAATGAAATGAATCTGAAAACAGCTGTGGTTCTCAAACTATAATATTCATGCAAATCACCTGGAGATCTTGTTAAGAAGCAAGTTCAGGTCCATCTTCTGTTGGTCTGGGAGGGACCTCAGATTATGCATCCAGATGAAGCATCTACTATTAGTTCACAGAACATAATTTGAGGAGCAAGAGTCTATCCAGAGCCATGCTCCCCAATAGAAATGTGAGGCATACATGTAATTTTAAACTTTCCAGTGGCCACGTTAAAAAAACATAAAAATAAATAGGTAACATTCATTTAGTACCCTATTTTATTTAACTTACTGTATCCAGAATAGTATTATTTCCACAAGGAATCAATATACATACTTTAATGAGGTGTTTTTGCATTCCTTTTTTATTGCTTTCCGTGAATGTTTCATTTTCTTCCAAAAGACCTGGTGTGTGTAGATCTCATACAACTTACGGTTGAAAAAGTAGATTTACATCTCCACTTTTTCTTATCATAAACACATCCCAACAAGTAAACCAAGTATCAGTTTTAATAATTCAATGGGATTCATTAAAATTAAATACAATTTAAAATTTGGTGCCTACATGGCCACATTTCAAATGGTTCGCTGCCATGTGTGGCCCATGCCTACCACACGGGACAGCACAGACACACAGAATATTGAAACACACCCTTGATGGTGAATTTCCAGAAACAACCTCTGAGTTCTTTCTCCGTCAGTAGTATTTGAACCCTTAATATGTGCCAGATGGTTCGCTGAGTGCTTTAGCTAGATAATCTATAGGGGGGAAAGTTATTTTGAAGGATATAAAAATGCCTTGTTCAAATCCAAGAGCAGGGATTCAGCGGGATCTCTGCAACTGAGACTTAGAAGTAAAAGCTGTGGGGAGTATGTTCTCATCTGCTCCTGTCCTGCCGGGAAGAACACATTTGTCCTTCTCACTCCCCACGGGACAACATCTGCCCCTTCCCTTCAGCCACCCCGGGGGTGAAGGATATTTGTCCCTGAGCTCCTCAGGTTATGACCGAACTGGTGAGTTCACCTGTTGTCCTCCATTGCCAAGGTCACCTTTCTGTCCTCTCTGATGCTGGGGCAGGGCTTGCAGATGGCATGCAGCAGGCTGACTTGCTAGGTGGCACTGGGGGTTTGCGGAGAATACTTGCTAGGTGGCACGAGGTGCGTTCTAGAATCTGATGGAGAGTGAAAGGCAGGGGAATGAGAGACAGTTTTGATTTCCATTTAAACTTGTCACTTTGACTTTGGTCACGAGGGGCAACCATGGCTCCCAGTTCCCCCTGGAAGGCTCCCGCACTCTGACCACCAGGTGTGCCCCGGCGAAGTCCCAGCTCCCCATCCTCTTCGGAGAAGCACCGTGCTGTGCCGTCGCCAGCCAGCGGCACCAGCTTCTCTGCACTCCTGGGTGCTGGTCACCGCGTGTCTCCACTTTGCCTGTGGCGGGGAGCTTCTGGCTCAGCCGTCTTCCTAGTTACTAACACGAGAGTCAGCTCGGTCTGATCTGCGAAGTTGATAATAAATACATAAGCTACCTCAGGGTTTTGATTTTCGCTCTATCTGTCTTCTGATATCTGAATAACCAATCTGTTCTAGCAAATCTCCTCTTGTCAGAAAAAACCACTGTACAGTTTCTATCTTCCCGACTCGCAGTGACTGATACACTTGGACAGAGAAAAACTCACTACGATTCCTCAGTTACAAGCCCAAATGGTAGGAGCGCGAGGCCTGCTCATCCATATTGTGTTAGAAGGCCTTTCTGGAGCTAATCAACCTCAGCAAAGGGGACAGTTTCATGTATTTTTAAACAAAATGCTGCTGGGATGCACCTGCATGGTGCTATGCTTTGAGAAAAATGGTTCCCAGAGAAGAGCAATAATTAACAGAGTGTATGTCTTAAAATAGTTCTACCTAAATGACAATCATAAATTCAAAGTTCTATGTGCATGGCTATATTAATGCGATGGCCAGGATTTACTTGACCATCCTTCTAGTTAATTAAACAAATGAGCAACTCTCACCGATGGAAATACTTTGCTTCAGAAATTATTTGATTTTTCCTCTGTATCATTATCATTTTAAAAAATCCCTTCGCTGGGTGTTTTCTGACAAGCATAAAATCCTGATACTATTTTCGTGTGAATAAAACATTATTTGGTTCACTTCCCCCTTTAGTTAATACTTCTTGTCTATTTGTCTTTACAAAAACATTCCTCAAAAGGGTTTCCTCTGTGAATTATTTCAACTCCTTTCTTTATATTTGCCTTGGAGCTCATCACTTATAGGAATTCAACCCCACATCTACATAGAAATGACCTTTTTATTGTTAATCCCACAGCCCAGCCTGATCCAATCTACCAGTGACTAGTGTCTACTTGGTCACACCTTGCTGTTGAGTTACTATCTTGTGGGTCCCCCGTGTCCCTGCTTCCCCATGTATGTTCTTCATCTGCCTGACATCTGAATGCTGGAACACCCCAGAACCTGGCCATGGGCTGCTCCCCTCTCTGCCCTCACTCTGCAACCTCATCAATTCTCTCCCCAGCAGAGAGGCTAACAAGTCCCACATCTATGCCCGAAGCTCTAAACTCTTCTCGAAATTCCAAACTCAGGTATCTAACCAATCTTTGACATCGCGCCTTGAATAACTAAAAGGAATCTCAGTTTTCAAAGTTAACTCTCCTCTGGAACGTACCTTGCAAACAAATTCAAACAGACTTAAAAATGTTGTCCAACTCAGCCCCAAACCTGCCCCTTCTCCTCATTGGCTTCTCGATTTTCATAGCTACCAATACTATTTCCAATCTTTTAGTCTACAGCTTTCTACTAAACCACCCCCCTTTATCTTGTCTACTTTGCATGTAAGTTAAACAAATTCTATTGGACTTACCACTGAAATATCTGCAGAAACTGAACATTTCTTTTCTACCCTAATTAAAGACAAGATCATTTCTCTTCAGTAGTTTACTTCAATACCTTCCTAATTGGTAGCTTCTTTGTCCTTTTGATTCTTACAATCCATTTCTAATTCTAATACAACAGACATACTGTTCTTTTGGACACTTTTCGGACGCATCATATGTTTTACTTATTTATCTTATTTATTAGCATGCCCCTCCCTCCCACCACTCATGGGAAGGCAAGTTTCATGAAAGAGGGAATTTGCTCTGTTCTGTTCATTGCTAGATTCCTCAGGACCTCAGAAATAATGGCACAGGTCGGTGAACACACAAATTTCTGAAGTTAGGACTCATTTAACTGAAAACTGCCATTAGAACAACTCAAATCCCGTTTTGCCTTATAGGTACTCCTAACAGTGTTTTACATTTTGACTCCCAATTTGTTTATAAGAAGTGGCCCTTTAAGCAGAAGAGGTATGTGGCATTTGGACACAAAATATTATTCAGAAACCGTAAGCCTGTGAGGAGGAAAAACGTGCAGGTGGAAGGATTGTAGAGCGGGAGGCCAACAGCACATGAGTTCGTTTGGATCTCATGTGAACTTGAGTCACGTTGTCCAACCAACCCCTGCTACATGCGTAGAGCAGCTACCATCATTGTTTAATTATTTTCCTTATTCTGATAGGGTGACTGTGCTTACATCCATTTTATTTAACCTAAAAATTGAAAAATAAAGACATTTAGAACAAGAAACTTAAAACCATAATACACAAGGGAAATTATTACAGGAGAATGTCATTATATTCCCTCAACGTATGGAAGAAGGTAATTTGTTAATAAGTGCATTTTCTAAGTTTTAGCTCGTGCCCACACATGAATGGAACTAAATCACACATCATAACATTATTTAAAAGTCACTTTGCTCTTCCGTCATTTCCTATTTAATAAGCCAATATAATTAAACTAGCTAGGGTAGTGAGTGAGCTTGCTTGATGTGTTTAGAAGTTGATGACAACAATGTAAGGACCTGAATAATAGCACATTTATACTTTCCCGTACAGCTCACAGATGCACAATCACGCCAGAGTTGTATATTTTTACTTTAAATAGCAGTAAATTTAATTCTTTCTCTTCCTCAAACTACAAAACAAAATAAAGTTTCCTACCGAATGTTCTTGCAGTTTCAAGGCTAATGGTCTGTATCTCCCCTCAAGGTGCGTTTGCTGTCACCCTTGAGGAACTCACAACATGACAAAGGTGTGAAAATAGCTGGACAGATGTGTATCTGACACTTTCGAAGGCAAACGGGATTTGTTTGGCACATAGTCCCCACTTTCTCGTGGGATTTGAGAACAGTGAGGGGATTTAATTCTGTATGATAAAGGTTTCTAAAATATGTCTTATTCAATATATGTAAGACAACAGTTGACTTGCTGAAACAAGAAAAAGGGATCCGCATCTGAATTATCTATGATGCTGTTGTCCACGGTCAGGCAAGATCTTACAGAATCAAAGAACTTAAAAACACTACCACCTTCTATAAACTAAGCCAGGACATTCTCCATGCCACTGCCATGACAGGTTTGACGCCTACTGATGCTACATGATCTGTGGAAGTATTGCCCACAAGTCTGAAAGCATAAAATATTATAGAGCCAAGCAGCTGTAAGAGTAAAATGCTGTTTCTCACATTGTGTAAAATTTTAAAAGCCACTTTCTTCTGAATCTTGCCTTTTAAAACAAATGTATAGTGAAAAATTATGCAGGTCTGTATTTGGAAAAAGCATATGGCAAATCAGAAGATGCGTTCCTTAGTTGTAAAAAATGGTAAACAATATTTTGGTGGAAGTTTTTATAAAAATGTCCTAATGACTACATAACAGCATTACCTACTATTGCTCATAAATTCTATTTTTTTCCAGTCGTAAGTATTTTTTTGAGAAACTTCAAGCAAAAGCAAAATACTCTCCAGTTCCATTCATGTTGTTGCAAAGGGTAGAAGTTCCTTCTTTCTGCTGTGTAGTATTCCATTGTGTAAATGTTCCAAAGTTTTTTGATCCAATCATTCACTGATGGGCACTTAGGCTGTTTTCAGCACTTGGCTACTGTAAATAGCGCTGCTATGAACACACAGGGGTGTATATGTTCTTATGAATTGGTGTTTCTTCGGGCATAACCTAGCAGTGGAATTGCTGGGCCAAAAGGCAGCATTTTGAGAGTTGCCAAAGAATAAGTATCAGATAAGACCATTTTCAAACTTTACAATTCAGCTTTTAAAAGGAAGGTAAACAAGACTTTAAAGATATGTCTCATATCTATCCATAGAGTTGGGAGACATCAGGTTAAATCATTCTGAAGTTGGTTTATAATAATGTAGGTTTTGCTTAATAGTTGGTGCTAATTGAGGGGCATACAGGATTCCCCCATCCCTCCATTTCCTTTGCTCATTAATGAGAGAAAGGAGATGGGTGGGAGAGAAGCAGGGAGAATTTTTGTATACATAACACTTGGCGCGCCTCTGAATGGCGGTCACCACTGGGAAGATGATTTGTTTTTATGGATGAAGAGCTTGTAAAACTGGAAACCTACTTCTCTCACGCACAGCAGGCACCTGCATCATTCTGCAAGGTAACTTTATTTTTAGGAGCTGATTGTGAGCATAATGAAGGTTTCACTTTATTTCAGCATAGTAATTTCCTTCGAATCCATAATGCTGAGAAGCAAGATTCAATATCAAATTTGTGCAATTGGCAATTAAACACCTTTTGTGAATAATTTGTACTAGGAACTGTCTCAGTCAACAAACACCTAAGGATTTTAAGTAAGCTGTCACGGTAAATGTATATTTTAGAGATGAGTTTTGACTCATAAGCAGGAAATGAACTTGAAAAGTAGTATATATAGGAAAAGACAACTATGTTTTTCTAATTTTATTTATATAATGTATTGCATAAATCATTTCTATAAGAAAAAGAAGACAGTGTAAGGATCAACTACATTATAGTGTTTTACATACTTTAAACAGTATCTATAAGCTTTAAGAACAAAAGAAAGTTTAGCACTTCTATTGTTCTGTATTTCTATTATGCATCATTCTCAAATCTGTTTATCATTTGGTCGATAGAAGCATATATTATTTGTGTGTATGTTCTATAGAAAAAAATACATCTCAAGTAATGATAAATGGCCCAGAGAACTTGACTTTCTTATTTAAAAAAAAAAGTAAAATCACTGACGTTCTATACACCCAAGTCCATGTATCAATAGGTGCATCTGTCATTATCATCTATCTCTTCTCAAGAACAATAGGAATGTCTAGAATATGTTGATATCCCAAAAGAGTTAAGATATAGAAACCTAAATTGTTACAGGACTTGGCAATGAGTGCTACCAATTTATAAAATTATAAGATTTTAAAAGTTTTGTTACTTTTAAAAAGGAACAGATTCTTCTAAATGTATCTTATTTTTACTAAACAGATTATAACCTTAGAATATATCATTTTGAAAATATCCCAGAATTAAAATAGTCTCTAGAAGACATACTGTAATATTGTGATATTTAGACAGTAATTATTTTTCTTTTTCATAGTTGTGAACCCCCCTGAGAATGTCCCAAACATTTCTGTATTATTAAGACAAAATTTAATTTAACCATTATGAATTTTATTTCAGTGTTATTATTGTATAATTTGCAGACCTGACTAGATATTCTATGCGCACTATTTTGTTTATCAAATTAAATTATAAATAGTATTACTCTAGAAATTAAAAGGAGAATATTGAAAAACCTACAAATATGTGGAAATTAAACAACATGCTCTTAAACTGCCAAAGTAGTTCGAGAAATACTACTTGAGAAATACAAAGTCAAAAAATAAAAGTACCTTGAGAAAAATTAGCATAGATATACCACATAAAACCTTATGGGGTGTGGCAAAATCAGTTCTCAGAAGGAAGTTTATAACAATAAATGCATATATGAAGGAAAATGAAAGATTTCAAATAAAGAACCTTATTTGACCCTCCAGGCACTAGAGAAAGTAGGAAAAAACTAAGCCTAATGTTAGTAGAAAGAAAGAAATAATATAAACCAGAGCAGAAATAAATGAAATAGAAAATAAAATGATAATAAAAATTTTTAATAAAACTAAGAACTGTTTTTTATTTTGAAAAGATCAACCAGACAAACCTTTAGCTAGGTTCGTTATGAAAAATGAAGAGTATGCAAATAAAATTATAAATGGAGGAATCATTACAACTGCTAACACAGAAATACAAGGAATCATGAAACTGCTAAGGACAATTATACAACAAGAAGCTAAACAACTCAGAGGAAAAGGATAAGTTCCTAAAAACATGAAACCTACCAAGACTGAGTCATGAAGAAATTGAAAACCTTAATAGACCACTTACTGGTAAGGAGACCATCTCAGTAATCAAAATCCTCTTAATAGACACAAGCCAAGGAGTAGATGGCTTCATAGAAAAATTCCCTCAAACATTTAAAGAAGAATTAAAAAGAACTGTTTTCAGATTCCCCCTCCCCAAAATAGAAGAAAGAAAACATTGAAACTGATTTTATGAAAACCAGCATTACCATGATACCAAAGCCAGACTGAAGACTACAGGAATAAACAAACATGTAAATAAACAGACCAATATCCCTGATAAACATAAATGCAAAAATCCTGTAAAAAGATTAACAATCCAAATTCAACAATGAATTTAAAGGATCATACATCATTATCAAACCGGATTTATTTCAGAGATGCAAAAATGGTTTCATATCCACAAATCAATGGGATTGATATACCATACTAAGAAATAAAGGATGGAAATTATATAATCATCTCAATAGATAAAAAAAATATTTAACAACATTCAACATCCTTTTATAATAAAAACTCTCAACAAAAGTGTTATAGAAGGAACATACCTCAACATTATAAAGACCATATATGACAAGCAAAATGCTAACATAATACTCAATGGTGAAATGCTGAAACCTTTTACCTCCAATATCAGGAGCAAACCGAAGACATCTATTTTTACTACTTTTATTCAAAACTAGGAAAGAATAAATAAAAGGCATCAGATTTGGAAAAGGAAACAAAATTGTCTCTGCAGACGACATAATATTATATATAGAAAACTCTAATAACTTTATGAAAAAAAACCTCAGAACTAATAAAAATCCACTACATTTCTAAGAGACAAGATCGGTATAAAATAAGTTGTGGTTTCATACACCAATCAATCATTAGAAAGAATTTTTTTAATGTTACTTATAATGGCATCAAAACAATAAAGTAAGAACCCATTTAAATAAGGTGATGAAAATTCTATACACTGAAAATGCTAAGACACTGATGAAATAAATGGAAGAAGACACAGTAAATGGAATGATTAGTCACATTAATGGGTCAGAAGAATTAATATTGTTAAAATGTCCATAGTATGCACAGCCACCATAGATACAATGCAATCCTTAGCAAAGGATGCCCATGGCACTTTTCATAGAAATAGAACAAACAACTGTAAAATGTGTATGGAACTACAAAAGACCCAAATAACCAAACAATCTAGAGAAAGAAGAACAAAGATGGATCTATCACATTACTAGTTTCAATATTACAAAGCTATAGTAGTCAGAACAATATGATATTGACATAAAAATGGGCATATAAAGCTCTGGCTGGTGGCACAGTGGATAAGGTACTTGCCTGTGAACCCCAAGGTTGCTGGTTTGATTCCCAGTCAGGGCACATAATCAGGTTGCAAGCCAGGTCTCCAGCCAAATCTATAGCTGAAGGCAGGTGAAAGGAACCATACATTAATGTTTCTCTCCCTCTCTTCCTCTCTCTCTAAAAATAATAACAAATAAAATCTTTCAAAAAAAAAAAAGAAAAATTCACTAAGTAAATAAAATAAAAGTGGGCATATAGATCCATGGAACAGAAATGCACACATAGTAATTGTCAATTAATTTATGACAAAGGAACCAGTAATATATGGTGGGGGAAAGGCAGTATGTTTATAAATGGTGTTGGGAAAACTGGATAGCTACATACAAAAAAGTGAAACTAGACTCCTATTTTACACCACATACAAAAATGAACTCAAAACAGGTTAAAGACTTGAACGTAAAACCTAAAATCACAAATCTCCTGGAAGGAAACATAGGCTTAAGCTCCTTGACATCAGTCTTAGCAATGACTTTTTCTATTTGACACCAAGAGAAAAATAGACGAGTGAAGCGACCTCAAAGAAAAACGCTGCACAGCAAAGAAACCATCAACAAAAAGAAACCTCTTAAAGGGAGAAAATATTTTCAAGCCTCATATCTGATAAGGAGTCAATATGCAAAATATGCAAGGAACTAGTTAAACTCAATCACAATTTACAAAAGAGCGAAATACCTGAATAGACATATTTTCAAAAAAAGATACAAAGGCCAACAGGCACCTAAAAATGTGCTCACTGTCACAAATTGTCAGGGAAAAAGAAATCAACACTAAAATGAGATCACTTCCCACCCATCAGGATGGCTGTTATCAAAAATTCAGTAGATAGGGGAGGGGGGAGGGGGGAGGCAGAGGCAAGAAAGGGGAGCAGCTTAGACAAGAACCTAGTGTAAAGGAACCATGGACATGGACAACAGGAGGGATTGACTTTGGGGGGGATAGGTGGGTGGGGAGGGGGACAGAGGGGAGCAAAAAGGGGATGGATGTAATACAACAACAATAAAATTAAAAAAAAAATTCAGTAGATAATCAATGCCATTGACAATGTGGAGAAAAGAGAAGCGTTGTGTACTTCTCATGAGAATGGAACTGGGTCTGGCCACTAGGAAAAACAGTACGGAAATTCCTCAAAAAGAAAACAAAATTAAGAAAAGAGCCACCCTATGACTTAACAATCCCACCTCTAGGTATGCACCCAGAGAAAATGAAATCACATCTTGAAAAGATAGCTATACTCCCATGTTCATGATAGCATTATTCATGAATGTACAAAATGGCATGTTATTCAGCCTTAAAAATGAAGGAACTCCTGCTCTTTGTGGCAACATGGATGGACCTGGAGGGCATTATGCTAAGTGGAAAAGGCTAGGCATGATTAGGCAAGCATAGACAGATAGTATATGATCTTGCTTATATGTGGAATGTAAAAAACAAAATGAACTCATGGAGAATAGATACGTGATTGCCCGTTAGACTTGTACACTGCATAAAGTCTGCAGATCTCACATGACGACTATTGTTGGCACTATTATGTACTATAATCGCTAGGAGAATAGATCTAATCATTCGAACCCAAAAAAAGGTAAATATGACATGAGGTTATGGATGGGCTCACTAACTGGGTGAGAAGCGAGTGTAGGATCAGGTTAGGCTTTGGATTAGAGTGAATTTAGAAAAAAAAAAAACTCTTACTTGCCTCTGACGACTTTTAACTGTAAATGCTGGACTGCAGTTCTGGTGGCAGAGTTTCACAGACAAATCTTAAACAGGAACATCTGCAGAAACGAGAAGATCTCTTTGCTTCTTTAGGTCACGTCGAAATAAAGCTGACAACACTGAGGGATGAGAAAAATGGTCATGGTGAAGCCGACTCACTGGCTTTTGTCAGTGGAGGAAAATTGTAGCCTGTGCCTGACGGTTTGGGGGCCACTCTATGGAGCAGCATCCATGGAAATGCTGGTTGGAACAGTGGCTACGTCGAACTTCCTATTTCCATCGATTTTTTAACTTACTGCTTTGTTTCTGTCACGTGCCTGTGGCTGAACCGAAGTGCTTTGCACTTGGCTTCTCCTGCATCATGGGCTCCATCGAATCCCACGCTCCGTTGGCTTAGAAAGTTCCGTCCGGCCCACTATGACCTTAATCCTTCAAAAGTCAGGCCCAACATAACTGGTGTCATGAAGTGTGTCTTCTGAACCCGCCTCAGAGAGAACCAGACTTTCTCCCTTGCGCGCATGCGCAGTGTTTTTCAGACACCTCCCCTCTCGAGTAGACTCTGAGCCTCCTGAGAAAAAGTGCTACAGCTTTTCATCTGTTTCCAGCCCTAACCTGGTACTTGAAGCAGAATATGAGTGCAAGTATGTTATATTTGATTGACTAATACGAGTTCAAGTTCTCTTTTTTTTGAGTTGAATTGAGTCAAATATTTGGCTATAAAAATATCATAAAAGAAAGTGTACTGTAGTATCATGCTTTCCGTGTATGAAAACTTTCAATTTCCTCTCAATTCTTAATGTTCCATTAAAAAAAATAGAGCTATATCCTGAGGCTGGAATACATGCCTATTTATTGCCAATGCATCACAACAACTTTTCACTTACTGAGATTATTTGAACGCCTCTCCCATCTTTAAAGACATCATAGAGAGAAGATAATGTGCCTCGATGGATCAAGTCTTTTCTGAATCTAATGATCTTGAAGTCAGGAAGTTCCTTTTTTATGCTTGAGTGAATGTTCTCTTATTGCGATGTGTGTAGGTGAGAGGAAGCATTTTTAAAACAATCAATAATATATTGAGTACCTATTTTGCACAAATAATTATTCAAACTGAACTGAACTGGACTAAAAAACTTTCTTGGCTAGCCGTTCACTGCCTGGAAATACATGAAAACAATTATCAAACCCATTTTTGAAGACTGCTAACATAAAAATATATGTCTTCAAAACAAGCTAGAGCTGCTCTTCATGAGCATGTATCATGTTAAATCCTCTGGAAGTGGGAGGGCGAGGAGAGGGGCCGATGGGAAAGGACCAGGTTGGAGAACCTTTGAATGACCAGATCCAGGAATAGCTACCAAAGCAGAGCAACATTGGGGTGAGGGGAGGGGTTCACAGCAAGTTTCTGGTTAAGAATGCAACTGAGGATCTGCCAGAGAATAAATCATGAAGCCATGTGCCCTGACTTCATAGTTGATTTCCTCCTCAACTTCATAGATAAGAATGTGTAGGACGTATTATGCTGTTTCCGCTTCCCTACTTCTATACCTTTCTCTGATACATATGACCATGTATTACAGACTTCACATGAGCCAAAATATTTGCTATCCCTTTACATGCACGGTTGTATTGAACATTCACAAAAAGTCCGTCACTGACATGTTTGAGAGAGGCAGTTTGAGTCCTAGGTCAATAACTTGTCCCAGGATCTAGAGCTGGTGAGTGACAAGATTCATGTTTGTATGGCCACAGACTTCAGCAAATGTTTACATTATACTTTTATATTAGTTATTAACTCCTTCATTCAAGAATAAATTCAAGAAGCTTTCACTAAATACCTATATGTAGAAGGTACTAGAAACAAAGAGAAAATGCTCTGTGAATAGCCCAGGGGTGTTAGTCACTGAAATAAGATGTGACACCTACAATGGACAGTTGCTAAAGCAACAGGAGATGCGAATGGCAGGGGAGTTTTTGGGGAGAGTCTCACGAGGCAGGAAGATAGCACGAAGAAGTTCTGGGACTATCTAGGGCTGTGTGTAATCATCAGAGTGCACATATCATTTTAGATAGCCTGTTTTGTCCATGTAAACCTTGGTTTTTCTATTTTCTTCATCTTGCGCCAAACAAAACTTGTTACGCAAATAACATTTAACAGATTTCCCAGTTCCTTCCAATGCTCTCACTCCCTGAACCCTTCTTTCCCTGCCAAGCGGGTGCTATGCACCCCATTTTACAGCATGAGGAATGGAAGTGTTAAAAGTTCAGGTGACATCGCTAGTAAACATCATAGCTGGAATTTCTCCACAGTCCCTCCAGCACCAAGTTTATTATTTTTTCACCTCAATCACAGCTCCTCGACTTTTGCCTCTGAAGTGCTCCTTGAAGTGGGGACAATGTGCCTGCACCACCCTGGGCAGTCTGGGCAGACAGCCCGAAGGAGCCCTGAAAACACAAAGTCCCTTTGAAATCTTGTTTTATATAAAACATGAAAGTGACAGGTTCTGCGGTTTTTATATGCACATGCAAGCGGAAAAACTTTCAAAAGTGCACACATCCAAAACTTCTTCACCTTTTGTTCGATCTGATTTCCAGGAGAGGAGAGGAGCGCTGAGTTCCTCCTCCGATGCCAGGGCCCCGTGGCCAGACGTCAGGAGCCCTCGGGTGGGACTGGAGACTTGCAGAATTACACTCGGGTGGCTGTATTTTAATTACTGCTTTGGCACATTTTGCAGGTCATTGATTAATAAACTGCAATGATGGCTGTTTTACTTTATTTTGTGGAGAAGTGGGTTGGAGCTTTGGTTCTTTTGCGTCCCATTTAGTTGATAGATTTAGAGCTAGAATTGGGGTGGGTTTGGTGTTGGGGTTCACTGTGAGTGTTTTCAAGATACGCAGGCGAGCAAGTGGTCAGTTCCTCCCAAATCCAAATCAGGAATGGGTCTCATTGAGAGAAGAGAGAGGACATTTCCAATGACGCCATGTGACCTGAATGATTTTCCTGGAATAGACGCCTTATACGCATGATAATGTCACTGCCTGGCTGAAGCTGGGCTGTGTCATCCTCTCACCCAAGCGATGCTAAAATAATGAAAGAAATGGGAAGCCAACAGGAACCTGCAACAGCCACACTGCAGCAAAACATGTCAGCGAGAAGGACGTCACAGTGTTAACTTAAGATACTAGGGTGGTGAATAGCCTACAGCCCCAGAAAGGACTGGCCTGCAACTGAGAGCTTTATTTAAAGAAATCTAGGCATGTTGTCGAGGACAGCAGTGAGCCTCTGAAAGTCGCAGAGCAGGAGCGGACACAGGGCAGATGATCCAGCCTGGAGGCCCGGCTGCAGAAGAATGCTCAGCGCTGGTGGAGCTGAAATGGTGATTTTCTCTGTCCCCTCAGCACGAAGTCTGGGCTGATCCACGCTCCATTCACGTGGTCAGTTTTCACGGCCACCTGTGACGAACACGTTGCGGTTGCTTTAGGGGCAAAAATAACTTGCACCGTGATGTACAACTCTGCTGCATGGGTTCTTTTCATCTGTTTCCCGCTGTGTAGCTTTCTGTCACCCTGTTCTCTCTCCTGCAGGAAATTCCAGTTCAGTTGATAGCAAGTAAGCAAGCAAGCTATTGTGAAAGTTGTGGTCCCCAGACCACAAGCAGAAATAACACCGGGGCTCAAACATCTGGTTTAGTTACTCAGAAATAGATAGCTTTCTGAGTCTACATCAACAGGACGGGCTGGCCTCAAGCTTTGTGACCAATGGAGAAACAAAGATTTGGTCTTGTCCCAGGTCTCTGGGGAGGGGTAGCTGCAGATTGAGGGACTGTCATTTGATTAGTGACGCTAACTTAATGAAACCCCCATTAAAAAGCCCTAAACAATAGGGTTAGGGGATCTTTCAAGTTAGTAAACACACCAGAAGGGCTGGGAGGGTACCTTCCCCTGTACCTTGCCCTGTGCCGACCCTTCATGTGACGCTTCGGAGTTCTGTCTTTATGAAGAACCATTGAAAATAGTAAATAAAGCAACTTCTTGGGTTCCATCAGATCATCAACTCTGCTGAGAGGTTGTGAGGACACTTTGAATTTACAGCTGGTAGCTCAGAATTAAGGGTGGCAGCTGGGTCAAGTGGCTGGGTGACTGTCATCTTAAGTGGGTGCAGTCTTATGAAATGGACCCCTTGGAGTGCGGGTTCTGATGCTAACGAGGTAGATTGTGTCAGAGCTGAGCGGAACTGCAGGGTGCCCAGCTGGTGGTGGAGAGGTGGAGAAGTTGTATTGGAAAGTCACTGTCCCACACAAGTGCTGGGAGCAAAACCAGTTCCTTAGCATTGTTTTCAGCTTTGACAATGAGAACAAAAACGGAGCCTTCATGCTCTTAAGTAGGTTGGATACCTAGTCTATAGGTACACGATAAAAACCTTGGCATTGGTTGCCACCGGAAAATTGCAACTTAAATTTTGAATTCCTTTTGAAAAGGAGAACACCATAGCTGTGTGTGCTGGTGTTTTTACGGAAGTTCCCGTATACATTTTCTCCTTCCATGTTTTCCGTGTGAGGTAGTTTCTTTCTTTCTTTCTTTTTACTCTGCATGCCTGAATGCAACCTGGTAGCAAGGTACAATTCATTCTATGATTTTTGGGTGTGTGCGTGGGTGGCTGGTTTGTCTTGTCCGAATTGCAGTAAGCTATACCACCACCAAAAAAAATAAATAAATAAATCTGAAACCCTGTGTTCTTTGATCTGAAAAGTACTGAACTTGTTCTTTGGTGGCTTTCCTAAGGAGCTAATGGAATGACAAAACTTGACTTTTTTTTTCTGCTATATTCACTAGCTTTTTGCAGGCAACCAGTGAAGAGTTTTCATGCTGATAAATGGAATGCAGAGGAAAAAATTATTATTAGTTTGGTATTTCAGATGAAAACAGTTGATTTCCTGAATGTCAAAGCTGAGGTGGTTCGGATGGAAAACCTTCCTCATTAAAGTGGCATTCTAGTTCTTGACCAAATGCAACAAACCTCAGCAACAGGAAAAGTAAATATGATGGGTAAGGACTAACGTGTCACCATTAAGCATGTTCCCTGTAAAGCCCTTCTATTGATTCATCAAATACACAGGAGGATCCTAAATCCATTAAAAAGAGCTGGGGTGTCAGTGCCCAGTGATAGTATGAAACGTATGAATGACAAAAATAAATGCCATTTAAGGGGGGATGATGCTCTTGCGGCTGGTTGTCACCACCCATTGGTAACAACCAATGGCTGCTTCACCATGAGTGCAGTTCTGAAGCTTCACCACATTGTACCTTTTCTAGCCAGTCAGCTTCTTCCTTCTCACCATTCACCATGCGGTGAGTGGGCTCACTGTGACACTCAACAGCCTGAAAGCGATGCCACCCTCTTTCCTGGCATAAGAAGCTTTCTGCAGATAGCAACTGAAATCGGACTATGACTGGAAACAAGGAAATCTGGTGTATCGGTGTTCATTCAGTATCTATGCAGTTCATCACATTATTTCGTCAGTGTAATCAACCAAATGGCAACTATCGTCATGGCTAAGAGGAAATGGCAGACCCTTATCAAAGCGACATGGTGCCTGGGGCTGGCTCTTTGGTCCCCTTATTAATGATGCTCACTTATTATGACAGGTGAGAGCCTTTCTGTAGTCATTCCAGAGCTGGGAGCATGAGCATGGCATTCCACGTAGTACTGGAAAGAGGACTTTCGCACTTCAGATCTAAAATACATTTTATAGTGTTATGCTCATGAGTCATTGTTGTTTTAATAAAATGAAACAATTCACTGAAAGCAGTTATGCTGGCCAAGTGGACTATGACTTGGTGCTGTAAAGAAGAAGATGCTTTTCAAGACTGGATCCTGGGGAGGGTTCTATTGGTCTTTGCCTGTGTACCCTTGTTCTCCGCCCCCACCCACCAGCAGCCCCTGATGGTTCTCCCCACCCTCAGACCCTGAGGCTCTGCGCCTTGTGGTCATGTGACTCAGGCTCATTAAATCAGTGTCACTTTCTGCAGCCTAGTGACTGGTACGAGAAAGGTGAAAACATCCAATCAGAGCTGATGCTAATATTTTTGTTAAAACACAAAGAGGAGAGAGGGCAAGCTGGGTGCCGTTAATGGTCACTATGAAATGAGAGCCTCCTGTGACGGAAACAAAGAGACATGGAAATAGGACAGAAGCATCAAGAAGGAGCTCAATGGATAGGTGCCAGAATGAACCCAAGGGTCAGTTCCCAGCCAGGGCACATAACCAGGTCTCCAGCCAGGTCCGTAGCTGGAGGCAGGTGAAAGGCAAACATACATGGATGTTTTCTCTCTCTCTCTTCCTCCCTCCCTGCCCTTCTCTCTGAAAATAATGAATAAAATCTTAAAAATCAAACAAATCATTTTTTTTTAAAAAGGAGGGGCCATTTGATTTTGAAATCTGAATCTCTGGATCCCACCAGAACTAAAATTGAGTCTACCCTCTGGGTTTTCCAGTTACTTAAGCCAATATAGTCTCTCTGTCTTCAAAAAACTTAAATTCTATCGTTTGCAACAAAAGAAATTGCAACTCATACCATCCACTCGCAGAATAATGGTACACAAATTTGAGAATTCTAATTCATTAACCTCTAAGTGGTTTTCTCTGCTGAAAACATTGGCTGATGTTGGGCAACTGTACAACATGATCACTACAGAGATGATTTCTTGCAAGGTGTTGAGTACATTAAAAATAAACCTATCAAATTAATTCAAGCACTAGGTCAGTTCGAATGCATCTTTAATAAGGTTTAGCATCCCAATCTATGATAAGATTTCACTAAAATGGCTTGGGTACCTCTGGGAAGTTCCATGTTATCTTATCTTCTGACACAAAACTGGCTCTAGAAACAACATGGGCTGCGGTTGGAAAACAATGGAAAGCCATTTCCTTTTACTGTATGTGCCCACGCCCAACACATTCAATGCAAATCGACATTCCGCGCATCAGCCTGTAGATATATGTGCTTCCTGCTCTTTCCTTAATTATAACCCCTTTTGGAAATTTGACTTTATTTGCTTTCACTTCATGGAAGCACTTCTCCAAATCTATTTAACCCAAGAGCATGCCTTTCAGCATCTTCCTTGGGTGTTTTAGTGGAAATCAAATATTGTCTTGTTTGAGAGTGCTGTCGCCCAGCCAGTTAACACTCATCGGCCATTTAAATGGAGCATGTTTGTTCAGGTAGCATAGGCCAGGATTTTATTACAGCCTCGTGATGGCAAAGAGCAGGTAACTGCCTGTGCTTGAAGATTTCCCTGACTCGAAACCTGGTCTTTTGGTGCAGCCTGCAATTTTGTCTTTTCTCCCTTTCCCTCTGGTCTTTCTCTTTTCTTTTTCTCTTTTTGTTCTAGTTCTCACTCATTCCCCTTGATCTCTAACTCTCCGACACTTAGGTTCTACCTCGGCTTTCGGAAGGAAGTTTCTCCTGACATTCAAAGGCACATGAGCCTATAGATTAGTTCCTAACTCTGCGCATTTTCATTGTTTCTATGTGACATTTTGAGAACTTTTCAATGATGCTCTCCAGTTGAGCCCTGGCTTCACGAGATCCACACACTTGGGCCAATAACCCAGTTCTGGCTGCTATTATCCGACTAGGTTTCCTGGCTCTGCTTTCTGGAGAGCGATAGTTAAAACCCGGGTTGCTGATAGGAAATAATTGCACCGTTATCATTTATGTCCAAGCCGTTTCTAAACTTCAAAGTAAGGCAAGGTAAAAAGTGTCCTTTGTTCTCAAGAATGTGTTTGCTTGGCTGGCAGTCTGACTGAGACTTCCTCATAATGGTCTAAACTATTACACCACTGCCAAAAAATATGAGTGTTTACTAGGTTTCCACATGTGGCCTGGAACGAGAAAAGTCTATCATTTAAGGGACATGTGTTGAGGGCATTGCAAGATGTTAAGAAGCATGGCACAAAGAAAAGCACTGTTTATTCTTAGCTTGGGAAAGTGGTTCACGGCAGACGTTAGTGCAGGAACAGTAAATAAACTCATCTCCTTCTTCTCAAAACCATGACCCAAGGCCCAGTGCACTGTTTCCACAGTGACAGTCTTTAAACAGGATACAAAGACAAACACTTCTCATTTCTTATTTAGCTATCTCCCGATATTCTTAGGTCTGAATCACAAATAACATATTTCACTTCTTGCTGTACTGAAATAGTGTTCTTTAAAAAATTTATATGCATATATATACAATATATGTGTGTGTGTGTGTATATATATATATATATATATATATATATATACATATATATGATTTACTTAGTTCTCAGTCTGTGATGATTTATTGATTAATAGCTTAACTCTCTCTACACTAAGTAGATAATTTCCCCATAAATATTTAGTTGTTCAGATCATCCTGTTTCCTGTCAAAGTGCTCCTGATATTTCATAAGGGCACAGGATTCTTTTTTCCCCACTTTCTATTTGTGTAATTTCAAATGCAACATTTATTGAGAAGTTGGCGCAGGCAGACTTCCTGATCTAATTGATCAGGTCAGATGCGAGTGAAAAATAGACTTACCTGAGCCTTTCATCAAGAAGATTCATATGCTACCTTCGCAGTTTTGCAAAGAGCTGCTCACCTGCAGTATCTCATATTCACTTCTGACCAGACTGTCTGGCTGATTTTATTTATTATCTAATATGCACATCGGAGTCAGTTATTTTTGCGCAGCCTCTCTGCTCTCGCTACAGGAAGGCTCTGCGTTTTCCTAACCTAAAATACAAATAGCTTGATCCTTCCATCAAGCAAAGAGGAAAAACGACTCATGGGCCAGGACAACAGTGTGGTGATTGAGGGTGGGGAGGAGGTGGAGGTAGCGGAGGGGATTAGGGGGCTAAACGGGAACAGAAAAGCACAATTAAAGTAAAATTTAAAAATAAAGTACAAAGAGCAAGGTAGCTACAGCTTTATAATTCCAAATAAGGTTTTCCAAAACTGTGTTTCAATGGGTTAGGTGAGTATACAGAACTAGTGACATGCATGCTGGGCGGACATGTAGGTGCACTAGGCAGGTTTGCCTAGTGAGGCGCAGCGAGGGAAACTGGGAATGGGAAGCCTACGGATGTGGAGAGACAATGATTGCATATTAAAATGTGCATCAAAGCTGAATAAAGGAGGAAGAGCGAGCATGGGTGGAGGGTGGCAGGAAGTGAAAAGGAAGCAGCCCCACTGCACGGCATTTCCATGAGGTTCAGGAAGCAGAGTAAGAATAGGGGACAGAAAGGGCTCACTCCCAGAAGTAAGGGGTGGTGTCGTGGGGATCCCCATTTCCAAGGGTTTGCCTCACCAAGTGAGAAGGAGGGGGCGCCGATTACAAGTGCATCTTTATTTTAGACATTTGTTAGGTGCTATGCTGCTCAGATACATTAGGACACAATGAAGCTGAGACAGTGGTGAAGGGAAATTGGTGATCATACTTTTGTAAGTAAATTTTATGTTATGTTAGAAGGACAGAAACACTCTGAGAAAAACAAACAAACAAACAAAACCTCAGAGAGACACCCACGTACAGCAAAGAGGAAGTCCTAGATTTCAGAGAGCCAGGACAAGGGACAGCTCCCAGAAGCCAGGCAGGGTACCTCAGGTGTCCTGGCACTGCCCCAGCGGTGGGGAAAATTAACTCCAGAGTGAACACGGCTCAGCTCCTACGTAAAAAGTGTTTAAAAAAGCCATATCCAAAGGGATAAAACTACCTCTGAGTAACTTCATTGAGTCCCAGAAGAAAAATAACAATACTTAGAGAAGAGTAAAGCGATCCACGCCACCCCCATGGTAATCTCACAATATTTGACACAATAAAATGTTTTAGGCATGCAAGGAAGCAAGAAAATATCCGAAGTGAAGACATTGATTTAAAAAACTCAATGGAAACCAACCCAGAACTGACTCAAATCAGAATCAGAAGATAGGACTATTTAAATATTTTTCTGCCCAACTCTCCTGTCCTTTTGGGCCTATAATGACACATTTGTGAGAATCTTGACTATTAACCACAGCGTATAGAGACTTTGTTCATTTTCTCCTGGTGTTTCTTCCCTCTTTTGTTCATTTTGGCTTATTTCTAGTTCATTATTTTCAAGTTCTCTGGCTAACTATTTTATTATGGATTTTCTAAGGTATCTTATGTGATTCTGAGATTTTCTATTTGTTCACGCTTTATGAGCTTATTAAATTCACATTGTTGAATATAGCTAAAATAGCTGCTTCGTAATACGTAACCGGTCAGCCCAGCATCTGGGCAATTTGGGTGCTGGTCAACATTAATTCTTTTCTTTCAAGGGCAGGCTCTATTCTTGTGTTTTCTATTCTACAATTTTGGATTCTGTTTCGGTTACTGTCGCAGCGTGAATGATATTTTTTTTCAGAGACATTGACTTGTTTCATTTACCTGAGAATGTTGAACGTTTGTTTCCCAGCATTTTTGTTTAATTCAAACGACAAAGACTGTCTCCTCTCTGGTGTGCAGTGCTGAATTTTTTTTAAACTTTCTTCATCTTCAGCTGTGTTGGTTAGAACTTGCCTCGAGCATGTATAGTTTAGAGGTCAGCCAGCTATGTGGACACATTTTTAAATTTATCTTTCTCAGCAGTCTCCATTCTGGAATTTACACTATCTTCTTCTAACTCTCTGATAGCCCCTAACCTAGCTTCTACCTCTCAGAGCCAGGAAGACTCCAAGCTTCTGTATAAATATTAGCTGTTCCTGCTAGAATTAATGCGGATACAGCTAAAGCAAAAAGCTGTCAAAATGGGAAAATCATCCAGGGTCTTTCCCTTCTCCTAAGTATCTAATTTGTACCTACTTTTGAATGTCTAAATGTAGTTTTGTTGTGGTGGTTATTTAGATTTATTTTTCCATCTTGAATTCATTTGTTATCAGTGGGTGGGTCTGCCTGAATTATCCTGTGGCTACTAGAAACAGAAAGTCAGTTAATATTTGTGTTTTGACATTTTATTACTTAAACTTTTTCATCCTAACATTTAATATTGTAATTTAGTATTGTACATTTGTTAAGATTTTCAGTGTAAACAACTGCTAATTTTCCTTCCATCTTCCTTTCTATCTTTTTCCTTTTAATTATTTTTGTTTGTTTGTTTTATTTGACAGGCTCTTTACAATGACCCACAGGTCAAATATGATCCAACCATCTGTTTTTGTAAACAAAATTGTTGTGACAAAGCCTAAAAGCTTACTCTTTTGCCTTTTCTAGAGAAAAATTTGCCAGCCTCATTACAATTTGCCAATCGCATTAGCGGGCAACTGTAGCTAGTTAGATACTGGAGGTGAAGCTTTAAAAAATCTCTTCCCACCTAGGTGGTATGGCTCAGTGGAAAAGTGAGGGCCTTCAAACTCAAAGGTCACTGGTTCGATTCCCAGCCAGGGCACATAACCAGGTTGCAAGCCAGGTCTCCAGCCAGGTCCGTAGCTGGAGGCAGGTGAAAGGCAACCATACATGGATGCTTCTCTCCCTTTCTTCCTTCCTCCCTATCCTTCTCTGAAAATAATGAATAAAATCCTTTTTAAAAAGTCTCTTCCTCTATGAATTTCCCTTCGTTTTCTGTACATGTGTATATATAATCTTTAGACATACCCCTCTATTTCTTATTTCCTAGGAGACAATGTCAAAGGATAGGTGTTGAATTGTTTCAACTGCGCTTTAAGAATCTGTTGAGACTACCATGTGATATTTTTCCTTGTACTTGTTAATGTTATGTCATAGGACAGGTCCCATGAGACGTGTTTTGAGACACAGTGTGCCATACTGAGTATCTGTAAGGGGATGTTCTAAGATCAAAACCTGTGGAGAAATAAAGAAAGCAGAGGTTGGGCAGTGGGAGAACTTGAGTTGCAAGATAGTGAAAACAAAGGTTTTAGATATCTCACCGGAAGCTGTGCAGCTGTAAGGGTCTTGTAGAGTGTTTCTGAATTGAAGCAAAATTTGCATAGGATTGAGGATGCTCATTAATGCTGGACAGTTGGCAGGTCCTCAATATTTGTTGATCATGGTAAGTTATAAGGTAGAAGAACATATAACAAGGATGCACTTTCTCACGTGTAACTCGCTGTTGTCAGTGTTGGGTTTTGGTGTCACATCTTTTGAGAAGACTGTGAGGTCTGTCCAGAAGGTACGCAGATATTTACTATAAAAAATGGAGATGTTTACTGAAGAAGATATGGATACAAGAGACATTGTACATAGGACAACGATGCCTCAGTCTCTTTCAAAGAAGGCATCTTAGGACCTCACATGGTTCTCCCAGTCGCCATCAGCTGCCCTGTCTTATTTTCCTGAATTGCATTGATGGTCTGAGATCTCTTCCCTTTCACAGGCAATTTTAGTTTTGGGAAAAGCCAGAAGTCGCAGAGCACCAATCTGGGCTGGTGGGGGAGGCGTCTGAGTCACCTGGGTGATTTGATGTTTTGCAGAAAACTCTGCAGGAGGCGTGATGCGTGAGTAGCTGCGTTGTCACGATGAAGCTGCCCATCGTCCGCTGCCCACAGCGTGGCCTTCTGAGTCATTCGGATAGTTTTGCAAAGGAGTGTTCAAGCTTAACACAAAATGTGATGCAGATGCTTTGCTCCTCTTGCTCAGTCGTCTTGCACGTGACAGCCACCAACCAGTCCACCTACTCGCTCAAGGGTGTCTGGCGCCCCTACTGACCAGCACCGTGACGTGGTCATGGTTCAGGCATGTGCATCCCAGGCCACTGTCCTTGGCGACCGGTTACCTTGATGTTGTGCAAACTGCTCTGGTGATGTTAACAATGGCTGGGCTTTTTGGACTTTTTCTGGACAGACCTCGTAGGTTGAATTTGTGGCAAACATTGATCCGAAGCATTTGACACAGTATTTATGTAGTTCCTTGTGCTAGGTGAAATAGGAATTTCCAGAGAATCTTGATATTTAGGTGAACGTGCCTTGAACATTGCAAGAACATGAAATCTGTTCATGTATTTGAAAAATGCCCCAATTAATTATGAAATATCGGATTAACTTTAGATTACATATGCATGACAATTTTCCTGCATCCATATGAATATTTTAAAACTTTAAGTTCCCATTTCATTATTTCTTCTTATTAAGAAAAGTAAAAATTTAGTGGGGGTTGATTTTACAAAACAGATAAACACAAATGCAAGGCACTTTTTGTATAAGAGCTAAAATACATAGCCTTTCTTATCCCATGGTAAGCACTAAATAAATATTTGCTAAATAAGCCCTGGCTGGTGGCACAGTGGATAAGACACTGGCCTTCGAACCCAGAGGTTGCTGGTTTGATTCCCCAGCCAGGGCACATAATCAGACTGCAAGGTCCATAGCTGGAGGCAGGTGAAAGGCAACCATCCATTGATGTCTCTCTCCTTCTCTGACTCTCTCCCTTCCCTTCTTTTTGAAAATAATAAATAAAATCTTTAAAATATATTTATTTGCTAAGTAACTACTTTGAACGATTATGCTCATTGAATATTTAGGTTGAAATGTTATTTAATTGCCAATTTTGGCACCTTAAAGCACCACTTAATGCCTCTTTGGAATATATTATGTCTCTACATACTACTTATACTTAGTTAAAACAACTACGTTTGTTAGGACATCATGAACAATTAGGAGAGAGGACCTGCTGTGTCTATAAGGGTCATTACAGATATTTAGAGTCAGAATACACATGAGCTGAAACCCTTACATTTAGGGAACACATAGGACGGCACTTGCTTCTGGAGTTTAAGGCAAGCTGACTATGTATACAAAATTTTAGGATAATTTTCAGGGTACTTTAAGGAAAAAAAATGACTCCATTTAGTAACTTTTTCCTCTCTGAACTGTTCTTCTCTTCAATCCCTAGGATATTCGAGGCCATATAAAACCTCCCACCCAGAGTTGTGTGGCTCATTTGCTGGTGGCCTGAGGGGCCCACACTAAACAGTAGAAGGACGCCCCTGACAGCAGGGGCCCCAGCACATTGTTCCTCTGTAACCAATGTCCTGACTAAATGGAAGGCGGATAATGGTGGCAAAACAGTTTCCTACCTTCGTGCGCTCTAGTCCTTTAGCAAGAGTGGCACCTGATCAGTGACCTCGTCCACCTTTAACAATTCCTTCAAGTGCGTTGACTTTTTATCCTCAACTATATTTGCCCGTAACCCTCTTTTCCATTCAAGTGAAACTAAGACAATCGTGAAAGGAAGCAGAACGTTAGGAGGAAACGGTGGCTTAACTCTTGAACTCAGCTACTAACCCATGAAATTATCTCCCCTCCCTGCAATTACCATCCGAAACCAGATGTCTGAGGGACTTCTTTTTACTATTAAAAAATGAACTCATCTCTTTAACCAACTTTTGTATACTCTGGATACCAATTCGATATTGAGAAGTAGTGAGGTATTTGGAAAATCCTGACCATTTTCATGGGTTAGGAAGCAGGCATGGAGAGCTGTAGATTTTTATTTCAACATAAAGAGCTAAGATGTTCTGGATCATAGGCGTGTGCAAGGTGATATTTTCAAAGATCATATTGGCAGCTGTAGAAGCATCAGCCACAGACAGGGAGTATCTCTAATATATAATAATATTTCTAATTTTTAAAAATATTTTATTTAATATTTTCAGAGAGAGGGGAAGGGAGAGAGGCAGAGAGGGAGAGAGACATCAGCATATGGTTGCCTTTCACCTGCCTCCAGCTACGGATCTGGCTGGAGACTTGGCTGGAGACCTGGTTCTGTGCCCTGGCTGGGAATCAAACCAAATACCTTTGGGTTCACATGCCAGTGTCTTATCCACTGTGCCACCAGCCAGGGCTTATTCCTAATTTTGGAATGCATTTTAGAGTCTTACAAAAAGTCATTGTGATTTGAAGAAAATATTTTAAAATAAATTGCCTCATTAAACCTAAAAAATAAGTGAAAGGATGATACATTTCAATGTTATGTTGATAGGCATATTTGAATTTCATCTTAAATGGCAGAAAATCATCTTATTTACTTTCAAGTACATGCATAAAATGAAAATTCCTCCTCACAGTTATTTAATGCCATAAGGCTTTCTGTGAATGTGAACTTGAATTCAATTGCTCACAAATCACTAGCAAATAAATAATCTAATCTCTAAATTAAAGCCACCAACAGGTTTAGGGAATATGGATGACATAATGACTGTCATGTTTTGAATCCGTACTTTGACAAACAAGGATAGCAACAATATTTTAAATGAAAATAAATTTGGATTATTAATAGCTCAGCTTCTAGTGAGCTCTGTAAGAAGATGTAAATTTTGGAGAACAACCAAAGGCTGCTATAAAGAATCATCAAAGTAAGTCAACTTTTAGAAGTAACATTTTACTTCTAAAAATCTTTAATTTTTTAAAATTGTAAAACAATAAAAGATAATATAGGTTTTCCAAAAGAATTTCTTTAGAAACACACACACACTCTCACACATTGTTTTCAAAATTAGATAATGGTGTACATGTGCCAAAGTCTTTGATTTTATAGTATAAGGTAAAATTAATTATAGACATGGTTCAACTGGATGTTTTAAACATAAACAAATGAATACAGTGAAATTTGGGTGTCATCATGAGTAAAAAAAAGAATTAAAGCAAATATTTAATTTCATAGTTTATGGATGGGAGTTCGTAGGTAGTATTATTTTAATCTTGCTACCATATCCATTGTGTTGGCATGAGTCACATTGTCTTTTGTGCTAAGAAAAATGTAACCATGCTTATTTTGTTTCAATAACATCAGAGTAACCATTTTGAATTTAATGTTAAGTCCATAACTGTTGATTTAAGACAGATTTGTATACGTTATTTTTTAAGATTGTGATTACTTATTTCAAAACTAAAATCAAGCGTTTATTGGGAAAGAGAACTAAATCAGTGTTATTAACATTATTTTTACTCTACACGTTTTAAGTGACTGTTACCTGCAGACTTACCTCCTTATCACTACGGTGGTTTGTGTCATGCTGTGATATACCAAGTTAACTTCACTTTTTATCTAATCAAATTACTCCCTGTAGGTTTCATAGAAGGCATTTGTACAACCGCACAAGAATAACTTATTGTTTATAGGAAATTGGGTCTGGGTCAGGGAAAAGTTCCGTTTCACGTAAATAAAAATGTTGAGAGACTGGTACGACTAAAGAATGCAAGGCGTAAGCCACTGATTTACACGGATGCAGAAGGCAGGGAGGGGTCGAATGGGTGGGGAGATTCTCTGGGTTGCAGACAGCGAGTTGGAGTCAGGAGGGTGATGGTTTGCTGGGCATCCAGGCTGGTCCTCAGGTGTCAGGTGGACGCCAGTAGGAGCCCCAGTGCTCCTGGGGAGAGAGCCTTCTGGGTGAACGAGGCAGTCCACACTTGAGTCACCGAGGAGGCAGGTGTGGGGATGACAAAGTGGGCCAGTGAGCCATGCCGGTGATGGCAAGTGGAGAACGCCTGCATAACTCCTGGGCCTCAAGCTTCTTCGGGCCATTGCATGTGTTAATGACACTGGCCACTTCTGGGCGGGTGGAGTGTGACAGGCACTGCGGCTCCCAGGCGAGGGACCCACACCCACCACCAGCGTGTCCCTTCTCAGAGCCAGGTGTGGGATCTTTCTTCCCTGGGTCCCGTGGGAAGCCTCTGTCTGCCACATGAAGCCACCTATTTTATTCACTAGTTCTTTCTTTTCCAAAGGGAGGAAGGCCCCAGTCATGATACATGATAAAATGCATTAATAAAGTCAGAAGACGAATTTTAAAAAGGATGTGGGAGGAAAGAAGAAGGAAGCCGATGCGATCACTGTGAGGGCAAACGTGTTGTGTAACTGTGGATCAACGCTGGCCCTGAGCTGTCCGAGGCCACCTTCAGCGTGGCCGTGGCTTGCATTCTGCAACCCGCATCAGGAGAGAGGGCAGGTGGCAATCTCTCTACGATAATGACATTTGGGCCTGGCGCTGCATGTTAAAATTTATGTCCCATACATTGCCATTTCAAGAGGAAATCTAGTCATAGAAGAACATTCTTCCCCGGAAATAGTTGACAATACAAATGGTGGTAGCTGGAAAATTTCCACAGCCTCCCTTCAAAACTAGAAGCAGAGTTGTGCTAGAAATCCTGAGGAAAATCCATGAATAATTTAAATCCACCCAAAAGTAAAAATCTCCCAGACCAAGTGTGTTCACAGGAGAATGCTACCAAATATTTAGAGAAGAATTAATATCCACTCTATTTAATCTCATTGAAAATAGAAGAGGAACTGACATGTCCTAATTAATTTCATACGTTAATATCCAAACTAGATAATTTTACATATAAAAATTTGCATAGCAAGTTCCCTCATGAGTATAGACTCAAACATACTTAAGAAAATATTACTTAAAAAAATCATAGACAATCAGCCCTGGCTGGTAGCACAGTGGATAAGGCTCCAGCCTGAGAACCCAAAGGTCGCAGGTTCGATTCCCCAGCCAGGGCACATAACCAGGTTGCAAGCCAGGTCTCCAGTCAGGTCTGTAGCTGGAGGCAGGTGAAAGGCAACCATACATTGATGTCTCTCTCCCTGTCTGCCTCTCTCCCTTCCCCTCTTTCTAAAAAAATAAAGAACTAAAATCTTTAAAAAAACATCATATATATAGAGCTATACAACTTTTAGAAAAAAATGTAGGAAAATATCTTTTGGGTATATGGGTAGACCAACTGATCTTAGAATTGATACTAAAGTCACAGACCACAAAGGGAAAGATGGGTAAGTTAGACTTCGTGAAAGTAAAATACGTAATTCTATGAAGACCTATTAAAAGGGTGAAACACCATCTACCTCGTACGATAACTTATGTTTAAACCATATATCTGCTGAAGGACTAGTGTATAGAATTTATAAAGAACTATGAAAATGCAACACTAAAGCCAAGCAATCACTGAGAAAAAGAGTTAAAGGCATAATTACATAGACATGTTATACATACATGAACAGGACCTACATATGGCAATGAAGCACATGAAAATATGGTTTTCATTAGCCATTAAGATATGCATATTAACACCACAATAAGGTTTTACTGTGCACCAGTAAAAAGGGCTAAAATAAAAATAGTGACAATAGCAAATGTTGGCAAGGATCCTGGGAGAGTGGGTTACTCCATCTACAGCTGGTAGGAATGTAAAATACTGCAGCTTCACCATTCGGCAGGTTCTTTAAAAAAGAAAGAAAGAAAGAAAAGGAACAGACAAACATATAGCTAGAGTGCAATCTTGAGAGTTTATCCCAGAGAA
This sequence comes from Noctilio leporinus, assembly GCA_004026585.1. NCBI lineage: Eukaryota > Metazoa > Chordata > Mammalia > Chiroptera > Noctilionidae > Noctilio > Noctilio leporinus. The sequence continues at coordinate 278,330 of PVIW01001147.1, forward strand.
ACTAATAATTTTGTTGATACAAAAACTGGCATGCACCTGTTTATAGCAGCTTTATTCATATTTGCCAAAAATTGGAAAGAACCTAGAGGTCTTCACTAAACCAACAGGTCATCCATCCCCTGGGCGCTGCTCAGAAGTACAAAGAAAGAGCCCCATGACTCCAAGAGAATCAGGCTCATTGAAAACCCTATTCCTGGATGTCATATTCTGCATAACTTCCCGTAGGTAACATTCTCAGAACAACAAAATGATGGAGATAGAGAACAGGTTAGCGTTTGCCCGTGGTGGGGACACAGGGCAACAGGAGGGATTCTTTCAGTGATGAAAATGTTCTGGACCTTCACTTCGCCAATGCCAATATGGATGTGATATGGTACCGTAGTTTTGCAAGATGTTAGGGAAAAATTAGGTTAAGAAATAGTGCATCTTTCAACTGCATGTGACTCTATAATTATCTCAAAATGAAGAAGTTTAATTAAAATATTTCCTTCAGTACATCCACTATATTCTGATGGTATTGAACTCAAACCACTATAGTAAAATGCCTTGTCATTTCTCACATGTAAATTCTCTCTGTGGGTAGATTGAGGATAGATAGATATAGAGAATGTTACTTATTTAATATAATTATTGAATAGTCTCTGATTCAGGTCCAAACTATTATCAAATAAATTTTTGTCTTGATTTATATTCAGAGTTGACAGTAACATTTAGTCTTATTTATTGATCAGAAGTTTTCATTTGTTTGCTGTAACATTAGGCAATGATATAATTTCTTAGTGCTATGCTTGTCCTATTGCCTGAGGTATTTGTAAAATGGCAAACTATATGTAAAATTTTAATGGAAGGTATTCATTCATACAAACCAACATTGTATGAGTGTGACGAACCTCTAAAAATAGTATACAATAATGACTTCCAAATAGAAAGTCTTCTTTGAAATTGAAATATGTATATAACTAAAACAATTGGTGAGCCTGATGGCCAACATGGATCTCTCAAAATATTAGCAATTTTTACTTGTATGGAAAGGGAAGTTTAGGTATCTTCTTTATGTAACCAATTCTGTCCCCAAACTAAATGTCATTACTCGAAAGAGTTACAATTATGGAGCTGAGAAACATAAATTTTAAAAAGTCATCTCTAAACAGGCATCTCTGGGCTTTGATTGCTATTATTTTCATTTCATGTAATGCAAACACAGGATGATTAATGTTTATTTATGGATTGTTTTTCTTGAAGTCTATTATTTGACTTTGCATGTCTGTGATGTGGCAATGTTATCAAGTATCTCATTATAGCCTATAAAATATGCTGAGGAACATATTGGAAAATGTATCCAATATGATTTTAGAACTATTATCCCACCTGCCACAGCAAACTGTCTCTCAGGATGTTTTGTGCTCATCAGAAATCCTAAAAACTAATCATCGGGAATGATCCCTGATCACTTCAGGTCACTGGGTATTTAATAATGGTTCATCCAGAATTCATATTTCAGTTTGCAGATAGTTGGATTGTTCTATTTCATTGAGACTTTACATTCTATATTGTTTTATAAAATCTGCGACATGTCCTTGAATGATCTGCTATGAAGCACATCTCTTCAGACCATATATGAATCTTGCCAGTATACATGCTGGTTACCCCTTTCAATTTCTCTATTCCTTCTAATCCTGCAGGCTAAAATGACTGTTTCTCACACATTCTTGTGTTGTTTTAGATACAGAGAATGATAACATTACAATCATCTTGATTATGACAAAACTAACACTTAGCATCATCTCAAGTAATCATTGTCTATATATTTTTTCTTGTTTCTCTTTTCATACCACCACACATCTTATTCACCTGGGTTTTGATATCATTCCTTTCTCTAATGTCTAGTTGCATTTAACCACCAGAGAAAATCCCAGAAAATAGAATATGAGAAGCATTTATTTTGGTTCACATATTCTATTTCTCCCTACACTATGGCAACAGACAATCAGATCAGTTAAGATATATTATTCCAAATCTGGACATATGTATATCATTTGTGACTTGACCTATAAAATTTACCTACCCTTCTGAATCTGAAATAAGAGGTGCAAAACGTTTGCAGTTGAGGCAAAAGGCAGGGTTAGAATATCATTTAAATTTTCAGACGAGAGTGGCCACTCTAAGTCATGTGTATATCTAATTAGCAAAACGACAATGGTAACTGTGGAAAGTCGTCACCCACCCTCCCATTCTTTTGACATTGTTTCTGTAACTGCTGCTCTGACTAACATGTAGCTTACAGGTGAACAATGTGCACCTATATACAAGAATCCCAGGACCTACCTGGAAATATACAGGCTCCAAATGTCAGTCATTCCAGCTCTGAAAGATTTGCTGACCTTCAGTGGTGGATCCAGGATGATGAGGAGGCACGGTGGTGTGGATCTGAGGTGACTAAACAGGGATGACACATGTAGGAGCATCACTTACTGGCCTGTGCCTGTCTGCACATAGGGCACTTGGCAACCTTCCTTGATTTAGTTGTCCTGTTCCCCTTCCATCTTTATAAAAACCTCTGACTCCACTGAGATGTGAAGTTGAGTTTCGGGACATGAGTCCCCATCTTCCAGGTGGCCTGCACCTAAAAACAAACCACTTTCCTTTACATCAGCACCTGCCTCTTAATAATTGGCTTTCACAGAGGCATGGATGGCACTTGGTTAGTTTCTGGCACCCCTGATGGACAGTGTGGACCCTGGTAGGGCCAGGAGGGTCCTCCTGGCGTCCCGGGTGCTTGTGGCAGGCTGGAACCATGGCAGGGACTGCAGGGATTTCCCAGCAGCTGCTGAAAGCTCTTTATCTCAGACACGTTACCTGGTGACCCTCTCAAGGTATTAGTCCCTTATGCACACTCTGCTGGTGAAGGGAAACGGGTTGTTAACGGGCTGATGCCCAGTCTGGGCAGGTCCCCGGGGTACATGGCAGGAGCGCATACCCTGCTATGTGGGTTCTGTAGGGACCAGCAGGTACCACCTGGCAGTAGGCGCGTCTCCACGCCAACAGCAGCTTCCCAGTTCCCCAGGGTGGGGCTTGGCTGGAACATTCTTTTGGTTTGGGTTTGCATATCGTGTGCTTTTCTTGTTGCCTACTGCTTTCAATTGTTGGTTTTGTTCCTCTGGTCCTGGTCCTCCTCAGGCGAAAGCCTGCTTTTGTTCAAGAGGTCTTGGCTGCTTCTCTTGTCTGTAGGTTGGGCTCACACTTGCTTTGCCTTCGTATCTTGAAGGGACTTGCTTTGATCTTTGCTGTTTCGTGCACACCAGGAATCCTCTGTCTCCGCTGTCTGGACCTCGTGACTTTGGACCTTGTTAAGGTCATCCTGGCACCAGTTCGCGTGAGACACTGTGTCTGTCATTCGGGCCTTGCGCCATTTGGACCAGGTGGTTTGTGGAGCTGGTTGGTGTAAGAGAATTGTCCTCAGTCTTCCTTTTCCTCTGCGGTGAGCAGTCGTGCAGCTCACCAAACAGCACTCAGGATCTGCTTTCCACACACATGTAAGCATGTAAGGAGCTACTACGGAACCAGATTGTAAATTTTTCTTTAATTTTATCTAATGTAAACGTTAATCTAACCGGCTGTATCATGGAGCATGCATGTTCCCACCAGGTCCGCAAACCTGCTTGGAAGCACATCTCAAATCTGAGCAAAGTAACATGCATGATACCGGCTGTAGTTGCTGGAAGAAATACTGTCCTAACTGTCCAGACAGCCCCTACAACTTCATTACATTCTGATCCAGCTTCGGAAAGATCTGAGTCCAAAATGCCCTCGCGCAACGTTTTACGAGGGCTGCATTCTAAGTCAACTTGGAGATGTGGCGTGAGGTTTACACGTGCAGCCTCCTCCCTGAAGCTTTTCTTGTCTGAAATGGCCACTGCTAGGAAGTTGCAACAATTTTGATCCTCCTCGTTTTGTTGATGTGCTGATACTGCAACTACTTATCTCGGGTGTTTCTTGCAATTAATATCGACTCGTCTCTTCCTATGCTATTCTATTTAGAATTAGTGGCCGATTTAGATGTTCTACTTTGCTTATAATTGCCAAGGAGATAGTATGAAAACTAGTATAGTATTTGCATGCATCGTAATTACAGTTTAGGGAAATTGACTAAATATGTTTGCTTATTGCTGGCCAATAATGCATAATGAGAAAGAAACAAAAATCTTTCCATGATCAAAGGTACTCTGTTAGGTGATTCGAATACTCTCTTTCTTTTTGTGTCTTGTCACATGTAATGGAGTCATGATAGATTGCATTTGACATTTTGGTTCCGTTTGCCATGTTTTGCTGCTTTGGGTAGAGAATAAAAAGTAGCCATTAGTCCTTTGCAACATAAAACTCTGTAAAACACCATGTTCTGACAGGCTTATGAGTCACCATGTGAGGGAAAAGCTATTTTTTTCCACACTTGACATGCAAAAGTAAATCAGCAATTTGGGAAATGCCAGCCATGTTCCAGCTGTAGAAAGTAAGATAGAGAAATGCATGCTGAGACCTTCGAATGTTCACAGATGTGTGTACACGCACACACACACACGCACACCATACACAGTAGCACGCAACCGGAAAACAGTGGCCACTGGCTGCTGAGTACCTAACACTGGTTCACACTCTGAAACTAAATTTTTCTACTGATTCCGTTAATAAAACTGGGGAATCCTAGGCAAAAAATACTTTACGTTGACATTTCTTAAACCATCAGTCAAGCAGACACAACGACCCAGAAGGAAATGTGGTGCCTATTTCAGTGGAAACAACCTTCACTGGGAACTTGGTGTCCCGCACATCAGGAAGCAGGCGCGACGTGGATGTTTACCGTCGGTAATTGCTAAATGGAGGGAACCCACTTTCTGTTTGGGTGGGAAAACCTGTCTTGGGTGAGTCTGTGCGCAGCAGGAAATGCTTCCCACACCTTCCACTGTCGGGGGAGCCCAGACAAAGGAAGCTGCGGGAGCGCATTATGTTCCCCTGCGAACCCGTCCATGCAAATCGCCTGCCTCTTCGGTCTAGTTCTAGAATGTCATTTGGAAATGCGCCTCATGGGGTGAACTCTCTTTCCCCTCAATCAAAGCAAGATCCAAACAGAATGAAACTGTTTAAGGTTAAAGAGCCCAATATGCTTGGAGATCTATCCCAAAATATTGGATCAATAAAATGTCACATTTGCCCAGAGAATATACTGAATATAGAAGGATGGCCTTGATCAGAGTAAAAAGAAAGAAAATCAGGATTTGTCTTCCTCTATCACATTTTTGAGTGGAAAGCATTTTGTTCATGACTTACACATATAAAAATTACATGTAAGCTATATTACATAATTAAATAAATGTCCAGTTTAGGTCCTGGAATTCTCTATTATCAAAGTATTACAATTTTATTATTTTTTTTAAGATTTTATTATTTTCAGAGAGAAGCACAGGGAGGGAGGAAGAAAGGGAGAGAGACATCAATGTATGGTTGTCTCTCATCTGCCTCCAGTTGGGGACCTGGATGGAGACCTGGCTTGCCACCTGGTTATGTGTCCTGACTGGGGAATCAAACCAGTGACCTTTGGGTTTGCAGGCCAGAGCCAATCCATTGAGTCACACCACCCAGGTTAATTTTTTAAATAGTGAGATTCAACTTTGTCAGTGCTGATCAAATGTATTTATTATCTACATTAGATGAGCGATGCATCCTTTTTAAAGAAGATATATTTATTCTTTTTTCTCTGGCCTCTCATATGATGCAATTAAAAAAAAAAACAGCTTTGCTCCTCAAAGTGTTTCTGAAACAATATATTCTTTTTATGAGTTTAAAATATATTTGCTATCATTATATAAACATAAAATTTGAAAATTTAATCCTGCATCATATAACTGCCTGATGTTTATTTTCCAAGGACAGAAGGCTACAGGGACTTGTGCTCCAGAAAAATTAACAAGGGCTTTTGAATCAGATAAAACTTCGAACACGATGCCCTTCTTTAATGTGTTATGTATACTTCTGGAAGTAGGCAAATCTCTCTGACAATCAGTAGATTTGCTTTTTAAATGGGGCTCATTATGCTATCTTTCACATGCTCTCAAGATTAAATGCTTATGAAACCCTCACCTCAGGCTTGATGTGTTCATGCCAGTTTCTTCATTTCCCCCCTCAGCTATTGCCCAGATGGAAGGAAGAATCTGAAATTAATTCATAATCATTCTCAACCACACGTTGCTTTTTTTCCTCTTTTATGCTTAGCCCTCCTTCATCTCCCACTGCATCTGTCTTATTGGTGCCGACGTAAATTATGTGAAAACACTGTGTCCTGGTTACAACAGATGTCTGTCTTATTGGTGCCGACGGAAGTTATGTGAAAACACTATGTCCTGGTTACAACGGATGAATGTACTGCAGAAGGACTTAGGGGTAGGGGGGAGTTATGGGCAGATCAGATACAAAGAGAAGATGACCACAGGAACTTGCATAAAGCAATGAGAGGTGCCAGGTACCTACTACATGCGCAAAATAAACAAATGCATACAAACATACATTCTTAGGTAAAAATATGCGATAGGTGCAGTAGTTGGCTATTGATTCTTTAATAGAGACCTGCCTTTTAAAATAAAGATATCAGCTTAAATGACTATTCAGTTGAAAATGTCTTCTATACTAATAGACAAATCACATTGGCCTTAAACTGTATCTGACGTGTGAAAATTTTCATTATCAAGATAATAATCAAAGCAAGACATTCCATCTGAATTTTGGTTTTAAATAATAATGTTTAGCTTTATGTTCATCTATCTTTTATAGACAAGTTATTTATTTTTTCTCATGAAATTAACTCTTTTTCCTGTAACTTGAATGGCTCTTAGTCATCCAGTACCAGTGTCATACATATAATTCTATCTTATCATACTTCTTACAACTGACATTTTGTTTTCCTGGTGCCGTGTTTCTCTGTATGCTTTTTTCTCATGTAGTCCCTGGTCCTTAGAAAGCGTTCTGTTAATGTCATGTATGAATAGATTGATGATGCAATAGCATCAATGAATGTTTAATTACTTTAACATTCTAGTAGATTGGGTTCATTTTTCAATTTTGTTTTTAGAACAGACTGCTAAAATTTTCGGTAACTTATGTTCAGCTTCGCCGCCAAATCAAACTACCCAGGTAAAATTCATGACCTGCTTTATTCTGTCTCACTCTCTGTGGTTTTAATTCTTCACAATGATTTCTTTCAGAACAGGAAAAATGAAATTGGATGAATAATCAGACTCATTTCCTTATTGAGTCCAGTGTTTGGGTTTTCACATTCCTATAAGATTATAAAAGCAGAGAAACTGGATTGAGTTTTAAATAAACTCACATGTAAATTCAGCAGAGCATGGTATTTTAGGGTCTTCTTTGTTATTTATGGTTTTTCTCTGTCACTTAAAAACATCCTACATTAAAGCAAACACACTTTTTGTAATGGCAGATATTCTAAATAATTTCATTTGGGTACGTTTAAAATTTGCTCCAAACGAATGGGCTTTTTAGCGGTGTGTTATGTTTATTTTTATAGTGGAAATATATCAGCAGAATTCCTTCATCTGCCATAGCCTGTTCCCTCTTGAAAGCAATACCTAGTTATGAATAAATGCCTTTTGGATTAAGTTCAGTACTGAGCTGTTTTCAGAAAATTACCTCCATCCTGGCTGATATCCCAGGGTACTGGCATCCCATAATGACATTGTTTACATGGGCCACCCATATTTTTTCATGATCACCCATTCTGGTGTCTATTTCAATGTCTTCAACAACATCCTGTTAACCTTATCATACAGAAAGGACAGTTTGGGAACTTCCAGAATTTATTGTACGTTTTTTCTGTTTTCCCTCTACAGATTTAACAGTGTACTCTATCAACTATTTCTTTTTTCCGTCATCAACTAAAAGTAGTGGAATTTTTCCTACTTTATTTTTTGAGTTTATTCTGGTTGTTTTTTTTCTTTCCTGCTATAAATATTTCTTTTTAAAGGCAGATCTTATCTTTCATCTTCCTCATAGTTCTGGGACCATGGTTACTGTGAGGAAACTGCCTTTTTAATACTTTAAACGAATAACTCATAAATCATACAATGCCCTGATATCTGTCATGTTCCAAAATTGCACACCTCCTTAAAGAACCTCTTTTTTTTTTTTTTATCAGTTTCTTGAAAAGAGTTGCAAGGAAAAGACTATCATGGGATGTCAAAGGCTCCCCAAAATTTAAGTTCCATAAATGTGACCTGGATAGTTTAATGAAAAAAGTAGAGTTCTAGGATTTTTGAGATTTTTGTTTCTGAAGTTCTGGGATTAGTTACAATCACTTCCATTTTAAGTTGCTCATCCAATATTTCTGATACAGGAGACATGAGTCATTTCACTGTTATTCCAGTGAGTTAAATTGACTCTATTTGTTGTCCTGGGTCTCACAAAGGACCCATTTTTCCTGAACTCTCTGGTACTTTGCTTTTAAATCTGTACATACTCACTCTATAATTTGTTTTTACATTTTATTCATGAGCCAGTGTCACAGAACTGTGTCAAAATTAGCTGTAAACTTCCCTTTTGTCACTTTTCTGCTGTCCACTTGACTAACCGATGTCAGTTAGCTTGTAAAACTAAAAGATTTGCCTACAACTCTAATCAGAGGAAAAATGGCTGTAAATTGCAACAGCCAGAGAGGGTCTCTATCACACTGTGACTGTCATTCTTAAGCAACTTGTTTTCATCATTTAAAGTTTAGGAGTCAAATAGGATTTGGGTTCAGGGCTTAAATCTTTGGGGGGGTAGGGGGTGTAAAAATAAAATCTATGGAGATAGGACTGTTCCAGGTGAAAGTTGATAGGACTTAGCTTCACACTCCGAGGAAGTCTAAATGTCGAAATTCCCCTGCCCTTGAACAAGTAAGGCAGATGGCTCCCTGCAACCAGATATTTGGGGAAGACTCTTGTAAGAAATCCTATAGTGTCGCCAAGCTCTCTTTTGTGCAAGACACGGATATGAGCTGTTTTCATCTTGGAAGGCAGGAAAGACTTGGAGAAAGAAGAAGGTAAACCAGACAGTAACCGAAGGAAAAAGATCCAATGAAGGAAGACAGGACAATGAAGCTACACAGAGCAGTGAGTACACAACATTTTTTAAACATGCAATGCCTGACACTTTAGTCAGGGGCACTGACCTCTTTTCGCTTAGACTGTCAAATAAAAAATACAATGACAACAGCCAACAAAACCATAGTTGTTTCATGTGAATGAATCAAAGCTGTATCTAATTTGTCAGATCAGCAAAAATATAAAATACATATTTTGGTGTGCCACAGAATGTTAGTAATTAGTTTAGGTGAGCCATGAGATGAAAAAGGTTGAAAATAGCTGCTTTACATTATAGACTAGTTCTTTTTTTTAAAAAAAACCACACTGTGTTATCATTTTTTTCTTACTAAACATCCCTCTCCTCTGCTTGTTCCTTTTAGATAGCCTTTAGTAGTTTCTGCTTTGCACAAAAATCATATGATCATTTCAACAAATGCAGAAAAGCATGTGATACATTTCAGCATAATTTATGATAAAAACTCCCAATAAGGTGGGTATAAAGGAAGTTCATAAAGGACACATAATGAAGGACACATTTGATAAGCTCACATCTACTGCCACATTCAATAATGAAAAGCTGAAAACTTTACCCCTGAGATCAAGAACAAGCCAAGAATGTTCACTCTGGTTACTTTTATTCAACATAGTATGGAAGTCCTAAACGGAGTAATCAGGCAAGGGAAAGAAATGAAGGCCATCCAAATTAGAAAAAATGAACTAAAACTGTCACTATTTTCAGATGACATGATCTTATATATATTAAAACAAAAACAAAAACAGCCTTGGCTGGTAGCACAGTGGATAAGGCACCGGCTTGTGAACCTGAAGGTTGCTGGTTCGATTCCCAGCCAGGGTAATTAGCAAGTTGCAAGCCAGGTCTCCAGCCAGGTCTGTGTCTGGAGGCAGGTGAAAAGCAACCACACATTCATGTTTCACTCTCTCTTTGCCTCTCTCCCTTCATCTCTCTCTGGAAATAATAATAAATAAAATCTTTTTAAAAAACCCCAAATACTTAAAAAGACTGTTAGAACTACTAAATGAATTCAGTAAAATTGCAATACAAAAAGTCAACATGGAAAAATATGTTGTGCTTCTTTACATTAACAATGAACTCTTAGAGAGAGAAATTAAGAAACCATTTGAATTTGAAATTGCATTCAAGAGAATAAAATACCTAGGAGTAAATTTTACCAAGGAGGTGAAAGATCTGTATATTGAAAACAGCAAAACATTAATGAAAGAAATTAAAGAAAGCCCAAATAGATGGATATAGTTTATGTTTGCTTATGGATTAGAAAAATTAATAGTGTTAAAATGTCCATACCACCCAAAAATATACACATCAATGCAGTCCTTATAAAAATTCCACTATTATTTTTCAAAGGAACGAATCAAACAATCCTCAAACTTCTCTGGAAATGCAAAAGAATCTGAATAGCCTAAGGAATCTAGAGAAAGAAGAACAAAGTTAGACACATCAAGCTCCCTGATTTTAAGCTCTATTGTAAAACTATACTTCTAAAGTAATTAAAACAGACCAGTATTGACATGAAAACAGACACATAGATTAATGAAACAGAGTAGAGTACAAAGAAATAAAGCCATGCATATATAGCCAATTAAATAAAACCATGCATATATAGTCAATTAATTTATGACAAAACCAAGAATATACAATGGGAAAAAGACTGTCTCTTCCATAATTGGTGTTAGAAACTTTGGACAATCATCTGTCAAAAAATAAAACTGGACTAGTATTTTTCACCATACAGAACAATTAAGTGAAAATGGATTAAGGACATCCACATAAAACATGAAACCATAACACTCACAGAAGAAAACAGATGATAAATTCTTTGACATAGGTCTTTGTGATGATTTTTTGAAGTTGACGCCAAAAACAAAAGCAGCAAAAATATATATAAGCAAGTGAGACTACATCAAACTAAAAAGTTCTTGTACATCAAATAAAACCATTAACAACATGAAAAGGCTCGCTGCTGAATGGAAAGAAATAATGCAATTTATATATCTGATAAGGTGCTAATATCCAAAATATATAAAGAACTTGTACAACTAACCCAACTGCAAAACTAAATCTGATCAAAAGCTAGGCAGCAGATCTACAGACATTTTCCAAAGAAGACATACAGATAGCTAAGAAATTCAAGAAAAGACACTCAATACCACTAACCATCAAGGAAAGGCAAATCAAAACCACAGCAAGATATAATCGCACACCTGTAAGAGTGGTTATTACCAAAACGACATGAAATATCAACTAGTAGCCACAATGCAGAAAAAAGGTAACTCCTGTGCACTGTTGGGAATGCAGATTGGTGCAACCAGTGTGGAAATCATTATGGAAGGTCCTCAAAAAGTCGAAAAGATGATCCAACAATTCCGTTACTAGGTATTTATCCAAAGAAAATGAAAACATTATTTTGAATAGCTGTATCTACCCCTATGTTTATTGCAGTATCATTTATAAAACCCAAGATACTTTTTAAAAACAGTGTCCATCAGTTTATGAATGGATAAAGAAATTGTGACATATACTACTTAGCCATGAACATGAAATCTTGCTATTTGTGACCCATGGACCTTGAAGGCCATATGCTAAGTAAAATAAATCTGAGAAAAATAAATATTATATGATCTTATATATGTAAAAATTTTAAAAAACTAAGCTCATAGATACATAGAACTGATTGCTGGTCACAAGGGGCTGGCTACTGGGTATGAGGAGGAGGAAGTGGGTGAACTGGTTTTGTTTCATTTCAATATATTATATAAAAAGTTGAAGAAAAGGAAAACTAGCTGCAGAGCTACATAAGAAACCTATTTCATGTGATTCACAAAGCAATTTGTGAATTGAAACATGGGTTCACACTTTTCCCTTAGCCTTGCAATTAACATAGTTAAAAACATTTACAAAATATATTCCATGTTTGACTATGGAATACACACATTGAGCTGCTGGTTTCTCTATTTTTTAAGCAGTTCATTCTATGATTGTTACAGTTGTATTTTCTAGCTAACTATACTTTTAGTTTGAACTCTGATTTACTAAAGAAATATTTTCCTAAATATTTTTTAATATCTAATTTGATATCACTGAGGATGTGTCATTTGGTAGTCTTCCACAGAAATCGTGTTTTAAAGCCAAGGTAGAACTAGTCTCAGAAAAAATAGTGGATGATATAGCATTTCAATGCAAAAAATTCCCTGACATTGTGACATATTGACTTTTTCCTCTAAAATATTTTTAAAGGCAACCAGAATTAAAATTGTATTCACTTTCAAACTTGCACCTTATAAGCTTTGACAGAATTATACCAGTTCTCACTGAAATTATTTTCTACCTGAAACGTAAGGAAAATAAATACACTCTAAGATCATTATTCTCTTTCTCCTATAACTTCATGTTATGAATGACTTCAACCCAATGTTATTCCACTTTCCTCTATTTGCTCACTAGCATTTAAGGATGCTTTGATCTTCAAGGCTGCTATTGTATAATTGATCAAAGGTTTTGAACCTGAAGGTAGAGTATAAGAGATTGGATTTTGAAATGTCAGTCCACCCACTCTACCTTTACCAAATAAGTTTCTGGACAGATTATTAAATTAATAAAAATGGGAAAAAAAAAAAAACAACTTTTACTCAGTTAAATACTTTGAACACAAAAAATGCATTATAATTGCCAATTAAAAATGACAGTTCAGGCATAGATGCTTGAGTTCCTGAAAATACTCAATAGACTTTTCTTAAACTATTGGTATAATTAGTTGTGTTTCCTTTATTATTAAAATTAATAACAATGCCAGAAATGTCATATTAATTTTAATCTACTAGCCTAAAATTTAATTATGCTTATTGAGTTTTAAAGAGTTTGACATTATAAATAATGCATAATATTTCCTGCCAAAGAGTTCTGATGCAGGTCATTCTAAAACCTGGGCAATTCAATGTCAGCCTTCACTGCGTGCAAGCTGCTGGTGGAACTATGAAAATAAATAATGAAAAGCAAACTTTTGCAAAGCAAATGCCACTGTAATCCCCCAAATACCCTTTTGAAGATTCAGCAGTGCAACAGACCAGTGATAGAAGGAGACCATTGGCTCCCAGGCCTCTCCTGAGCTTGCTTATGTCATCTTTCCATTGTCGTGAGAATTTGTGGAAGGAGACTCTGCATGGTGACTTGCTACCCTCATTGTCCTGACCGTGGTTCTAGGAGAGACACTGAAATTCCTTTCATTTCTCCTGATTCCTTCTGTTTCTCAACCTTTGACTTACATATCAGATGCTGAACTGCTCCTACTTTTCCTGGACAATTTTGAAGGTTAAACAAATGCTATTGAACTGTGAAAACCTATCATCAAGCTCCTACAGCATTTAATACATCAGTGAAAGACTCTCTGATGTTCCTAGTTGCAGAGATACCCAAATAGCATGGAACAAATGCTACCATATTATGGAAATAAATATTGATATAGAAACGACAAGAATTCTGCTCTGAAATGAAATTGGATTTTCCAGGGACTTATTTTTTCCAGTAAATCTTCTTAAGATGCTCTTCCTATACCTAGTCTAATAAACTAGTTTATTTTTGAAATCAGAAGAAACACAAAATGTATTTTCCTTAGAACTCAAAAATGATAAAATTTAGCCCTAATCCACTGAGGCTTTTAAAGTATAAATAAGTAATAGAATGTAAGGTGGGGAGATCTTTAGTTCCATTTACTAGGATTCAATTTGAATACACACATTGAGCTGCTGGTTTCTCTGTTTTTTAAGCCGTCCATTCCATGATTTTTACAGTTTTATAAATTGTTCCTTTCTCAGGACAATAGAGTTCAGTAATTTTATACCATAAAGAATGTGTATCTGAAAGGTTGGAAGTATGGTCACAGTGCTAATAAAAACTGAGTTATGGTTTTGAATGTCATGTGATCCATTTGCAGGCGTTCAGAACAATTTAGACTTCATCATCCATTCTGTCTCCCCATGCAGGGCTGACACCATGTCATTATCCAACACAGAGATCTTTACAAATCCAAAAATAAGTCCTGACTCCCACTATATATTTTTTAAAAACTGTACGGTAATTACGCTCACATGGTTGATACTTGCAACACAGTAACTCTCTGAAAATGAATACGAGTTCAATGGACATTTTATTTCTGTGTTGGAGACTTCACCCTACTTTTTGCTGTTAGTTCAGTGCAGCCTGTAGCCAGACAGAAAATCACTCTTTTCTCTGAAGTTGGCAGGAAAATGAAACTTTCCAGCATTGTAGTCCATGACTTCCTGTAACTTTCCAAACTCGAACACCACTTACCTAAAAACTACCTAGATGAGTATTTGTAGAATTATGGTAATGTTTTTATTTCCATTCTGCTGTAATTTGCCCTGAGCAAAAATGTGAACCAAAGGCATTAGCAACAATATTTATAATATGCATAAATACGCACCATATGCCCACGTAAACTGACATAGTAGTATATGTCATGGAGTAAGACAATAGTAACTGAAAGTGTTACGTAAATAAACCAGTTTCATTGTGGAGGTAGAATTCTTGATTCTTTTGACATGATATATAAAATATCCTTGTTGAGAATAAATAAACCTTAATTATGTTATATGTTTATAATATGTAATATGTTATAATATAATGTTATAAATATAATAGAATATAACAACCATTTGAGAACAATGTGTTCATTTAAGATGTTTTAATCTTATAAATCTGTACATAATTTGGAAATGAGAATCAAAACTACAAAGAGGTTACTACCTCACACCTATTAGAAGGGATCTTATCAACAAGACAAGGAGTAACAAGAGTTGGAGGGGTTGTGGAAAAAAGGGACCTGCATTCACTGCTGGTGGGAAGGTACATGGATCCAGTCACTGCGGAAAACAGTATAGAGCTTCCTCAAAAAATGCAGAATAGTGTTACCACATGGCCCAGCAACCCCTTTTCTGGATATATACAAAAAATGGAAAGCATTATTTGCAAAGATACCTGCACCTCTATGTTCACTGCAGCATTATTCACAGTGGGCAAGACAGGGGAACAGCTGAAGTGTCTTTTGATTGAGGATTGAATGAAGAAAATGAGGTGCACATGTAACCATGGAGTATAACTCAGCCACGGGAAGAGATGAAATACTGCCATTTGCCACAACATGGATGGATCTGGAGCATGTCATGCTAAGGGAATTAGGGCGGACAGAAAAAGTTAGGAACCATAGGATTCTACTAATAGGTGGGATATCCAACTAAAAATAAACCATAACTCATAGACACAGACAACAGTATGGTGGCTACTAGAGGGGAGGGAGTGGGAAGTTAGGAAAAGATGAAAGGAGGTCAAATCTGGTGTTGGAAGATGAGTTGACCTTGGGTGGTAAACGCACAGTGCGATGTACTGATGATGTATCAGAATTACACACATAAGATCTTATTAACCAGTATCACCCCAATACATTTTTTAAACAAAGAGAAATCCACTGCCTTAAAAATAGGCATACATGACTTTCATAATTTTTTAAAATCCTCACCAGAGAATGTTTATTGATTTTAGAGAGAGAGGAAGGGGGAAAGGAAGAGGAAGAGGGAGAGAGAGAAATATCTAAGTGAAAGAAGATGATTGAGCAGTTGCTTCCCATACACACTGTCATCAGGGATCGAATATGCAACCTAGGCATGTGCCCCAACTGGGGATTGAACCTGCACCCTTTTGTGGACCTGTCAGTGCTCCAACCAACTGATCTATCTGGCCAGGGCTACATGACTTTTCAAATGGAAACAAAATGGACTGATGGATTTTTAATAGCACAATACATGCATGGAGTTGCCTTCCGCCAGCCAGCGTATGTCCTCAAGTGTTACTATTCTTGATTTTGAGGTTGGAACAGATATGAAACAAAACACCGTTCTGCATCCAGGGCTT
Organism: Noctilio leporinus; assembly: GCA_004026585.1. NCBI lineage: Eukaryota > Metazoa > Chordata > Mammalia > Chiroptera > Noctilionidae > Noctilio > Noctilio leporinus. The sequence continues at coordinate 294,419 of PVIW01001147.1, forward strand.
CTGTCCTGGTGACTTGGGGAGAAGGGGCTTCTTCAGTGTGTCCCTCCCCTTTTCCATTCCCAGTCAAGGGAACACAATTTGTGCGTTTCTAATTTACCTGCAGGTCATATTTTTCTTTTAAGTGCTTTGGGACTTTGTGTTCCCACCAGGTCAGGGCTACACTTTTTGTTTGTTTCAGAAATGTGGCTCTTGGGTTAATCTCACTCACATGGCTGCTCATTGAAAGACAATAAATTGCTCTGTTACTACTCTCTGCCCCAAATATATATTCTCATCCTGTTGGCTTATACTATGTGAGAGCATCCCTTACAGCTCATTTGTCCCCTGCAAACATTCTTGAGGACAGGACGTGCCAGGCACTCATAAACTCTGAGGACACAAGTCCAATAGCACATCACGTTCGCCTGGGAACTCCCAGCCTCGTGGGAAATAAATAAAATAAAGCAGTGGTTGCATCCAGTGAAACAGGTGTTAGGTCATTATTCTGTGGCAACTGAGAGATGGGACACCTGGCTTCTTTTCTGTTTTGATATAGTTATTAAATCTCCCTTAGAAAAATGTCAAAGAGATCCCTGGTCCATGTAACATGATAAAACTCCTGCCAACTCATAACAATTCTTCTCAGGGTAATTGAACGTATCCTCTGGGGACACCATATGGAGGAGTGTGATGGTGAAGAAGAATGTGAAAATGTCATGGGTCCTAGGTGTATGGAGGCCTGGGGACAAAAGTCTGGGGAAAGGCTATATGAAGGATCTCCTGAGCATGGGAAGATTGCAAAGACGTATTGGAAATATGTAAATCTTGCATGCTAGCATTTCCTCTTAAAAAAGCAAGGGGGAAAATCTTGCTGTGTTTTCAGTAAGAGAGGCGTTTATACAGTGCCATCAGATCGTTGCCTGTGACTTTTGTCACTGAGTGACTTTAGGGGCTTGCTTAGATCATTGTCAGCTAGTGGCTCATCAGTCTGTGGGGTGTGCTGAGGTGATATGAAACCATGTAGGTCATTAGCATGTTGCATGGAAATAAAGGAGCCCTTGGCATCATCAATGGGCCTCAGGCAGTATAAAGCAATTCCCGTACCTGGTACATGAAGAGTTCAGAGCATCTGAAGAAGTGGGATGCAGAAGCAGGGAGGAGACTTCAACTGCCCAAGCCTAAAGATACCCGAGAAGAAAATTAATGAGGCGGACACCAGCCTCTGTAGTTGGAAGCACATAATTACATAGCTATCTAATGTGTCGATGGTAAATTCAGAGTGGACACATTTCCTGATGTGTAATAACTATAACTCTCAGGCCTCTGTAAACCCTGTGAAGAGAATCTTGACAATTTTCTAGCACAGATAAAGACACAAGCAGGCACTGATAAAAGAAAACTCAAGCTCTTTATTGACTAAGTAAATGAAAACAGGCTCCTGGTTATCACTTTTCAAAAATGAAGTTGGTTAAAATGGCTAAATATATTTTCTACATATGGCTGAAATGAACTTTGGCAAATGGCTAATGGGAGTTTATTTTCTATGCAAGTGGCGCCCCCAAAAGAAAGTTTTAAAAACTAATTAAAGAGCCAAAAGTAGTCTTCTGTCACATTTTCTGCTCTGAAGAAACTCAGGGTTATAATCCTTCAAGAAGTCCAGTCTCCTGGACAATAGTGTGGTGATTATCGAGGAAAAGGGACCTAAATAATCATGGAAAAAATTCAATAAAAATTAAATTGAAAAATCATAACATAAAACCAAAACAGAAGAAACATGGACTGGAAGTATGTACCAAGGCAGAATTTGTGGTCTGCGTTTTGGGCCAAGACTTTCATGTATGTCATCTTTTTCTGGAGATTCATGTTTCTTCAAGAGTTTTTAAATCTCAATGTGAATGGTGCAGAAGACAAACACGTGAAAGAAATGACCCAAACAAATCCTAGGCCCTACTTCTGCCACCAGGGTTTTTGTGTGTGTGTTTGGTTAGGTCACCACTGATCTGCTCTTTTTGATTTTTTTAAATGTGCTAAAGTTCGAATTCTGGGAAGCACAGAATTGCAAACAAATTCTAGACTGGTTAGCTTGACCATTCTGTCTGCTCTGAGCATCAGAGCGGTCTTTAATATTTTTTAATACAACTGCCTTGAGCACCTGATAAACTCGATGAAGTGCACACTGGTACACCCATGGCAGATGATGAAGCTGAGGTTAATAGAAGTTTTGCAAAATATCAAAGGACACTCAGCTAGTTAACAGCATAAGTTGCATTGAAACTCAAGTTGGTGTTATTTTTCCATCAGGAAAAAAACAAAACAAAATGTGTCCAATATTATAAAGGTTCTTCCCTTACAAAACAAGCCAAAAAACAAAAACAAAAATAAAAAAAGAATTAAATTAAAAAAGAGATTTGGATGGGCACTAAAGATGAAGATCCAGTTTGGCTTCACCGCTGGAAAATAATTCAGCCCTGACTTGGTGGCTCAGTGAATTGAGCACTGGTCTGCAAACCCAAGGGTCGCTGGTTCGATTCCCAGTCAGGGCACATAACTAGGTTGCAAGCCAAGTCTCCAGCCAGGTCCTCAGTTGGAGGCAGGTGAAAGGCAACCATATATGGATGCTTCTCTCCCTTTCTTCCTCTCTCCCTGCCCTTCCTTCTAAAACATAATGAATAAAATGTAAAAAAAGAAAGAAAAAATTCCAAATAAGTGGTGGATTATGTTTATGTCACAAACTGTGGCGATGATTTCATGGATATACACTTTTCTCTAAATTTATCAAGTTGAATACATTCAATTCAGGCAGTTTTTTATGTCAATCCTATCTCAATACAATGACTGAAAAACAAAACAAACAAAACACATGGTTTGGGGAATGAGAGTAGATAAGTGAATAAGATGTATTGAACACAAAAGGCTAAAGAAAGCTGGGAAGTAAATAAATGGTAGTGCTTTATGTTAACATTCCAAAGAGGAAAATGTTTATTTTATCCTGTCATTGTTTTTCCTCTCAGAAGCACAAGAGATTATAAGTGAAAATAATAAGAATAACATTTGAAGATATGTTTAATTATTTTTTATAATCATGCATCCTCTTCAAAATATATTTATACACGCACATATGTCTCTTTCAGAACTTTTAAACTAGTGTGTGGTTCTTCAAAATATCATACATTTGGTATCTGTATGACCAAGCTATATTCTTAAAGGCAATTTTTATTTTTCATGTAGCTGTAAACTTTGTTTTGTTTGTTTTTCTTTCCACTTTGATATGTTGTCTGAGTTGTGTGTGCTCTAAGACAGATATATATTATATATTGGATGGCACCTTTGCTTTACTTTTGACTTATAAATTATTCACCAAAATTTCTTTTCCAGGTTGGTCTTTGAAGGCACTGTACAGTGAATACCTAAGTTGAAATTTTATGGTAGAAGAGATGATTTTGTTTCTCATGCATTTGGTATAGGAAAATTTTAAGATGTGGTTTTTATCTTTTCAGAATGTGTTTTGAACCCATGATATGTGGTGTAGAATTATGACACAGATGTTTTGCTGATGCCTTTCTTAGCAAGTTGCTATACTTTGTTCAATTTTTCACACTTTATAGAATAAGAAGTTAGTGATTTTTCAAATAAAGTTATAGTTTTGTGATCAAAACAACAAATAGTTACCAACTTTTCAATATTCTGTATGTATTTTTAGTCAACTTTCTTTTGAATATAATCAATCAAAACTCAGAAGTTACATTTTAAAATTAAATTTTATTAATTTCTTGTTAGGATTATTTCTGGACTACCCATCATAGCTTCTATGACTCTAGATTTCTTTTTAAACATGAAATATTCACATTTTGTCTGAGTACTATCAAAAGGGATTTGGACAGTCTTTGTTGACTATATAGTACTTATCAAAAATATGTTTACGTTAAATATAAGAAACATTTAATTGTGAGTTATTAATGGGTTAAAGGGAGCATATAGTTCTTTCCAATTTGCCTCACTTCTAACACATCAAAAGCTAGTTTAAATATTGTTTATTTATTTTCAAAAATTTTTATTTATTTATCAAGATTTTATTTATTATTTCCAGAAAGAGAGGAAGAGAGAGAGAGGCAGAGAGGGAGAGAAACACGAACGTATGGTTGCCTTTTACCTGCCTCCAGCTACAGACCTGGCTGGAGACCTGGCTTGCAACCTGGTTATGTGCCTGGCTAGGAACTGAACCAGCGACCTTTGGGTTCACAAGCTGGCGCCTTATCCACTTATTTATTATTTTTAGAGAGAGGGGCAGAAAGAGAGGAAGAAAGGGAGAGAAGTATCCATGCATGGTTGCCTTTCACCTGCCTCCAGCTATGGACCTGGCTGGAGACCTGGCTTGCAACCTAGTTATGTGCCCCGGCTGGGAATTGAACCAGGGACCTTTGGGTTCACTGGCCAGTGCCTTATCCACTGTGCCACCAGCCAGGGCTAAATACTTTATTTTTATAAGTAGGTATGTTTCAATGTGCCTAATTACATGGCAACAAATGATGATAGATGCATACGAATAACCTCTAAGCTTATTTATATACCCTTTGCTGAATAGATGAGAGTTGGTTAATGCAATGTTTGCAGCAGTGCGTTCAAGGATGTGAATGAAATAATATTGTTTTTGACAAAAGGGTCAAGAGTTGACATGCACTAGGTCCAGGTTCTTGATAGCTGGCAGGAGTAAACAAGTTATCAGAGATTCACATCAGGAGATTATAATGGTCAGTCTACCTTCAAGCCATTCATTACGCTCGGGATCACAGTCCCACAAGACACCAGTGGCACCACTAGCTGCCAGTGTGACTTGACAGAGCACAGAGAGATTCCAGGAAGAGTCACAAGGGACTTGAGTGTAGTGTGAAGAAGTGTGGACACCAAGGGAACTATTTCAGGAACCTGCAGGGTGTATGCTAAATTCGTTTTTTGCCTTAGGTAGTTACCAACTGTGTATCCTGTAAATGCAAGCTGGCCTCCCTTCTATGGAATAAGGTTAAATGGCTCCAGGAATATCTCCCTGTGCATTGAGGTATTTAAAAGGGTAATAGGCTAAAAGGTATCAAGACAGAATTAGAGAAATAATGCATGTGTAAAACCAGAAAGATTAAAACGCCAAGGAGAAACATACAAATGAAATAGTATGTGAGGAAATGTAAAATTCACAGAAGAAGCAATGAAAAGAAGGTATTTATCCTAATTTACAAGCCACTGCAGAGTTTTTGTAAGAAAGCCTATGGGTTGAGAATATTAAGGGAAGAGGGAGGAAAAGTAGAAGAAGAAGGATGAGAAAGATAAGAAGAAGAGGAGGGAGGAGGGTGGGGGAAAGAGAAAGAAAAGGAGGAAGAAGAACTTTATTTCATGTTTATTTACTAATAAGGATCCTGAAAGACAAACAACTACATGAAGTCTTTCTATCTTTGCTAATGTCCATCCATTAATATATTCACTCATTTTTTCTATTAAGTATCACCAAGTTGCATAGTTTGTGGTGGTCCTGGCTGAGGAACATGGAACTTGATTTGTAGATATAAGGTAAATGGCATGTTCTTTTTTGGGGATCATATCTAACACATGACAGAGTCAGCGAGTCCTTACTGAACTACACACTTTTGACAATGTAGATGTAGAGAAACATCTACAGTGTTTCTCTAGAGATTTTTTTATGGGCCAGGGCAGCAAAATGCTGGAATTTTGCCACAGTAAGGGATTTACTCTTTTATGGTTAGTCTATAGAGATTTGGGGAGAGAAAGTAGGTTAGATGAATTGAATACCTATGACGTTAATGATTTTTGAACACTGAATTTTAATAGCAAATAAGCTTATTTTTGATAAGAAAAAATAGAGAAAATATCGGGTTGGGTGGAAGGAGCATCAAATGATAAACCATCATTTTAAGATGAATCAGAAATGAGGAATAAACATAGAAAAATACTTCTGAGATTAGATAATTATAAAAGAAGTCAGGTTTACCAAGCAGAATATAAGTACGTCTGGTTACACAATAATTTTAGTAGTACATATTAGAAATAATGTTAAGAGCACTTGTGAACTTATATATGAATACATTACACACACTTCTTAATTTAAATAGGAAATGTCATAACTTCTAATGTTAGGAAGTACATAATTTTATAGGTATGGGTCTGGGGATTGAAGTAGAACAATGCTGACTAAATAACAAGAGAAAAAAATCCGTTTGGCATTTCCTATGCAGGGATTATTTTTATTTTTATTTTTTAAAGATTTTATTTATTGTTTTTAAAGATAAGGGAAGGGAGAGAGGCAGAGAGGGAGAGAAACATCCATGTATGGTTGCCTTTCACCTGCCTCCAGCTATGGACCTGGCTGGAGACCTGGCTTGCAACCTGGTTATGTGCCCTGGCTGGGGATCCAACCAGCGACCTTTGGGTTCGCAGGCCAGTGCCTTATCCACTGTGCTACCAGCCAGGGCCAGCCTATGCAGGTATTATTGAACAAAAACTAGGATTAAGTAGCTATTAATCACTTTAGTTAAAATAAAGGAAGTCATTTTGTTAGGAAAACAAAATATTTAAGTCCATTCAATGAAAACAAATAGTTGTCTTTTCTAACTTTGGTTATAAAAGGTATGCATGATATAATAAATTAGAAACATTTTTCTCGAAGTACCTATAAAATTTCATCCTGATAAATAACATTTAATAAACCACCTAGTTATATTTCTATGCATGTTAAGGAAACAATGCATAAAATTGAATTTGAATAATAAGCCAAGATGGTAAGTTGGACATAATGAATAACAAGCTTTTCAGAGCGCTGACTACTAAGTTGGCCTTTTCTCTTCAAATATTAATAACTGTAAATAGCAATATTTGTTCCAAGGAGTCTCACATTTGTAAAGATATCTTAGTGGAAAGGATATGAGTGGTTCATGGCATCATAGAGTTACAACAAGGAATGGCTGTGATATGAAAAGTATAAACCGCATGTGCAGGGGCAATTCTCCAGGCCACAGAGAATGGGGGGGAATGCAGATGGAGGCGACAGTGCAGTGCTGGCAATGGGTGGGGTGGGAGAGGACACACTGTGCTCTTCTGTCACCCACTCACCTGCAGGGGCAGCATCACTTCCGAGGAAGGGGTAGCCCTTGTCATTGTCTCCCCCAGGGGTGTATTTGCTATTTGAAATAAAAAACAAAAGCACTATACACCCTAGATATGTCCTTCAAATGATTTCTCTAAGCCTATTTCTTGATCTACACCCCAAAGGTGTTTTTATATAAAAAAGATTGAATTGCTTTAGGAAGATTGCTTAAAAGTTGCATGAATATATAACGTTGTATAAAGATGACTACAGTTCCAAATGCGCTGCACGTTGAAAATCACTAAGGATAAACAAACTTCATTCTCAAATAGGCACTAAGAAGTAGAACAGGGAAACGAAAGCTATTACTTGGTGTGGGGATAATACAATTTTGTTAACAGGTGAGAAAGGAAAAGTGGAACTTCTCAACATCTCAGTATCTCCTGCTTTAGTCATTTCATTCAGCAGTGATAATCCATAATTATTATTACCCATAATAGTATCCATAATTGAGACCCTAATGCTTTAAACATATTAATATGTTTCAATTGCTATGACCAGGTGAGTTACACATCAGAATGCAAAGAATGTCTATAGATAACATCAAAGTTTCATTGTAATAAACCAGAAAATATGGGGGGGCATAACTGGATGCCATAATATTTTGAAGTAGATAAAGTAGATGTTGGAAACTACGGATGAGTAGTTGATGATGTGAATTCCAAGGAAAGCTATAGAAATATTGAAAATATTGATAGCCCATGGCTGAAGTGTGGGACTCCATAGTTAGAAGTGAATTTGTTCTCTGGCTTCATGATTTCATAGTTATGTGTCTCTGAAAATTAACTGTGCTTTCTAAACCTTAGTTACTTCACATAAAAATGGATATAATAATAGTTTTTACGTAGCAAAGTTGTTCATAAAATAAAGGGATATTGCCTAGAATATAATTAGCACTCATAATATAATTTTCTTAATACTCTTTTTCTTAAATATTTTTAAAAGATTTTATTTATTATTTTTAGAGAGAGGGGAAGGGAGAGAGTCAGAGTGGGAGAGACATCCATGTATGGTTGCCTTTCACCTGCCTCTAGCCATGGACCTGGCTAAAGACCTGCTTGCAACCTGGTTATGTGCCCTGGTTGGGAATCGAACCAGCAACCTTTGGGTTCGCAGGCTGGTGCTTTATCCACTGTGCCACCAGCCAGGGATTAATTTTCTTAACACTCTTAATATATAAAATGCTTATGTACACATAGGAAAAAAAGGAAAGCAGACTTCCTAATAGTTGAATTTAGTATGAGGTCAGTAAGAATAAGTTGTTCTAAATTGAATTCTTCTATTTTTAATAGAGTTCCTAAATTGGTCAATTAAAATGAGACCATACACAAAAGGCATTATAATTGCACCAAGACATTCAACAATTCCCTTTATAGTAAAGAAATTTAGGGAAAATTAAAGTTAGGTGACAATTAGGAGTATTTATAAATGACAAAATAATGTACCCTAGCAATAATGACAAAAGCCAGCATGGATCGGTTATTTCCCAGTAATATGTTGAGGAGAAATGTGCTTTGATCATGCTCTAGGTAGTATTTCAATCAGCAACTTGAACTTAGAGAGAAATGCCATGCTAATCAAAATATAACATGATTAAAGGTTAGAAACCATGGTTAATGTGGTAAGATAGATTTTGAGATTCTCAAGTACCTCAGAAATAAAAAACAGAGCAAAATAAAGTACAAATGGTTAAACCTGTAATATGGATTACTGTATTTATATTTTTTAAAAAGACCCAAAAAGGAAGAATCCCTGAAGAATAGCATTAAAACATTTGAAGATTTTGGGTAACTACAAACTCATACTTAATAGTATAATGTGATTCTAAAATAACTGATATAAGCAGAGATCCCATGAATGAAATCACAGCATTTTACAATGTTTTATCACGAAGTCCTCTATTTCAATAACCCTATTTGCTAACTGACAGAGCACGTAGAAGAGTTAGTACAATGTCTTGCCTAGAATAGGTACTCGATAAACATGAATTTTCTTCTATGGAATTGTGGAATACTCAAAGGAAAATATGCATGATCTCAGGGGAGTAATGGACACTACATTTTCCCAGGGGATTTTAGCCTTTTGGTGGAGTAGGGGAGTTGGAGGTGACACGAGACCTGTGATATTGGTATAATTATCAGGAGTGGACAGATTGAAACTGTTAACAGCTATCCTTCCAACGGGAAATGCTTGACAGTGTCGCTAGGAGGTGGAGGGGCCACATTTTATAAAATGCACAGCCATCTTAAAAATACTTCTACTACTAATGTAGAATTAGTGCCATGAAAATAGGGAGTATCATGTAACTGAACACGGCTGAAGGGCTAGCCGTTGTGGGTCTTGTGAAAGGAATGACATCCTGGGAACAAAATGACGATGCATGACCTCCAGTGTGCTCCCCAATTCAAACATATTGAAGAAAAAATAGACAGTTAATATATGGAAGTCACTTGTGATTATAACATTAATTATACCTTGTCCCATACTCTACAAAATGCACTAGACTGTAGGATAAGGATGATTGCATTTAACATGAGGATATTGGGCATAGCAATTGTTACACTTCTTCTTTGGGTCTTTTCCTATATTGCCTGACTGTTCATGATTGCTGAAGATGTGTAAAATAATTACAGTACATTTTATGGCTGACATAAATGTTATATTAGAGGCAAAATACAGAAACATGAGACAGATGGCAAGATCATGGCATTTTTGTGGTGCCACAGAAGTTGGGTAGTTAGTGTATGTGTCCTGCACAATGAAAAAGATTTTAAAAATCTCTGGTTCAACCTTTCAACAGATTGACCTTGCAACTGAGACTTTGCAGGAAAGCCTTTCTAGCACTGTGAGAACACACTATCTGAACCAAAAACTGGTCACCGCTGCATCCTTTTGATTGATTTATGACCGAAAGAGGGAATTGTGAATGTCAGTGAGGCTCTATAAATCTGATGGGCTTGGTAACAGAAGGTAACCTCACAGGGAGATCTGATCACAAATTCCTAATTGGAGAGGTCTGGGGGTAATCAAACTCAGACCTATAAATTTCCCTACTAAAAGCTTTACCTTTAAGCAATCCTAGTGTAGTGCTCTTGTGCATCTTGGTTTACCCACCTTCCAAAGCCTGGGGGTGCTAACCACCCACCAGGGAGCATAATCCTGCTACCTCACCTGCAATCCAATAATAAAGGTGGGCCAGCCTTGCTTTCTCCCATGTTCCTGTGATCTTCCTCGTATTTGCTTCGTAAATCCAAATGTGAAAGACAGAGAAAAAAGAAAAGGAAGTAAGGAAGGGAGGGAGGGAAGGAGGGAGGAAGGAAGAGGGAGGGGAAGGAAGGAAGAAAGGAAGGGAGGAAGGAAGAATGGAAGGAAGGAAGGAAGGATAGAGGAAAGAAAGGATGGAGGAAAGGAAGGAAGGAAGGAAGGAAGGAAGGAAGGAAGAAACCTGCAATTCTGTCACGGTGTTCCCGGAGGTGAAATAGATAGGAAGGCTACTCACTTCCTGAGTGCATTTAGCAGACAAATTCTAGGTCAAGGGAACAAACGACAAATGTGAATCATAACAACGGGGAGTAACAGTGCCTCAATCCACTTCCAGACTTGAACCAGTTTACAGGCCCAGAACTTCCTGAGTGGAGGGGAGGCCTGGTGTCCTTACCGAAGGGCCCTGAGCACAACCAAAAGTGTGTGCTGTTTTTCCTCCCCTGGGCCTTCCCCAAGGAGACCAGACTTTCACTAGAGCAACTGTTTGTTGGGGAAGCGATCAGACCTTATGCTTCGTTGCAATCAATATGGCCTGGCAGGTGTGTAGAACAGGACACTTCTGGGTGTTCTCTGGGGTTTCTGATTGGGCAGGGCTTAGGAATTGGCATTTCAAACAGATTGTCAAGGCCCTGTTAATGCTGCCAAACCAAGAACTCCAGGGTGAGGAATGCTGTCTGCTCAATATTTGGAGTCAGTGTGTTCAGAAACAAATTGAATAGCCTATCCTTTAAACCTAGGTTCTTTTTGTGCTTCCAGCTTTGGTCTTAATCAAGGTAGTTGGTGCTTACATAAGGTCTTCCAGATCTTAGCAGGAGTGCGCTCACGCATTTGGAGAGCCGTGGACAGGGAACAGCTTGATGGAGCTGTTTGAATTGGCCTTGGGGTTAAGCGGACAGCCTGCTCAACACACCAAGGGCATGGCCTCCTCCAGTGAGGGCCTCCCGCCCAAAATGCACGCGCAACTAGCAGCCAGATTCCTCCTTTCTTTGTAAAACTTCACTGGCCAACCTTGATGGCAGGGATAAGCCTTTAGTTCCAGATTGCAATTTTCAAGCTGTCAAGGAGAAGTAAGGGCATTGGGGGATTGTAGTAACTATAGATTGTGCTGTGTGTTTTCTGTATTTGCTTCAGTGTGATTTTTATGTTGGTAAAATGGTGATATAAATAACTTTCTCAGGAAAAAATGAAAGACAAAATATATTTAACACCTACTAAGAGACAGGACGCATGAGAAACATTGGGGATACATGATGTAACTAGGATTTTCTCAGAGTCTATCATTGATGCCAATAGCATTACTTCCTTAGCTTAAATTAAAGATTCACATCTATATTGATAGATAGAAACACATACTAAATTATAGCTGATGGACTTACACACTCAAAACCTCAAACATTTAATCCTGTAAGACTGTTAGCCTTTCCTTTCATGGATTCGTATTAGAAGATAAGCAGAGATCAAAACAAAACAAAATAAATACTTCAAAAATGCTACAATTATATAATAATGAGAATGTCTCCATTGGACTTCTGAATGGCTTGAAGAATGTCATTAATAGCTTCACATAACAGCAAGTTTAAAGAATAATTCCAATGATATTTTTCACAGAAAACAAAATCCTGAAATTTATATGGAACCACAAAAGACCCCAAATAGTCAAAGCAATCTTGAGGAAGAAAACAAAGCTGGAGGTTTCCCACTCCCTTATTTCAAACACTATTGTGAAGCTGTAGTAATTAAAACAGTATGGTATCAGCATAAAAACAGACACATAGACAAATGACACAGAAACAGAAATAAACCCAGCTACATTTGGTCAATTAATTTATGACAAAGGAGCCAGACATATGTAGTGGAGGAAGGACAGTCTCTTCAATGAATGGTTAGGAAAATTTGACAGCAACCATAAAAGCAAGAAAGAACAGTGGATCATTATGTGACACAGTAAACAAAAAAAATTAACTCAAAACGGATTAAAGGCTTGAACATAAGACTTGAAACAATAAAACTTCTAGTAGCACACACAGGTAAATTCCTTGACATAAGACTTGGTGATAATCTTTTTTGAAGCTGACTGCCAAAACCAAAGCAGCAGAAGTAAAAATAAACATGTGGGTCTACATTAATAAGCTTCTGCGCACAAAAAAAGAAAAAGAAACAGAAACAGAAAAAGTAAATACCCTCAACAAAATAAAAAGGCAATGTAGTGAACAGGAGAAAACTGCAAACCACCCTGCATGGAGGGCCAGCATTACCTACTGACCCATTGACCTTCCTTCTGCTAATGCCTCAACTTCCTTGATGTTCCTTTAACTTTTCAAATATATTTAATATGAGCGTCTTTCTTCTACTTTTTTCCTCTCTACCTGGGAAGGTATTCTTCTGGGTGTACACTGGCTGCTTCCACATTTCTCAAAAAGGTCTAATCTGTTCTCATTTATTTAACACATCCAGCTGCCTCCCACCATTTCCCCAGAACTCCCGTACTCCCTTCATGTCCTGCTGAATTTTGTTTCCATTGCACTCTTTACCTATTAACATGCAATATGTTTTACATGTGTATTATGTTTATTGGTTGTTATAAAAATGTACGCTCCATGGACAGAAGGAAGGACTTTGTCTTTCTGTGCATTGGGATGTCCACCCTACATGCCTTGAAAAGTTTCCATCACCAATTGACCATCCAGTTAGGGAGCTTTGGGACTCATTTAAATCATGTTTAAATCAACACACAGGAAGAGTATGGAAGAAAAGACTGCTTGATTCAGAGCTGGCGTTCCATGCATTTATCTTTCCTTCATACCCTGGCTCCTGGTAAAGAGAAATATAATGTTGTATAACAGAAGGTAATATCTTATTAAGTATAACCTTTTGGTCGCCCCTAGTCTTTAGCTTACTTGGCTTTATTCCTTTTCATCTCTTCAGAGATGCTTTTTTAGAACTAAGTAGAATAATACCCATACACACACCCACAGTCCCTACACTATTACCACTTTCTTTATAAAAGTAGTGCATTGGTCATCATTTATTCATCATTCTACTTACATCTGTACCTTGCACAAAATAGGCTGTGATGAAATTAATGTTGAAATTTAGCTATAGCATAGAGATCTAGGGAGAAATCAAATTCTTTTGTGGTAATGCTACAAATTCAGATTACGTCATTCTGTCAATGTTTAACTTTTCAGGGCAGAACGATATCAAATATCAGCTAAAATAATAATGGGTTTAACAAACATATGCTGGAAGAATTGATGTTGTACAATTTCAAATAGTATTAGTTGGCTTGCGTCTTGGAATGTTTGGAATGACTGTGAGCATGACCGCAATCAAAACTGGTGGCAAAGTACGTAGACCTGTGGACAAGATCATAAATGGGACTACTTGCATTTCTGAGTCATCCCTACAAGTTGAGACTGAATGAATTGTTTTCAACGGAGTCACCTAGGTGTGTAATCCCAGGTTCCATCCCACAAGTACCAGATCAGGGCTCTGCATGTAGAACCCAGGGACCTGCATGGTGTTTTAGCTCCTGAGATAACCCACTAGCCACTGTACTATAAGACAATGGGGTAACCAGGTTCTGAAAGACTCCACCTTCTTAAGAGAAATAAAAACATCTTAAAAATGTAGGCTTGAGTGTGTGACTGAGCGTTCAGCTTTAAGAAACATCAAATCCATGTGCTTGTATCCAACTATCTCTTTTAGAAGAGAAGAGCAAAACACAAAAGTATTTTCATGTTTTTCTGGCCATTTTTTTAAAAACTCATTTATTGTTCATTAATGAGAAGCTACTTTGGAAAAATCACCATTAATAATGTGATTCACAGCTTTATTTCCATTTTTTAATAAAGGTTTTATTTATTATTTTTAGAGAGAGGGGAAGAGAGAGAGGCAGAGAGGGAGAGAGACATCAATGTGTGGTTGCCTTTCACCTGCCTCCAACTACAGACCTGGCTGGAGACTTGGCTTGCAACCTGGTTATGTGCCCTGGCTGGGAATCGAACCAGTGACCTTTGGGTTTGCGGGCCGGCACCTTATCCACTGAGCCACCAGCCAGGGCCTATTTCCATTTTTAAATGTCAGTTTTATTTCTCCTTGATGCTTACTTTTTAGATACTCTACCAGGAGAAATACAATTTCTAAAAATATTAGAATTCTGCCTTTTAGACATTGCCAAGCACGAAAGAACAAGCAAACCTTAAAATTCTATCTCTAACACAAATAATTTTAGCCAGGTGGAACCCTACTTGAGTCCTCTTTCTTGGTCTAATTTTGTACAGATACCATGTTTCATAAACACAAGTTGACTGCTTCTTCAAATTCAATATGGTTGATACACTATGTTCCCATCAACAGTTTCCTGCTGTCTAGTCAAAACAACTGTCAAAAATAAGTTAGATTTGCAGGTCAGACCTTGCTCAGGGCATAACCTACCCTGGCTGTCTTTTTTCACATTATGCAAAAGAAACAGCCATTCTTTTTTGTTGTTGTTTTGTTTGCTAAGGTATGCAAAGTTGCAGTGGCATTTTATTTAACATTTTGTAGGTTTCTTCTTCTTTCCCTTTTAGAAAATCAACTCTGTTGATGCTTTAAAGGCATAAAATAATATATTGCCTAACCCATAAAAATACATAAGCTGTATGCTGGCAGTTAGTGCACAGTTAGGTATGTTCATATGGTATATATGTCAACGATTAATACTAATTAAAGTGCCCCACCAATAATAAGTATTTTTAATGAGTAATTGTTTATTACTTATTTAAGAGATATTAGTTTACTGAAAACATTGTTGGACATTTAAAATAGTTTGTCAGTCTTAAATCTAGGTGAAAGACAGCACTGTTGTTTAAGATTGGGTTACCAACTAATGCCTCTGGTAAAGACAGTTTAGTCTTAAATTGTGGCATTCAAGGGCGGGGTCAAACAATGAAATTTATTTATGAAAAATTGTGTATTTATTCTTACATGCTGAAATGTCAGTCACCTTCAAAATACTCTCCATTTGATGCAACACACCTATCCAGACATTTTTCCACTGCTCAAGTAGTTTTTGAACTTGTTGATTTTGATGCCTTTCAGTGTTTCTGCTCTCTTTTGTTGCACCTTCTTCACATCAGTGAAACATTTCCCTTTGAGGACATTTTTCTTTAGGGAATAAAAATTAGGGAATAAAAAGGTCACTCAGGATGAGGTCAGGGGAGTAGGGATGTCTTACCATTTTTGGTCAAAAACTGCTGGACACTCAGTGAAATGTGGGCCAGTGCACTCATAAATCACCCATCATGAAATGGGCAAACGTACCGAGTCTTCAAAAATATTCCCTGAAGCTGAACGCAGCCTCTCACAACACCACCAGCTGGTGCCCTGATACAGATGGTTCCTGTATACTCACTGAGTTGGGGAGCCTGTACCACCAGGGACCCTTTCTTTGGAAGATAATTCCAGTTTTGGTGGGATCCCCACTTGTATATTTGCTATCTGCACTGTCTTCAACTTATAATTTAACATCAAACTTAAAATTACCTAAAAAACCATTCTGACAGAGCATTAAAATTACATGTATGTAGGTAGGTGTCTATAAAGAGCAGGTTATCTATTACTCTGACATTAAAATATCGTTAGGCAGACATCGGCTAAAAGTGAAACAGAATGAGACTCATTTGACAGTTGCCTTCAATTGGGTTGCAGTATGTGGAAATCTAATTATTGCATTCTGTCTATACTCTTCGTCTATGCTTTTTATTTCTAATTTTCTTACTCCCCTTGACCTAGTTGACAAATGCCTTCTTCTCACCACAGGATAAGCTATTAGCTGGTAAAAATAAAGTTCCTGTGCTACAGGATTAAGTAAAATTTTATGCAGGATTAATTGTAGGTATTGTCATCAAATACCATGTCTGACAGGTCCCAGAGCTGGCTCTCTGAATTTAATGAGAATAGTGTTCCAATCTTTATTTGTAATTCATCCTGTTATTCTATTTAAAATGTGATACCTTGCTTATTGGTTTCCTGGGTCTTGGTGTGGCTGGTTGGAAGAATTGATTCTCGAAGTTAACAAAAGTTGTAATGATAGAAATCTGGAATGTTTTCTATATTAAAATCTGTTTAGAAGGGCAAACAAGATAGAACTATGTTTGTTTTATGCAGTGTTCCGTCCCCAAAAGGAGCTCCCAGCAGGTCCTTCTCCACAGGGGGCACTTCCCCAGGTCACCTTCCCAGCAGGAATTCACCTGCAGGAAGCAGGGGAGGGTACCTGACTGTCTCAGGCCAGCCCAGGGGTGGGGTGTATGAGTGCCCTGCATGCAGTTTTTATGTTACCCCCAGTGAAAAGAAAAATATTTCCTTTCCACACCTCTGTAGTGTCATAAATCAGCTGGGCTCTGGTAGCAGGGAAAAAAAATGTGTTCTTCGGAGTGAATGTAAGTCTTTTATTTTTCTTTAATATTTTGGGGGTAATTGTAAGTAATGTCAGATTCATTACTGCTGTCTATACTCGTTGTTCCCTGTCATTTTTCCTTAGCTTTTTTCTTAGACAACACTGTAAACACTCGTATGTCAAAATCACAGAGAAACCTGGCTGGTGGCTCAGTGGATTGGTGCTGGCCTGAGAACCCAAAGGTTGCTGGTTCGATTCCCTGCCAGGGCACATAACCAGGCTGCAGGCCAGGTCTCCAGCCAGGTCCCTAGCTGGAGGCAGGTGAAAGGCAACCACACATGGATGCTTCTTTCCCTTTCTTCCTCCCTTCCTGCCCTTCTCTCTAAAAATAATGAATAAAATCTTAAAACAAACAAACAAACAAACAAAAAAACAACACCCCACAGAGCTGCAGAGGACAGAGACCATTGTTCTATGCCTCCATGTTTGTGGAGGAAGAGGTTATTATGAGAGGATGAGCCATGAAAGAATGAGGATAAAACACACAAAAAGTTTGATTGTGCACGTCTTTCACAGCCCCGGCACAACCACACAGCATATGCTCAGGGTACTTGGTGAATCAAAACACATCTATCCATCTTCTCTTGCTGCTGTAACTAACACATTACCCCACACTTAGTGGCTTATCATGACATAACTTTGTTGCCTGACATTTAGGGGGTCAGCAATGCCAAATGGGCATCCCGGGGCTAAAATCAAGGTGTTGGCTGAACTGAACTCCATCGAAGGCTCTTAGGATCCATCTGCTCCCTCGCCTCCCTGGATTGCAGAGGCTGGTCCCAGTCCTTGCTCTCCGGGCACTTTGCATCTCCTCAGACAGCAGTGACCAGCCCTCGTTCTCACACAACACTCAGCTCTGCCTCCTCCTCATCCCACGTTTAAAGATACTTCGTGGTTACATGGGTCCACGCTAACAATCCAGCCAACTTCCACCTCTTGAGGTTAAATTACAAGCAAGTTTTCCCCATGTGCAAACTTAGTCCCTCCTTGCCATGGAAAATACCGTATTCAGACGTTCCTGGACTTAGGACATTCGCCTCTGCAGAGCCATCATTCTCCCTCTTCTGTCTCAGGAAACACGCGTCCTCTCCCTGCAGCCTTAGCTATGTTCATTTCTCTGGTACCCGGGCGAAACACAACACAGTCAGGTGGGGCTGAGGCCTGGCCATTCTCCAACACCAGGAGTTCTCTTTCTGCTCTGGGAAAATAAAATTCCTATAACTGAGCGCTGGAAATTCATTCACTAATGAAACCTGCTTGGGAGACTTACAAAGAATGTTCTAGGTGACTCTCAGGAGTCACATCAAGGCGCCTTTCCCCCAACTGTTTTATCACCCATCTTCATTAAAATGGCTGTTAATTAAATGTGGATCTAGTCATGTTATGGCTCATCTTAGCATCGACCCTAGGATTTGCATGGATAATGCCTCACCACCATGTTCTGGTCCAGTATGTGAGTTGTACTTTTTGAACGCAACATGATTTTTCTGACCCATTTTTGATTCTGCAGTGCATTTGGTCTCTTTCAGAGCTGCCTGCTTTCCCACTGAGCACATTGGAGGTGCGTAAGAAAAGCGCAATTTGAAGAACCACTTTGCTCATTTAATTTTGTAAAATTTTGTATGCTAATTCGAGCAGCTAAAAATGATTTGAAAATTCTCTTTTTGAAGGAAATGGATCTCAGTAATAATATCCCCTCTATTGTTGGATTCCATTGTATGTGCCATGTTCTTTTTCAGACCTGGGGGGGAAAAAGTCCACTGAGTTTTACACAAGTGATTATTACTTTTCTCATGTTTAGAATACTTATGGATCTCTCACATGGTTCCCTCTGGAACACCCCTCCTCTCTGCCCACCACCCAGTGGGTTCCCCTTCATGTGCCCTGGGACCACAATGAGAGATAAGATATGCGACTCTATTTTTCCCCAGGGCCTTATTTAAGTTTCTAATATTTAGACATAAGCTAGTTTATATTATTCTGCGCATGCATAGATAGATATGTATACATAGAAACATACATGATTATGCATAAAGTCATTTCAGAATTCATTATTAGGGGAAATACAAATAAAATAATTGGATTATTCTCATGGTTCACTTTTATCACGGATTATGATAAAGAGGCAGGCCGTGTGCCTCTCTGTAGCATCTGAAGCTGCCCGTGTATATCTGATGACAGCTACTAGGATGTCAACCATAGGCTGGGAAGAAACTAATTTCATTATAATCCAGTTCGTGTCAACTCCAGCAAATATAGCAGTAGCCCATTAATAATTACTACTGATTCACCCAATCACAAAAATAAATGCTCTACAAATAAAATGTGTACAGAACATGATTTCACATCCTTCTCTTCACATTAAATATATCCATAGGGCCTTGAAGCATGTTAAGCTATATTTGAGTTGGAACATTTGCTATTGTTTTTCACTAGATAAACCGTATACATTTTAATTAATTCCTCTCAATCTCCCTCATTTTCAAAAACCAATAATTTTTACAATGCTTTCTCAGCTTTCCCTTACTATACATACTACCTGCATATATGTAACAGCATGCTCACTGACAATTCAAAATTCTGGAGGTGAAATACATACAAAGATGGGTATTCACATCTTGTATACTTATTTCAGTTAACTCATTATTAAAATTTAATAATGATTCCAATGTAAATACTTATCTATGAATGTCAATATTTATAGAAGATTGTTAGAAATAAATTATAGGAATTCACATCCTACTTTAAGGAGAAAACTCCACTTGTATACTCATATTTGCCTGAATTGATTTGGTCGTTTGTAAAATTGTTTTACTTGACTATCATGCAACATTATAACATAAAAATAAATTAAAGCATGTCATTATATTGACTCATAACTTCTCTCTTAAAATAGTTATTCACTAATCATATGTATGAAGTATTTTTCAAAAATCCCACTAAAGCAGATATTTTCAACTTTTTAAATAACATGGCACACATAAACTAATAAGAAATTATGCCATATATATATATATATATATATATAATTTGATTTTAAAAATAGGTATAATTTTGATTCATTCACATCTGACAGATATTGTTGTGTTGGCTATTGCTTCTTTTGACAATTTATTTTATTTTTTCAATTAATTACTTTTTTTTTTTTTTTTAATTTGTAGAGAGAGTGGAAGGAGGGGAAGGGAGAGAGGCAGAGAGGGAAAGAAACATCAATGTATGGTTGTCTTTCACCGGCCTCCAGCTATGAACATGGCTGGAGACCTGGCTTGCAACCTGAGCATGTGCCCTGACTGGGAACCGAACCAGCAACCCTTGGGCTCCCAGGCTGGTGCCTTATCCACTGTGCCACCAGCCAGGGCCATTTGCCACTTTAAGGGAAAAGAGATCAGTGCCCCTGACTAAAACTAAATTGGTAGTATTGTGTGTTTTAAAAATTCCTGTGGCACACTAGTTGATAATTGCTGCACTCAAGTGTACATAAAGATGCACGTTACATAACCAATGTCAGCTAATAATAGCTCAGATTGATTGAATGTTAAGCAGTCTGCTAAGTACTTGCAGGATTTTCTAGTGTAAAAATTGACTGTTCCATTGGAGAGACAAAGAATAAATTGAAGGTCATCAAGAGTAGTTAGGTATTGACTTAAGTCACACAGGAAACATGTTCGGAGCCAAGTCTAGAACCAGAATCTCCTGGATTCTAAAGTTTGTGTCCTTCACTCTGCCCCAGTGCCTTGCTGAAGGGGCCAGCATAGGCCCTAGATTACTTCCTTTTTAATCAGTGGGGAGGGAGGGAAGATGCATTCTCAAATTAGCTGCTCATTCCCTTAAATTTCTGTTTTATGAATCCTCATCTTCTAAACCTAATTTAAGAAATACTCACTTTATTGACAAGAAAATGTGGTGGCAATGATTCAAAGATAAAACTAGGTGAGTAAAATCAGGATTATATAGAAGAAAATATTTCTTTTTGAATCCTAACTCCCAACCTTTGAGCACTGGAGCAGGAAGCAGAAAATACAGTTGGACGTAGAGTATTTGGAATGTGCATGTGTCATTTTTAACACAAGTGTGTAACTTATTTCCTACTTTAAAAAATTAAATTCTTTGTTAAGTCAAATAAACTGACAGAGTAGGAAAAATATTAAAATTCCCCCAGAACACTTATATGACACAAAATTCTGTTAGATGTCAGATTTGGAGTAAGGTACAGACAGTTCCATCTGAGTGACTTGGGGATTTTGTTATAAGGAGAAGAAGCTTGTGTCACTGAAAACACAGAGCATGAAGGACATCCAGCCACTTACATATGCACCAAATTCTAATGCTGGATGGGTTTAAAAGAACACAGTACTTAAAATGAGCTTCGATAAAATTACACAAATATACTAACATCTGACTGATTCCCTAAGAAGTACATGCAGATAGGCATTATTCCCATGAAATAATAGCAGAGAACCCAAATAAAAGGATAGCATAGAGGCAAACATTAGTGAAGAGAGGTGTTACCATAGGTACTTAACTAATTATTAATTAAGGGAGAAAAAGGAATGAACAACATAAAAGAACAACAAATAATTACAATTGGAAAAAATGCATGTAACATTAAAGAAATAAAGAAAATTATAGCAGAAATGAATTATTAAATTGAATTTAAAACTAACTTAAATGGGCTAAATTTTCCAATTAGAAGAAACAGATTCTAAAACTGAGTTAAGAAAATCTGTCAGAATTACAGCCATAAAAAGCAGTAAATAAAACTGAAATGTGAGAGGTAAAATAGCCAATAAATAAAATAAGAAAGCAGATAAAATGTACACATATTTTTAGATTAAATGGAATTCAATTCAAAAACATTAAATATTGGAAAAAGTACTTTATAAAGTTCAACTTATTTTATAAAGGTAGCAATGTAAGGTATCTTCATATAAATACATGGTTACATAACTTACAAAAATCTCAGTCTAAGAAAACTTGAAGAAATAAAATCCACTTTTAAATTTTAATTTATGATGTTATTTTTTATAACATGTAATTATTATTTTACATGGAGGAAAGATTAAAGTGCATACACAGATTATCACAATCAAAATGCCTTATAAATTTGTAGGACATTAACACGATTAGTATCTTCAAAAATTTTGGAAAAAAGTCAAGATTAAATTATGAAGTAAAAGCTGCCCTAAAACCAAACATAATTACTGCATCTATTTGCAGCTCATTATATTAAGATAAGATGTTTGCTTTTATCTAGGTATGCATGAATTTATTTATTTAATATTTAAATAAGTGATCTCTTAGAGTAGGTGTTTTTAATACATATTATTCTAATTTAAAGTAATTGATTTTTTGTCATTGGTATTTTCAATAACTAGATTACGATTTCTAAAATCAGCTAAATGCTTAGATGGGCCCATCCTTCCTAGAATGTTCACTCTTAGTTCTCTTTGTTTCTTTGTTTACATTCTCACAACATAGCAGAATTTGCGTGGTTTCTCCAGGAACTTTTCAACCTCTTCTTCGGTGTTCCATCATGGTTGCCAATAATGAGCCCTGTGCGTCTTTGACTGCAGAGAAGACCTGGCTCTTTCCTGTGTTCAAGTGGTTTACACTAACACGTTTTGGTTCCAATCTCATCCTTTCCAGAGGGAGGCAAAAAGTTCCTTTCAGGAAATCTTACGGCATATGTCATCATGTCAGTCTAAAGATTATTTTGCAAACAAGCAAACAACTAACAAAAAGGCTTAGTGCTCATCGGAGCCTTAAAATTCCCCTTCACAGCAGGAGCCTGAGGTACAGATTGAGTGTCACCTGGTGGAGCTGGGAAGCGCCCTGCTCCAGAGCTGCATTTCAGAGTTAATCGATGCGGGCTGTCAGGGTAGTTACAACAGGGGATCCTCTGAGCACTTGGCTTTTGTATCATTAGGCTTGAAGAATCTTCATTCATCTGGATTCTGTTTCCAACACTTTACAAAGTCACATAATTATCTGCGGCTAAAACTACATCTGAGATTTATCGAGAGTACAAGAGGGGATGATAGTTCTCTAAGAAAGATTAGGTGCTGGGCGGAAATCTTTGTAATTAGACATGGGCCTGATCATAGGACCATTTTTAAACTTTCACGGACAGGGTATATTACTGGAATGTGCATGTTCCACCCCAGAGTTGCTTCCCTTATTTCTGAAGTGCTGAATATGCAAATACGTCCTCTAAGAAATATTTCGTCTTCCAAAGAATAGCTATTAATCCAAACAGAAACATCTGGATGCATGCATGGTAGAAAAATACAGGGAAAACAAACAAAACAATGGGGAGGGGGAAGATTAGCCTAGGAAAACAACGGAAGCCTTTGGAGGAGGGATTTTGATAAGGACATGCACAAGTAAAATGCTAAAAAGCGGTTTCTGATCTTACCCTTTGCTGACAGAAAATAAACGGATAGACTGCAGAAGGAACCAATTAATTTCTTTGTGCTTTTTCTCTCACGCTCCAGACCTGCTTAGGAAATAGAGCGTGATGGTGTTCTTGTTCCTTTTATTTGAATGTTCACTATCCACATGCAAGATGCTGGCGTGGCAACCTAAAGGGAGATGAGCATTCTACTTTCCATGGTAGCGGAAATTCCCACGTAACAAAATACAGGAAGCGCTGAAAACAGAGTTTCTCTGTGTCCTGGGTTCAGGGTGCCCTGAGTGTTCCACTGATTTTCCCAAAGCATCTCTATGCCAAAATAAATGCCGAACAATTCTATTTAAACTCAGTAGTTAAGTACAAAAGGAAAGTAAGAGTAATAGAGGGTGTTCAAAGATGCCACTGTTTTGTTCTTTTTTTCAAAAATTGAAAATAGCGAACATTGTCCTGTGAATTCAGGGCAGCACATGGGAGGGTCAGTTGGGGAATAACAGGACAACAGTAACTTTCCTCACGAGTCTTTATTTACAGTTTTTTGGAAAACAAATGAGGAATTATAACTACTTATAACAAGTTTATCATTATATTGATAGAGTAGTAGAGTAGTTCTTAAAAGTCTTCTCTCTTTTAAATTTAAATTTTTGTCTGTACTGACTGGCAGCCAGGGGTGGAGCTGTAAATTTCTTTCCCTTCACTTCTTCCTGGTGTTCCCATTTGTTCACATGCGCGTTATCAAAGAATTCACATACACCTCATAAAATAATAATATTCCTATCTCGTAGGATATGTTTTCTAGACCCATTTTCCTGGACGTGCAGATCTCCCGTAAACTTTCCTCAGTTTGAGTTTTATCAAAGAAAGCCATTATTTAGAAAACCCATGGAACTACACAAGGATTTTATCGTTACCACAAAGGAACGCTGAAATGTTTATGAACTAGGCAAAGGGAAACACATGTCCCACAGGACAGGTGGAATCGCAAGCATGGACTTTAACACCCGAACCTCCCCTTCAGTCTGGACCCAACGCAACACCAATACTTTATTATGAAAAGCATTCCGACCTAGCTGAGCTCCGAGCTAGTGTCAACATCGCTGAGTGAAACACGTAGGTTGTGCAGCATCTGCCGTCATGATTGCCAAGGACGTTTGTGTCTTTCCATCGCTCAGATGCATCATTAGGTTCAAACGTGAAAATGCTAGCTATGCTCATGGAGAAATAGATTGGTTTATATGCTGTCAAGTATGTGGTTGACAGTTATTCCACTTTAATGAGTTGAAGTGATGAAAAAATGAGTAAGATGTTGGTAGAGGTCCTGAGGTAGACAGCTAACAAATGTATGTATAAAGGAATAGACAGAATGTGGTAGAGCATATTATGCATAGTACACTTTTCTGGCCCAAGTGTATTAAGAAGTGTCAGTAGGTAATGATATGTGATACTGACTTATCAAATCCTAAACTTATCCCTTAATTGCCTCTGTGAACTTCAGCAACTCACTCAACCTATTTCTCTCAATATCCTTCTGTGTAAAGTGGAGATAATACACTTAAATTAGTATATATATATATATATATATATATATATATATATATATATAATGTAAATTATTGCCTGGCAATTAGTAACTTCCAGAAGAGGCATTGGTTATTAGAATGATTGTTTTTATCAATTTTTTAAAAGATATAAAATAAAAATTATATACAAAATATCAAGAGATAGAAGTGAATTGTGTACTTTAATTTTAGAAAATAAAACTATAGATTTATTCATTTATACTTAGAGTATATAACATGTTGAAGAATATTTTATTTTACACCTTGACAGTTTGAATAAAATTCGTCTGCTCACAAGCGATGTGTTTATCCCTCATGTAGGAAATGTTCAATGACATTTCTTTGCAGTTAATTCACTGAAAATCTATTCCAAATTAGTTTTTAACATTTAAATCACATTCTCAAAAATACATACCCGATTTTCAAAATCAATGTAAGACATTATAGAAGATTACCAGAATGTGAAAAATCATTTTAACTAATCATTTAAGCAGTAAAATTTCAATAGGCAATAATCAGACAATAAAATGTTCTAAAATTGGTAAGGATGACTAACTTTTCTGAGAAGCTGTGATATAGCAGAAACTCCCAGCTATGCATGTCAACTCAATCTTCAGAAAAAGCACATAAATACTGTCACAGCTCTACTTACAGATAAGGAAACACATATTAGATTTAGTGGTAGGTTTGAGACCTGCATTCAGACTTCCTAGAGATTTTTTTACATCATCACAATGCTATAATATTAACAACACAATAAAACAAGCACTATATGCTAGAGATCAAAGTTTAAAAACCTGAAATCAAGAGCCCTTCTCTTGTCTGCAGTGCATTTAATATATTGAGCCTGACTCTGTCTTAATAATGAGTACAATTTTGCACCGAAGAGACTGCTTTCTTTAAATTTTTGTATTTGAAAATGGATGTGGTAAAAACAAACGAACAAAAAACAGGCTTATCATTTACTGTATTCTAACAAACTAGGTAATTTAGTTAGCGAATTTTAAATCTTTCTTCAGTTTGCTCTCTTCTTGAAAAGTATTGTAATACTTCTGGAAGACTATAGGAAAATTTTAAACCAATCTATTGAGAAATAATTAGCTGAAGATCAACTGCACATATTTAAAGCAACAAATGTGACATGTTTTGACAAATGTGTATACCCGTGGAAACATCATGCTGATCAAGATAATGAACAAATCCATCACTTCCCCAACAACTCTTTCGGCCTCACGCAAACATTAATATGCTTTCTGCGACTACAAATTAGTTCGCATTTCCCACCCTTTCTGGCTGAGAATGGGTTCTGCGTTAGTGACTTTTTCGTGGGAGCCTGAGAAGAATGGACTACATTATGCTGTTGTTTAATGAAGTCTGTAGATGTCAATTTATCCAGTTGATTGATGGTGTTTTCCGTTCAATTATACCCTTCGTTAGTTTCTGCCTGCCGGGTCTGCCCGTTTCTAATGCAGGTGTTGGAGGCATCCGCACTGAGACTGAAGTCAACGCATTCCTTTTGCGGTTGTATTCATTTTTGCTCCATGGAGCTTGACACTATTGTTAAGGATTGTTATGTCTTCTTGGAGAATTATGCAATTTCCTTCTTTATCTTTGGCAAGTTGGAATGAAAGGAAGCCTGCTTGGTCTGAAATAACGTGTCCACTCTTTTGATTAGTGTTCAGATGGTATGCTTGTCTCCTTTTACTTCCTTTTCATCTATATGTTTCATGCTCAACATAGTTTGCTTGCAGAATAAGGCTACATGTAGTTGGGTGATGTTTTAAATCTATTCTGATCATCTCTCTCTGTTATTTGGAGCATATACTACATAGGCAATTGAGGTTCAAAGTAATTACTGATACCGTTGGGCCAATATGCACCACACACAGTGCTGTGTGCTGTCACCCTTGTTCTTAAAAATTTTTTTTATATGCCTCTCTTTTTCTGCTTTTTGTGGTTATAACTGAGAATCTTATGGGATTCCATTTTTTCCCCTTCTCAGCATAGTGCTTACATATATATTTTTTAATTTATTCATTATTTCAGAGAAAAAGACAGGCAGGAAGGAAGAAAGGGAGAGAAACATCCATGTATGGTTGCCTTTCACCTGCCTCCAGCTGGGGGCCTGGCTGGAGACCTGGCTTGCAACCTGGTTATGTGCCCTGGCGGGGGATTCAACCAGCGACCTTTGGGTTTGCAGGCAGGCACCTATCCACTGAGCCACCAGGCAGGACCTACACATTCTTTGAAATGTATTTTGTGGTTGCTCTAGCGTTTGCAATATAATCCAAGTCCACTTTCAAATTGCACTGTACCAATTCCCAAGGAATGTGTCTTATAATCATAATAACAAAATAATCATAATTCTTCTCTCCAAATAAATGTATCATTGCTGTCATTCATTTCACATGTACATGCATGTACAAGCATAAGTGCATATACATAAGATAGATGCATGAGCATATGTAAGCAAATGCTTTATTATTATTTTGAACAAACTGCTACCTGTTAAGTCACTTAAGAATAAGAAAAATAAAAGTTCTCATTTTACCTTTACTTACTTCTTCTGGATAATCTTCCTATCTTGATATTGCCCCAAGGTTGCAGCCTGTATTTTTCTCCTTCTTTAGAAATAATTTCTTTTGCCATGGTTGGTGCAGCTCAGTGGATAAGGTGCCAGCCAGTGAACCCAAAGGTCGCTGGTTCGATTCCCAGCCAGGCCACATAACCAGGTTGCAAGCCAGGTCTCCAGCCAGGTCTGTAGCTGGAGGCAGGTGAAAGGCAACCACACATGGATGCTTCTTTCCCTTTCTTCCTCTGTCCCTGCCCTTCTCTCTGAAAATAATGGATAAAATCTTTTTAAAAATAGTAATAATTTATTTTAATGCTTTTGCAAAATATGTTTACTGGCAACAGATTTCCTCAACTTTTGTTTGTATGTCAGTCTTCATTGCTCAACTTCTAAAAGATATTGTTCAAAAGTATAGAATTGTAGTAGGTTTTCTTCCTTTCTCGATCACATGAAGTGTTTTGTTCCATTCTGTTCTTGCTCACATAGTTTCTGAAGAGAAGTCAAATTTAATGATCATTTTTGTTCCGTGGAACAGATGTTTTTATTCTCTGGCCTCTTTCAAGAGTTTTCCTTTACCTTTGACTTTTCGACATTTGAAAATGATATAACCAGGTATTGTTTTCTTTGGAATGTGTCCTGCCTGATGATCTTTGAGCTTCCCGGCCCTATGGATTTTGGTGTCTGGCATTAATTTTGGGAATTTCTCAGTTCTTGTTTTAAATATTCTTCATTTTTCTCCAAGCAATCATCCAAGAAGTCTCCTTTTCCATTGTAGGGTTTTTGATGGTTAACATTTTAAAAAATACTTTCATCTGTCTCTTTACATCGCCCATGTGTTTCTGCATGCTGCCTACTTTCTCCATTAGAACTCTTAGCATATTAATCATAATTCTTTTAGGTTCCATGTCTGATCATTACCACATCCCTGCCATGATTGTCTCTTCAAATTAAGGTTTTTGCTTGCTTTTGCCTTTTAGTATGCCTTGCAATGCTTTTCTGGTAGCTCAATGTGATTTAGCGGGTAAGATAAATTGCTGTCAAGAGGCCCTTAGTCATAAGGTGGTGAGGTGTAGGGGCAGGGGAGGCATTATGTCATCCCATGATTAGTTTCAGTCTCTGGGCTGTGACCGGCCAAAGAGCTTCCTAGTTGTCTTCTCTCTCCTTCGATGGGACAGGCGGCACCGGAAGGGGCTGAGCTGCCTGAAGCTGGGGACAGGGCACATCCCTTTCTCCGGGCTGGCCAGGTAAGCTGCCAGGCAGGTGAGGTTTGCCCGTGACTAGTTCCTCCTGGGGGTGCACCTGCTGAGGGGAACGGGGTGCCCTGGTGGATTTCAACATCCCACCTTTGACCTTCCCCCTGGCAGAAGCTGGGGAAAATGTTTTTCCTTTGATTGACTCTGGGGGCCTGGTTTTGCTCCTGGAGGCAAAATTTTACCGTATTGTGTGAGGCCTTTCTATGAATGGATCTTCCTGTAATTCTTTATTTATTTTTTAAAATAGATTTTATTGATTTTGCTATTGCAGTTGTCCCAACTTTCCCCCGTTGTCTCTCTCCACCCAGTACCCCCATTCCCTCCGGCAATGGCCCCCTCAGTTCATGTCTATGTCATGCATAGCACTTCTTTGGCTTCTCCATTTCCTCTATTCTTCTTCTTCTTCTTTTTTTAATATATATATTTTAAAGATTTCACTTCATTATTTTTAGAAAGAGGGGAAGGGAGAGAGGCAGAGAGGGAGACAGACATCAATGTATGGTTGCCTTTCACCTGCCTCCAGCCACAGACCTGACTGGAGACCTGGTTTGCAACCTTGTTATGTGCCCTGGCTGGGGAATCGAACCTGCGACCTTTGGCGCCTTATCCACTGTGCTACCAGCCAGGGCTCCTCTATTATTCTTAACACCCCCTTGTCCATTTTGTAACCACCAATGTGTACTTCTTTTCTTTTGTTTCCACAGCTAGACAATCACCATTTAATTACTGCCTTCTGTCACCTTCTCAAATCAAATCAAATCAAATCATATTAATACAATGTTTTCTTTTCATTATTTCAAAATGCTTATGTTAATTCATTTGTTAAAAAAAGAACTTTTTAAAGTCATATCAATTGCAATATTACCACACACATACATATCTTTACAAATGTTACACTAGAAAAAATATTTCTACTCCCATGGCAGTGTCTAATAACATGATTTAATTAATTACCTTCAAAAACTTTCTTTTAGAGATATTTTGGTCTAGTTTCTTTCATTTCTTGTCCCTAAAAAAAAAAAATCTCATCTCTATGGAACACTGCAGAATTAAAGAATAAAGAAGACTAAATCTGTTGGGAATGAAAACAGAGGTTGTTTATTTTATTTGTTTAGCTCAGGAGAAGTCTGCCTTTAATTTGATGGAGTTAAATTTATTAACTTGCTGTTTTGTTAATCATGCTTTTAGTGTTATATTTTAAAAGTATTTGTCAAACCAAGATTGCAATTCTGCGTCTTTTGCTTTGTTGTAGAAATTTAGAATTTTAGGTTTTAACTTTGGATCTAGAAAACATTTTGAGTTAACTGTCATGTAGCATAAGGTATGGATCATCACACTTTCCCTTTTTGTCTCTGGATACTCAACAATTGTTGAAAACCATATTCATTCTTCATGGAAGTACCTTGGCACTTTTATCAAAAACCATATGTCTATATATATGTGGGCGTATTTTTATTCTGTCTATTCTGCCTATTAATGTATTCGTATGTATTTTTACCAATAACACAGTATTTTGATTACTACTGCTCTAGCTATTCAACTTTATTCTTTCTTTTTCTAAATTAGTTTAGCTATTCTAATAAATTTGCAAGTTTATATGAATCTTAGAAGCAAATTATTAGTTTCTCTTTTTAAAAAACCTGTCAGAATTCTCTTGACTCTATAAATCAATTTGAGGATAAGTTCACATCTATTTTAATGAAGGGTGTTAATTGTAGCTTTATGTTCCTATTTATTTTTGGTACATGATATTCTTGACCCCAAAGAATAAACTGAGAAATATTTCATCCATTTTATTTTACCAGATATTAGAATAGAATGTGTTATTTTTTCTCCTTAAATATTTGGTAGAATTCACTTTTGAGACCATCCATCTCTGTAATTTTCCTTATAAAGAAAAATTTTAACAACAAACTCAGTGCCTTTAATAGACAAAGGGCTACTCAAGTTATCCGTTTTTTTGTTTTTTTTTTTTTATTGCAATTTGGTATATTTGTCTTCTCAGTGAATTTGTGAATTTCATATATCTTGTTAAGTTTATATGAGTAAAATTGTCTATATTGTTATTTTATCATCCTTTTCATACCTGTGGTACCTGTAGTTATGCCGCCTCCATCATCTCTGATATTGGTCACTTCTGCTTAGATTAATATTTCCCTATGAGAGTAAGTAGAACTTTATCCAATTAATTGACTTTCTTTAAAGAGATATAAACTCAGAACATAGATTTTGCACCTTCCTTTCTATTCTGGTAACATGTTTAGTACCATCGTTTTTAGAAGTACTGCTTTAACCGCATGTTACAGATTCTAATACATTGCTTTTCATTTTCATTAACCCCAAGACTTTCTAATTCTGCTTATTACTATTTTTTCTCTTTGCATCTATTTTGTTTTCATACATTTGGAAGTTTTCAGGATCTCTTTCTGTATTGATGTTCAATTTATTTCATTTTTATTTTTTATTTATTGTTATTTTTTATTTTTAAATATTTTATTTATTATTTCCAGAGAGAGGAAAAGGGAGGGAGAAAGAAAGGGAGAGAAACATCCATGTATGGTTGTCTTTCACCTGCCTCCAGCTACATACCTGGCGGGAGAACTGGCTTGAAACCTGGTTATGTGCCCTGACTGGGAATCGAACTAGTGACCTTTGGGTTTGCTGGGCCACCAGCCAGGGCTCAGTTTATTTCCATGTGGTCAAAGAGTATACTTTGTATGGCTTGAATTATTATAATTTATTGAAACTTATTTTGTTGCCCACAGTATGAGTTAGCTTCATGTTTTCCGTGTGCTCGAAAAAGAACCTATAATTAATGTTGTCAATTTGAGTTTTCTATAAATGTTAATTAGTTGAAATTAAGCAGTGTTGCTTAAATCTATTATAACTGTGATGATCTTCTATTTGCTGTATCAATTTTATATAAAGTTATATTAAAATCTCCAACTATTATTGTGAACTTGTTTCTTCCCCTTATAATTTTAGAATGTTTTGCTTCCTGTATTTTGAAGCTCTGTTTGTAGGTGCGTGAACATTGCTTTCTTTATGCATTGACTGGCTAATCATTATAAAATGAGATGCTCTATTCATTTTAATCTTCTTTGTCTTGCAACGTATGTGTCTGTATTGATAAATCAGTATTATTGCAGTCAAGAGACAGGGCAGAATGTTCCTCTACTTCTACAAGAACCTTTTATTCCCCTTCCTCACCAAGTTTGGAGGCATTGTGACTTTGGAAAACAAAGATTAATTGCACCCATCACAGGCAGAATGAGGAATTGTACAGGACTTTTTGCCATGTTTGAAGCCGAGATTTGGAATTAGACCTCGTGCTGGCCGGAGGGCTGAAAGTCACCACAACTCTGGACCTAGTTACAACCCAAACATGCCAAAGCACTACTGAAAGACAACAAAAAAGTCTCTTTCTGTCCTGCACATTTTATTACGTTAAAAAGACAATGGACTTATTTATGGCTCAGATAATCCCTCTTCAGGGGTATATATGTGTTTATTTTTAAAATAAGTGATGTTTTCCAAAGTTATTTTAAAGGATTTTATTTTATCATGACAGCATCAAAGTAAAGCCATCTTTAAAAAAAAAATTCTTTGAAATCTAAAAACTATTTTAATGCTGTCTTTAATAACAGCAGCTGCCTAAAGTGGGCTATATATAAGGAAGAACACTGGTCCAAGGATCAGAATACTTTTGATCGGAAGAACTTTGACTGGTGTGTGAACTAAGCTTCAACTAGGCTGTGAGCAGTTAACCTCTGTAGGAATGGCTTTTCTACTGAGGACAATTAGATACTGAGCTAAGTGAATCTCAGGGTCTCTTTATTCAGGCTGTCATAGTTACTGAGATGTTGGACCTAAAACATCTCTTTTTTACATCTTTTGTGCCTATAAAAAATTGGAACCATGTGAAATGAAAGGTAGAATTAAAATTTATTCGTGACTTTACAAGGAAATGTCTAGTTAGTAAAAGACATGATCTTCATATGAAAAACTAAGTTTAATCAATGCTTGACAATGTATTTCAAGTCTGTAATTGGGTCTTTGGCTGAATATAAATAATTCTTCTTTGTTCAGTCAAGTCCAGGAGAAGGGGCAGTAAGTGTAGGTTTGATATTAATGGGTATTATAAAATTTCTTACATGGAAAATTCTCCCTCAGATTATTTCATTGCATGGCTGACAAGGCTAGAAATGCTGAAATGCTTTGATGTGAAAAGGTCACAGAGAAAGCTGATGTCACAATTCCACACACATGTACAATGTATGGATCCTGTTTACATTTTATAACTGCTTAGGACATAAGTGCTCTTCCTCGTACTATTTTTTAAGATTCACCTATTTTTACTCATTTTTTATAAATAACACATACTATACTATACTCGGAATATAACATGGAAATGATCATTTGAAGCCTCCAAAAACTTAATGTTACTATTTTAAGATGTGATTTTTTTTTTCATTAAAAAAGAAGTGTAGTTATTACTCACATGCAGCAGGAGATACACTTAAAGTAAAATATTGTAGCAACATTAGTGGGGGGGTTGAATTTTTAAAAATATTACTGTGGTGAAAAACCAAATTAATTTTACCATCTTAATTGAGTGTCATTACATACCTATGTTTACATGTCTGTGCAGCAGACAGACGTGTTGAACTTCAACATGGTTCTTTGATGAACATATACGGAGCTACCTGTACTGTTTCCCTCACCAAACAAAGCCTTCCAGACACATCACATGAATATTCTTCATGCCATTTTTATGTTGGCAGTAAATATGCTTCAAATTCATCTTGGAGAACTTAGCTCACATCTCAGTATAATTTTCCTTTTGGCCAGGTTGCATTTTTACCCTGCCTGTTTCAGGCAGGTAGAGAAAATGTCCTCAGGGCAGGTAGTGAAGCAGCCTGTGCTGTCATGAGTGAGGTCACTGTCAAGGGCGTAGGGCAGCCCTTTTGCTTCAGCAACATAGTGGGTGGCAGTTTTTGACCAAGAACTCTAGGAATGGAGTAAGTAAAGAAAGGAGAAAGATAGCTAGCTAGGTAATACCATTAGATTGATTGATAGATGATAATGATAGATGACAGATAGTGATAGGTAGATATAGGTAGATAGCGATAACATTTTCTTTGTGTTGAATGGAATATTTTATCTCTGGTAGTTATGTTAACGCAAACATTCTTACCTACAAATGACCTTTTTCCTAGTTGATGCGTCAAAATCAAATCTAAGGTGATTTAGAGTCAGGTGTCCTGTGAGGAACAACTTTATTATTATCTCCAGGATCCTCAGTAATTTACTTAATCATGATTGCTTCAGTTTCTTCAATAAAATTTTTAAAAATTCCTTTTAGATTTGTAGTTGCATTAAAATAGCCGAAGCGTAAGTGCAGCATAAGAATACACACCTTGTTTCTTCCTTTTGCTTTCTGGCTTCTTACCTGCACGTGAACATTCAATGCCTGCCAGTGACCTGTGCTTTTATTTTATTTTATTTTTATTTTTTAATTTTATTGTTGTTGTATTACATCCATCCCCTTTTTGCGCCCCTCTGTCCCCCTCCCCACCCACCATTCCCCCCAAAGTCAATCCCACCTGTTGTCCATGTCTATGGTTCCTTTATACTAGGTTGATTGGATCAAAAAACTTTGGTACATTTACACAATGACCTGTGCTTTTGGATGTGACTGGGCAACTAGGAAGGTGTGGACACACTCTGAATAATGTGGAATACAGTCAGGAAGAGAAAGGACAATGCAAAGCTCCTGGGAGGTGACCTGTCATCTTCTGCAGCAAGGTCTGCTTCGTACAGGGCTAAAAATTCACAACACCAGGACCCTGACATTTTTATATTATGTAAAATGCCTAGAGACATTCGGAAAGTTTCAATTCCAAAAACTTATTCTAATAAAAGTCCTTTTCCTAAAACACTAAATCTTTGGCCAAGTTCATGACATTTTAACCAAGGAAATGCTTACTGCTTGCAACCCCTTTCTTTTGAGATTAATTTTGAAATGCATACCAAGTGAGGAGTTACAGTTCAGTTTTGAAATAATATTTTATACTTGGAAATGACACATCTCTTTTCCCCTAAGACTTCAAAACGTTTTTTTTTTCTTCAAGAGTAACCCATGAATTGTTGGGAAAAAGTGTCTGATAAAAAGTGAATAGTATCTTAATATCATTCTTCCCTTTCTTGCTCTGTGGAAACAAAGGTGAAAAAGATGGTCAGAGGGTATATCATAAATGATAGAACTTGGGAATAAAATTCATGACTTCTGGTGCATTGTTCTAAGTATTAGACTATGTCACCTTTCAAAGGACTCACAGGTCTAACGCCCCTAAAATATATTTCAAGACTTGATGAAATTTTAGATTCATTGTCTCATCATTATTTATATAGTGTCCAGGCTGTTTATAAGGCTTCTAGGAATACATTTTTAAAAACTGTTCAGAGATATAAATACCATTATACATTCTTGCAGGGTATTCCTGAAAAGATTAATGAATCTGTACGGAGGACACAAAAGTTGATGTCTCTACATTAGCTTAATGATTTTCCTTTTTTTTTTTTTTTTTTTTTTTTTTTTGCGATTGTCAGCTTCACATTTTTTTAAAATTCACTTGAAGTAGATAAGAAAGGTTATGTATACTTTTAGCTCTTGGCAACAAATGTAATCATGTTTATAATGTGCTAAATAAAAACACACATTTTGAACATTTTCTCATCAACAGACAGAATTCTAATTAGTGAGTAAATTTCATTATTTATTACTGCTTTACTTTGAATTAACCTTTTAAAGCTAATTTTGTCTTATTTTAAAAACAGTTTTAGAAATTATTAGATACCTGTAGATAAATTATTGCTTTATACTAATTTCTAGTTATATATGAACAATACATTTTTGTGTTTGTGCCATTGCCTACCACACATAAAATATCTTTTCCAAAAAACTTGCATTTTTATGTTTGAACTTCACTTTGTTCAACGAACAAATGACTTAGCTTGCATTAAAGTTATTTTAATAAAATATCGTGGCTTTTCAGTGCAATAGTAAATCGTTAAATCTAATGACCACTTCCATATTTCACTTAGTGATTATAAATACAGAAGGCATTGAAACACGTAGGCTTTTTCATTGTTAAGTACATCATATTTCTATTATCCACTCCTGTGTTACTTCTGCTCATGAATTAAAAAGATGCTACAGACCTCCTCATGTCAAAGTTCAAAGGGCATCAGAATGCAGTCAGTTGCAGCTTTGAATCAATTACTGCTACTTTATAATGTGTGTCTGTGTTGAATTCTGTAACATTTATCTTTCAGTCAGTTCCGTATCATTTGCATTAAAGTACCAGATGTTGTCAATTTGCTATTTATGAATTTAACTAAATACACTAATCTAAATAAAATATGTCCTCATTAAATTAGAAAGAAAATGTGATATCACTATTGACTGATCAAAAGAAATTGACAAGTTACTATGAGGATTATGATAGCATTTTAAATTTAAGTTGGTTATGAACATAGCCCCAGATGTCATGGCTAAAATTTTGAGGTACAATATTATTTAACAGTTTTACTAATTTTCTTAATTTTCATTAAGGCACCAATAAGACCACCAATAAACAAGCTACTTTTGCAATCAAAAAGTAGCAGGTCCTTTGGGGAAAATGGGGTTTGGCTTACTGATCTAAAAGATGTCCTTCTAAGCCCTGATATGTCACCTTTTAACTTCGACACGGATTTTCCCTTTTAGTATTTGTAATCTTTCTTGTCAGGTTAATTTCTAACTAAGTCTTATTGGAAAACAAAGCATGGGAAGCCTACCCATGTTTCCATGCCTGTCTCTCCCAAGCATGCAATACACACACTGATGTCTCTTCCCCACCCAACACACACATACACACATGCAGAATCAAGTGTGTTTCTCTGTACCTATTCCTATGTCTACATCTGTACCTCTGTCATCTACATCTACAGCTACAGATATCTATATCTAGATGTAGGTGTATCCATTTCCATACCAACATAGACATTACCATTGGGTTAGTCACATCTGGAAAACAATGGGACTTAACTTGACACATTTTATTATCTCACTTCCATTTTGCATTTCAGAGTGACTAAAGGCTCAGTGGAGTGGGCTGCAATATTAGGACTTCTGACCAGAGGCAAGTCTCTTAGCCAGCCACACTGCAGAGCTGCACCAGGGTGCCACCGTAGGCCCACAACTTCCCGGCCACTAGAACTATCCTGGGAAGGGTGTCTTGTCCAGCCCTGGAGCTCGTGATGAGTGGGAAGTCTGCAGTCACTGCATGTCATTGCTAACGGGCAGTGCCCTTTCCAAGACAGCAGGTTGATTTTCAGTGACCCTCTTGTTTCTCAAGACACTGTTCGGGGTCAGAACCTACTAAGACCTAACAGTTTGACAACGTTTCATGATCCCAGGAATTTAGCACCACAAAATTTAAGCAAGTGACAAACCTGCTCAGTTTTAATTAATAGTAATCTTGCAAAAGGCACCCGCTGCCTTTTTCCTGAAGAGACCTGGCATTCAAGACCTCCTGTTTTTGTTTGCACTCCAAACTGGTGCAAGGTGTGAGATGCTTAAAAGTCACCCCCTCTGTTGATGCCTCAACAGGTCAGTAGACTTGTTGAAGGAAGTAACTAATGTGCTGCTAAGTTGTCTGCAGAGTTTGTTTCTAAATATTTACTTATTTAGAAAAATTTCTAAATATTTATTTGTATATTTACTTATAAAGATTTTCTTTATTATTATTTTTTTTATTTTAAAGATGTTATTTATTATTTTTAGAGAGAAGGGTATAGGGAGAGAGGCAGAGAGGGAGAGAGACATTCATGTGTGGTTGCCTTTCACCTGCCTCCAGCTCCAGACCTGGCTGGAGACCTGGCTTGCAACCTGGTTATGTGCCCTGGGCGGGAATCGGACCAGCAATCTTTGGGTTCACAGGCTGGAGCCTTATCCACTGCATTGCTAAATATTTAGAGCATTAAATAATTGCATTGGGGCAATTCAGAAGTACCAGGGTCATTACCAGCTAGAAAAGGAAAGAAGAAAATGCTGACTGGTGTTGATTTTGAAGACTTGGACTTCAGGAAAGCTGGGGCCAATGGGCAGATGACTTTAATGATAACCACTGCACAAAGGGTCCTTCTAACAGAGAAAAATAAGTGTGCAAGTTATGGCACAAAGAGAGATACTTTCCATTTTTTGTGACATTTTGAATTCAAATAAGAATTATTTCCTAATGTAACATAATTTCAATCCTTCTTCTCAGCAGCTCTAAAAATATTTTAAGTCTACTGTTTCTCTCACCTTGTTTTCACCTATTTATATAGAACTCTGGTTTACTTATTAGTTTATAAAAATAATCCACTGCTCTGAACTAAATAGGAATACATTCATTCAAGAGGTTTAGAGCAATACATATACAGCTGTTGGAAAATAAGCTTCACAAATATTACTGAACATATAATGTCTTGTTTCCTAAAATAAGAAAAGTAAGGCTAAGAAACTAAATACAGAGAAAAAAAAATTCACTTACACTGGGCAATTTTTTGAAAATACAATCCTAAATGTGTGCTCTTAAAATGAGTACAGAAGAGTCCCCATAAATTAAATCCATGACAAATCTCCAATTAAGCTTATCAATTAAAGCAGACCTTGTCTCATTTTCTATCAAAAATAGAAAAAAATGAGGATAAAGTAATAACTCAAAATTATGGAACTGGCCAAATTAAGAAGTTAAAAGTCACAGTAATTTTCTTTATTTGGTATTTACTGTTCTCTCTCTATCAATGTTTCCTCTTCCTTACATAATTTTAGGATGGAGATTCATTTCTATTGAATCTATACCTACTACCAGATTCAAATGCAACTGTTAAGGCTCAATGCTTCTGAGACTTCATATTTTTAATGATGTCTGATTAACTCACATTTACAAGCACTAACAGTTTTTGCAATGCAGTTTTTCTTGCTCTCTTGAATGAACGACATTGAAAGATGGTTCAGTGCATATTGACCTTGAAGCCCTTCCACTCCAGAGTGCTAGTCAAACTATTCCTATCCTGCTGAACTGATGCTTGAAATTCTACTTTTTAAATTAAGTATCAATGGTCAGGAATTGTATGTGCGAGTATTTCCCATGGAACAGACCAGCACCTCTGGCAGAAAATAAATTCCATGAGAAGAGCTGAAGCTGACAGTTATTTTTTGTTGGGATGGGAAAATGATGCTGCAAGGAGTTAATTCTTATTTATCATAAATTAATGCCGGCATCACGGGTGACTGACACTATGCTGAAAAATAACAAGTGATAGATTGAATTGGCCCCATTTTATGTTTTCCAGCAAAACAACACTATGTATTTAAGGCCTATGTAGCATCCTCTCACACACCAAAACATGTACACACCCACAGAATTAGAGAGTAACGTTCATCTTTGCCTTGAAAGCATCA